>JALXJV020000003.1:32083288-32440481 GCA_024633595.2 Lepomis macrochirus
AGGTACAAGACAATGTTGATTCAACCTACAGCTAATTTAAGAACACTCTGCAGCTAAACTGTAATCATTAATCATTAATGAACTTTGGTGTCATTAGGGTTTATGTGAAGATGGACATGTACTCAGGCATCACGGCGGATTTATCTTTCAGCACAAAAGTGATTTTATCATTTTAGGTATAAGAGACAGACAAATTGTTCATGTGTCAACTGCTGTTCTAGGAAAACAAATGAGTCAGGTTGGTCTTTTCCGAGAGAAAATGGCTGTTCTTGGAAGAGTGAAAAAAGAGCTTGTTATTTCCAAGAAAATAGCCTTCATTACACAAGATGTGTCAAATATTTAGCAGGACTTGCTATGAATTAACAAAGGGTTCTACCTACAGAAACCTCAGGAGAAAACAAAAGGAAAAAAAGACATCTGAGCGCCACCCACTCTGATTGGTAGGCACTGTTTAGGGAGTATCCACACATTCAGATGTGTGATTACTTTATATAACAAATAACTGACTCCATGCATAACAATGTGGAACATATTAAGTCCTACATGTCCTAGTTTTAAGAGGCTGAATATATTTTCTCAGTCAAGTCTGATTTGATCTGCTCGCAGCTCACAGGTCCCTCTGTGCGGCTTCCTGCCTCTGCGTGAACTCACCTGTCTGAACTTCTTACAGGGGAAGTCTTTCAGCTGAGAAGAGTCTGTGATCTGGTTCTTTCTCTTGTTCTGGCACTTCTTCCTTTTGTCCTGTAGGTCAGTGGAGATACCACCGCTGGAGGAGAGAGGGGAGAGAAAAGGTTAGAGAGGGATAGAGGGAAGGAAATAAAATGAAGGAAATACAAATAAGATGAAGGTAGGAAGGAGATAAAGAGAAGAGAAAGAGAAATGTAGAAAATTGAGAAGCAACATGTGCAAGAAGCAAAGTAAAATGGAAGGAGGGAATGAATATGAATCAGCTTTATTCTCCAAATAAAAATTCTCCAAAATTACAAGTAGTTTAAGTGACTAGTGCTTACAAGCCCAATCAAAAGACATAAATATATTTTTGAATTTGATTTGTCCATATTCATTTTCATAAAAGTATTTGAAATTTTTGATATACAGTATTTTTGTGTGTTTCGGTGCATAATTTTTAATGATGAATTGGCTCTTTCATTCAAAGTTTACCCTTTAATTATTTATTTTAAAACTCTGTAGTTAAATTGGAGCATGTAATTCATTATTAGCCACTTTAAAAGCAAAGAAAAGTTTTCTTAGATCCTGGTTTCAGACACATTTCCAGAATTACAGCTCAAGTCTATTTTGGCTTTATGGGTGTTGTGTGTTAGTCTGCCCATGTGTGTGTCTGTGCCCTTGGAGCATGGAGAATGGGTTATTTACCCGGATTTGGCGCGAGCTTTTGGTCCCCAGAAGGCCTGAGGATTCTCCTGGAACCGGGTCAGGTGGCGTTTACGGGACTGAGGGTTGGCGTCCTCCCTCACAGTGAAACAGGCATCTAGACTGCATGCACGCACACACACACACACGGTGTGTTAGGTAAGCCACTTTAAGATTGCACAAAATGTGTTTGTGTGAAATTTTAAATGTAAATATAAAGTAGAAACTATCACTGATAAACTGGTTGGACATTCAAGTCAAGAATTGGCCTCACCTGGGCTCAGTTGAGAGGATCTTGAAAGCGGGGCTAGTCTCTGACAGCTTCTCCCTCTTCACAGGATTGGCCTTCTCCTGTGGCAGATCAATCAAACATTTTTAAGTAAGAATAACATGATTCAGAAACCAGTTTGAATTTTGAAAATTCTAGTAGCATATCCTCAGCTTTTCACAGCAAATGCATAGCTGTCGTCTTTTGTAAATTAGTAAGGCTTACCCAGCATCGCATGATGTCCCAGAGGGCTGCAGGAGGAGCGTCCGTCTTGATGGCATTCTTACAGGCGTGAGAGAGGGAAACCCTGTGACCAGCATGAAGGAGGGCAGACCTGCTCGCAAGAGGCAAAGTTTAAAGCTGCTAATTCATTACATTTTTTCATTAATTATGTTTTGGGGTCTGCTTGATAAGCAGCAGAACATGCAAAAAATATAACATTATTTGAAGCACTGAAAAAAATCTGAGTTGTAGACAGTGTGTCAGAGGTCAGGACACCAGGAGATAAATCAAAAACTATGGGCTAAAAGAGGCTAAAAAGGTGCTTTAGAACTGGGGGTGGGACCGCAGAGTTGTGCAATTATTCTCTGTGGGTTTGTTACTACGAACACCTTTCACGTTACAAATATTAATTTGAGCCAATGTTAATATAAAAATATGAATGAGTGCAGCTTTAAATTGAGATAATCTAGACAGTATAATCAAGGTAAAATAGATACCCAGCCTCCCATCATTCATCCATATATTTAAATTTGAAGTTTGACCAGGTTTCAGTATTTCTAATACATGTTTTCCAGTTAAATAACTCAGTCCAAAAACATTGTGGTTCTTATCTGTGCCGTTTAATTCAGACCTACAAGTCATTATATCTATGAAATATCAAAAAAAATGCCACTATAATCATATATATTATGTCCATGTGCTCATAGCTTCGAAATGTTGAAATATCAAAAAATGCACTATAGTTTCTTTGCAATGTATGTGTGTGTGTGTGTGTGTGTTTACCTGAACTGGAGCAGGGGTGGAGTATTGCAGTGTATTGTGCTGCTCAGACTGTCCACAGTGTAATAAAGAGGCACATCTTCCAACTCCTAAAACAAACAGCATTATCAGGTGTGTCTAGCAGGTAGCAGGAACTAAAACTGTCAATAAGGAAGATTTATCACACTTAAATATATACACAAAATAGATAAGTATTTTCAAACAATGAAGTTATCTGATGTAACTAACAGCACCCACATAACACCAACATATGAAAACCACCCTTAAATTAGAGCTTATATAAAAAGGAAAGTGATTACCTCAGTCACCATGCTGAGCATGCCCTCTATTCGTTTGGATGTCCCAAATCTGGACGGGTTCCCTGACACAGCAGACAAAACCTTCTGGACAAATGTCAGGTCATGGATTGGCTCTGCCCACATAGGACCACCCAGCTACAGAAAGGACAGACACAGGGTTCAGCTGGTGTTGTACAGTATGTGTTTGAACAGTAGTACCTATAAACAAACAATGTTGACACCTGCCAATAAAGTACATCCTCAATAAAAATATGAAATTAGGTAAATGCTAAGATTACATGTTCAGACTGAAGCTGCCTCATGCAAAACTACACTGAACCAAATTATAAATGTAGCCTAACACTATTGTTTTTGCCCCTATCTTTTTTCAGTTCTTTGCAAAGCTCTGAGCGTTTTTTTCCGGTCCGCTGTCCAATCACAGTAGAGGAGGAGCGGGACAAATACGTAGCAATGGTAACTATCCGACGGGAACCGGGCTTCCTCAGACCTCAGTTCTTGGACTAAACGGTGGTACTCAGAGATGTTTCTTCGCCCACAAATCTCATGAACCCACATACGGTGAGTCCGTCCTCTGTCTCTACCTGCTTCAGTCTTCTCTTCATACAGAGCAAGGGCCAGAGCAAGGACTCTGTGTTGACATTTTTACATCCAGTAAAAGTTATGTAGAACTACTTGCAACAAATGTCTCATAACAACCAAAGCAGTCGGAAAAAAGTCTGCGCCCATACAGTCTTGGCTGCGCCTCAAAACGCCCGCTAGCGCTCCCTGTTGGGCGTATTCAGAAGAGCAGATGGCGTTTTCAGCTGGGCGTTTTTACACAGCTGTCCAATCACAGTAGAGGAGGGGCGGGACAAATACCACACCGTAGCAACGGTTACTATCCTGGAACCGGGCCTCATCTAACCTCAGCTCTTGGACCAAACGGTAGTACTTCGCGAAACCCACCGACGGCGAGTCCGTCCTCTCTCTCCACCTGCTTCAGCTTTCTCTTCCTACAGAGCCAGGTCCAGAGCAAGTAGGCTACTCTACTCTGTGTTGACATTTTTACATCAAGAAAAACTACTTGCAACAAATGTATCATAGCAACCAAAGCAGACGTAAATAAACGCTGCGCTTCAAAACGCCCGCTAGCGCTCCCTGCTGGGCGTTTTGAGAAGAGCAGCTGGCGTTTTCAGCTGGCAGAACATCCCCGTTACTTGATGGAAAAATGTCAACACCCCTTTGTCTCGCCCCTCCTCTTCCATGATTGGACAGCTGGGTAAAAAGTGACAATGACGAGCGCAGCGTATTTCCCTAGTTGAACATTTTTCAACTCTCGGCGACTGGAAAAAAAAACGCTCAGCGCCCGGCGCGGAAAAGACCCTCAGCGCCTCGTCACGCTCCTGGCGTTTTTAACAGCTAGGAAAAACGCGGTGCTCCCATTGGAATGAATTGAAAAAGACGCTGGCGTCAGAAAAAAAACGCTTTGGTGGACAAATGCCTACTTCTCTCAAATATTGTTCATAAATCTGAATCAAAATCTGCAAACCACATGTAACCACACCATCCCAAGACCTCAACATCCACCATCTTCACCTCTATAATCATCTGAGACCAGCCACCTGGACAGCTGCCGCAACAATCAATTTGCATAACCAAAAAGATTTCTGCACAATGTGTCGCACTGCGTGAAGCAAATGGTGGTCACACTAGATACTGACCCCCAGAGCCCCCCAATACGGTGATACTGCACATTTTTGAGTAGCCTTTTATTGTGGCCAGCCTGAGGCCCCGTGTCCACCAAAGCGTTTTTTGCCAGCTGAAAACGCCACCTGCTGTTCTGAAAACGCCTAGCTGCGAGCGCTACGGTGCGTTTTGGAGGCGCAGTGGTTTTTTTCGAGAAGCTGTGGTTGCTATGATACATAATTTCCGTGGAGGCGATGTGCTACAAGTAGAGTAGCCTACTTAATTTACTGAATGTAAAAATGTCACCACAAAGTACGTAGGCCTACTTGCTCTGGCCCTCCCTCTGCATGAAAAGAAGGCTGAAACATGAGAGTACGGACTTTTCCGTACGCGGTGTTCATGAGATTTTTGCGGCGAGGCAACACCTCGGCGAGTAGGCACATCGTTTCGTTCAAGATCGGATGTGCTCGGTGCGGTGTTTGTCCCGCCCTCCTGCACTGTGATTGGACGGCTGGGTGAAAAGTGACAGTGACGAGCGCAGCGTTTTCCCAAAGTTGAAATTTTTTCAACTCTCGGCGACGTGAAAAAAACGCTCAACGGTCGGCGCCGGCGCGAAAAGACGCCAGCGCCTCGCCACGCTCCTGGCGTTTTTAGCAGCTCGGAAAAACGCGGCGCTTCCATTGGAATGAATTGAAAAAAGACGCTGGCGTCAGAAAAAAACGCTTTGGTGGACACGGGGCCTAAGGCACACGTATGCAATACCCATGCTGTCTGATCAGCATCTTGACATGCCACACCTGCGAGGTGGATGGATTATCTTGGCAAAGGAAAAGTGCTCACTAACAGAGATTTTGATTCAGATTTGTGAACAATATTTGAGAGAAATAGGCATTTCGTTTACATAGAGAAAGTCTTATACCTTTGAATTCAGCTCATGATGAATGGGGGTCAAAACAAAAGTGTTGCGTTTATAATTTTGTTTAGTGTAGAACCACAAAAACCAATAATAAAAGCAAATAAGTTCCATGTATATAACTTAGAATACTGAACATACCAAGAAGTTTATGTGTTACTGTGTGTATGAGTTGTATGGGTCTCACCTGATGTCTTTGTCCACAGTGCTCACACTCTGGTCCAACTGGGGGTCCAGTTGCTGGAGAATACTTCATACTGAAATCACAGCAGATTTATCTTTACTACACACATGCTGTCAACCAGAAGCAGATACAATAGATATAACTCAACTTTTAACCAGAGTGTAGTAACTAGTGAGTCTGTGAGATCACACTTACGCACAGCGGTGCTTTTAGCTTAATGCTAATGTCCACGTGCTAAACATACAGATGCTAAATAGGGTCTAATCATTTTTAATTTCTAATAATTATTTTCTAGACCATTTACCGTCTGAAAAGTTGTTACTCTAAGCAGAGTCTGCTGCAGGTGAGTTTGCTGATAGCCACTCCTTCATTTTACATTTTCATTTCACAGCAGAAAGACCCAGCTGTACAGTGTAGACTGCCTTACTGTTTTCCATTGCTTGTTCTCCTGCCCATTCTCTGTAAGTGAAAAGACCCGCAGCCGACACAGTTGTAGACCAGAGCCTGTTTACTGCAACACAAGACAGGGAACATTTAAATACTGTGTTGTTCGTGTGTGTGTGTGTTTTTTCTTTTGTATTGTATGTTCTGTTTGTAAGCTGTAATTACACTATTTCTTTGGCTTAATGTTCTCATTTTCACTCTCCTTACAAATTCACCTAAATAATCAACATTCAATTTTTTCTATATTTCTAATATTTTTCATTTTCTATTTTTCTTTATCGCACGAAGTTCTGCTGCTGCCATTATTTTTAGTATTTGTTGCTGCAGTGACCCAGTTTTCAGTTCATTCAACTTTCATCATATATGAGCCTTTGTTAGATGACAGCACAGTCTATGTGTGTTTGTGTGTTTGAGTGAGCACCTGGCTGAGTTTTTGACTGTGGCCTGTCCTGTGAAGACACGTACAAAGACCCTAATGTAAAAGTCAACACTGACAGACAGCAGGGGCTGGATGTATCGCTGGTGCACCCCTGCCCTCTGGTCTAAACTGTGGAGGATGATGCGAAGAGCCTGCAGGGGAAAAGGAAAGAGAGACACACTTTCTTGTTTTCTTGTTCTTTACTCTTTGATGTGAAATGTCTGAGAAAGTCTGATATGTTTGCACCATTTGCAGGGCAAAATGAAGATTATAAATTGTAACAGTAATATGTGAGGGGAAACATATTCTGCTGGTACTGCTCTCATTATTAAAGTTCCTCTCCTTCTGGAGAAGCTTGAGTCGCGTGAAATTAATGAATTACTCAGACATAAAACCAGTGTTATAAAAACAAGTATTTGTCATCATAATAATGAATAATAATATCCAATTACTGACAGACTTTGTGTTTGCAAGAAATAGTTATTTTGTTGCTTTTTTGATTTATATAATCATTACACCAGCACACTTGGTATCCATTAACACTAAACTGTTATTTATGAAGAAATCAAGAATAAATAAGGGAGAGTTCTTTTGTTTATAAGTGACTATCATTTCGTACTTCCCCTTTCCAGCTATTATAGATAACTGTTTTGGTTGAGTGGTCTGTTCTTAATGCAAGGTTTGGGAAAAATCAAACAAATCTACCATCCAGCAGCCACAGAGGATCCTGATGCATTCCTGTCTGTTCAATTATCCTTCCAAACCAAAAACAAATCACTTATGTGCAGGATTAAATTAAAAGAAAAAAAATTAAAGCATCCTGGTGTAAATTGGTGCCGTTTCTTTTAGCTCATTCAGCTTTGTGACCGTCTGCTACAGTACCTTTTTTATTCTGCTACTGCCACTGAGGTGTGCCCAAGTCAGAAATCCTCAAATTCAAAGTTGGAATCTTTAAGATTCTCATGAAATCAAACCCTGTATTTAGCTATATCCATTTAATGGACTTAAAAATTACCTCACTTTCACTCTTCCCAGCTGAATCAGAGCTGTATTAAAATACTGCAAATGCAATCCAAACATGTCCTACTGCTGCTGTATTTGTCACAGTGCTAGCTTGGATCAGTCATAAAAAAAAAGATAATTTTTAGCATTTTGTGAAAAAGAATCACTTTTAAATAGTGCAGGGAGTAAAGAAACAATAAAGAACAGCCACAGCACGCTGCAGCTGAAGAGCTGCAGGCGACAGGCTTCACACCGCCAACTCCTCAGAAATGTAACTAACTTAACTGTGCCCTGCTGCTGTGTGAAAAAGTACTTGCACGGTGCACAGCATGAAATCAGATCAGTGTTCCCCCATGGCATGATATTAAAAGGGCAATTATTGACTGACTTCTTTATTAAAACAATGTGAGTTTGTACACAGATGCATCAGTTGCTCTTCTATTGTATTTCTGACAAAGAAGCTGCTTAAGTGTTTGCTGCCCCCAGAATTCTGGGACCTGGTGTAACAAACCACACTTGCTGTTACTACCAGTAAAACAGGGGTCTTAAACCTTAAGGATTATCACATTAAAAACACCAGGAGGAGCAAAATGTCATCAGTTTAGAGGATTTTTCCCCTATTAAGTATATAAACACAAGCACACACCCAAAAATCCAGAAGCCACAGGCTAGAATCCATGACATTTACTGTGTTTCTGTCAGAGCCACACACACACACACACACACACACACACACTCATTCACAGAGGATCAAGACATGCTGAATTCAAACATGGTGACATGTCTGTGCATGTACTCTATGCATTTTGTGTGTGTACTCTGTGCCCTCACCATCTCATGACAGTATCTGGCTTTGATGGAGACTGAACCGTATTTGCTATAGCAGGTCTCTCCACTGTTTCCTGCCATCACTGCCATGTCTGTGCATGTTATACACAACAAACCTGAGAGAGAGAAACACAGACAGAGAGAGCAGGCAATATAAAAGGTTACACCAAATGGGTGGAGATTTTCAAAACGGGGCAGTTCAGATAGCGTCAGATTGGCTGTCAAGTCTAAACACCAGTCATTGTACTGTCCTACAAAGCCAACTCATTGTGAGACTCAAATGGGATAAAAACCAAACAAGACTTATTTCACAAACAATATCTGACCTACTTCTGATCCAACTGTCAGGCTGATTTTATGCCAACTTTTGAAATGTCATGAAAAATAAAATGCAATTTAAGTGCATGTTTTTCACTGGGTGAAAGCAAATAAACACATTTTATGAATATCAACAAAATCCATAAGAAAAAATTATGAGTTAAAAAAAAAAAGGGACCAAGTAATATTGTGCAACATAATATTGTTTGAAGATGTCTATGAAGATTCCCAGTCACATAAGCCATAGTTATCCAACAAGTGTTAAATCAAGGGCAACTGTTTTTATCTTAAATAAAACTATCTTTATTGAGTTAATATGTCAAATTAATATGAGACAATATTTACCTACTTTATTCCAATCAGATAAACTACACAATCACATTTCTGTTTGTCCAAATGTTACTCATAAAAAATGGCAATGCCATCTGGTCTGAGGATAAATTAAGACAGAAAGGATCTGAATGTGTTCTGGCTGTCCATGGTGATCTTCCCTATTTTGCGGAGACCAATAAAGACAAATTATAATCACTGAACTAATAATCTTGTCACTAACAGTCAAATTCAGGCTTTATATCTCGAGGTGTGTTACATAATATTTCACCCTACGCCCCAGCTTCAGCAAAGCTCAGCCATTCCTGCATGCACACTCCATTTATATTGATGAAATGTGATTTGATCTCAGCTTTCTAAATTCACAACATGATAATCTGATAAATCTTGCACGAAAACACTGGAAATACTGTGAAACATTAGTTGACTATCAAACAATTTAACCCCAAACACACTGTGAAACAAAAGAATGAAAAGGAGAAGAGATTGACAGACTGAACTCCCCACCTCCTTCACTAACGGCCTGCACAGCAGCATCCAAGAAGGAAGCAGGGCTACCGTAGGGATCCAGGTCGATTACATCATAACGCTCCTTCTTCCCTCGCATCTCATACATCAGCATACTGGAGAAAAGATAAAAAGGGGAAAGAGCAAAAAGAATTATTAGACAGCATAACCCAAAGACAGAAAATAATTTAAATATGGAGCAGAGAGGGACAAGAACAGAGAGGAGTAGAAACAAGATGAGTCAAGGCCAGTTAAAGAAGAAGGGTTGAGAAGTTCAGAGAAGAAAGAGGAGAAACGGCTGAGGAGGATAGAAGAAGAGGGGCATGAATACAAGCAAGCCAAAGAGGAGAGCGACTTGACAGAAAGAAAAAGGCCAAAAGAGTTCATAAAAGAGGAACAGCAAAGAGACAAGAATGGAGGAGATGAGAACAGGATCAGAGGCATGAACAGAACAGGAGGTCAAAGGTGAAGACTGGGGAGGAAAGACGATGAGAGAAGCATTGGATAAATACAAGAGGAGGAGGAACAAACAGACAGCAAATCAGTGAAGCAGATAAATAACAGGGGCAGAGGCAGACTAGCGGCAAACAAGCATTTCCCTGAATGTGCTGCGTAATCATACCTGGCATCCCTGCAGCTGGCCTGGAGCAGGTGGCTGACGCCGTTGTACTGGGCATTCCTAGCAATCAGCGCCGCAGCCTTGGTGGAGAAGTCGTTGGCGGTGACGCTCTGCAGGCCCGGGACTTCCAGAGCGAAACGCACCGAGCGCAAACCGGACGCCGCCAGACCCTCCAGCACACGAAGACCCCGCTGAAATGGAGCGTCGAGGAAACAAGCTTGATAAAGCTGCGCGGATGCATTATTTGATCACATGGTGGCAGCAAAAACAAGCTGTACACCCAACACTGACGCATTCCCACATTGTAAAGTTCAAGATATTGCAAAACATGGAAAACTGTAGCTTATTTTGACGTCCAGCAGACACAGAGTAACATTACCATTAGTTTAAGTTGTTTTTGTGTTCACCTGATGAATGTAAGTCCGATTTTCACACTGCTTTTACCTCCGTTTTGGTCTCTACAGCCACTGAGTGCTCCACAATGTCCCTCTGCTCAAACTTTGTCCGTGAATTCCAATAGTAACAGAACTTTTTTTACTCCTGTAGTTTAGAAGCTACACATATTCTTTCATCTAAATAGGCAGGAGGAAGTCTGATCACAAGGTTGGTGGTTCGATCCCCACCTCCTCCTGTCACTGAACCCCAAATTGCCCCCAATGTGTGGTAGCTCCCTGTCATCCGTGTGTGCGTGAATGGGTGAATGAGCTGCAAAAACCTTGTAAAGCACTTTGGATAAACGTGTTATAGAAATGTACTCATTTACCATTTAATCACTAGTAGGGTGTTTTATCTTTGACTAGAAGCGGTGAACTGAAACTCATACAGCAAATGTCAAATCTGATTGCTCAATCCAGAGAAAGCCCCACTCACCAACAATGGCGGAACATCTTTTGAACCTCTGTCAGTACACAATAGGATAAGACACAGATATTTCCTGACAGCTAATGACAATATTTCAACATAATTAAATCCTTCAAAGTTTCAAAAACTGATCTAATTACCTCTCCCTAGCTCTTGGGGCCAACAGAGTGTGAAATTACCTGACGATACATTACCATAAGTATGTCTGATGGAAGCCTTAATCCAAACTGCTTTATGTAGTTAGTACTTTGTTCCAAGCTTCAGAACCACACTCACTGACTCAGAACACTGGATTTGTCAAAAAAGTATAATTAACCAGTATGTTTTACTGGTAAAATTCATATTTTGTGCCTCAATTATTGTATAATTTATTTTTTCACTTTGTGGTAATATTTAAACATGAAGTGAAACTTACTTTATAACCGGTTTGAAAAAAAATACATATGTATTTGTAGCAGGGAAATAAATTAACATAAGACAAATTTTCTATTAAACCGGATAAACTGCGTTTATATATTTCTAAATACATTATGTCCATTCATAAAAATAATTCAGTGGCTATGGTTATTGTAGCAAAAAAACTGCTACTTTGCACTGTAAAATCAATCCTACATACGTCACATTTCTCCCCCACTGTAACAGTTACAGCTGGCTCATCTGCTCCGTTTTTCTCCTCTGTCTGTAGCGTCGGCCTCGTTCGTCTCCTCTGAGAGAGAGACCACCACCCTCTCTTTCTCTCCAGGCACCACCACCTTCAACCCGAGCTGAGCCAGCAGATCTCTGGCAAACTCTGTGATCACAGCACATCTGGGAAGGAGGAAATTAATGCTCAAATAGAAGCATGTGGTGCATATATCATAACACAGTAAATAACAGAGCTTACTAAATATTCATGACATTTGCTTTCATCTAAACACAACTTTGGCGATTCTTGTGCAACTTGCATTCTTTTCTAGTCTGCTATCGGTCTAAAATCGCAAATTTTGTTCCACAGTTATATACATTATCATGCGGGTTCTTGTGTTTGAGAGGCAGATTTGTACCTGCTTAGAAAAAGAAGTTTAAAGCATGACTGGCACACTGTGACTGAGTGATGGAGCGACTGTTAGTATGATCATTCAAATCAGCGAGTTGTTGACAGTACATTTTTTTCCTCCAGCAAGAAGGCTAGGTGCTCAGTCCTCTGTTTCATTTTGATGAAACTTCATGTTGCTAGGGGCAAAGAAAGAACTGTTCGACTTTTGGTCCAGATGGCATCACCATGTGGCTACTGGCACTTTGCCTATAGGTGGTGCTACAACATCATCATGAATTACACTGGCCTTAACTGGTTATGAGTCAATTTTTGAAACTACAGATAATTCCTTGTTGTGTAAAGGCTTAACAGGATTTAGATACTGTCTAATAATTAGCAACCATGTCTTTTTTTATGCATATTCAATAATTTTAGACATTTTCTATCATTAAATCCATACTATATCATTTTTGCACCATTGTTCATTTCAGTACACAGGGGGTTTGCCATTTTTGGTCGGTATGACCAGCCACCACGTTGGCTAATGTTACCTAATGCTGGCAGTAAGATGTACAGAATATTGCTGTGCAATTGGAATCTCTACTTCTGGTCCTGTTACACTACTTATAGTAGTAGCCTATAGTATAGGGTTAGGCGCGGCCTCAAATTTTCCATCGGACGACGTCTACATTGACACATCGGGGTGGACGATGGCACCGGGTACGCGCTCGCGCACGGCGGGGAAGGGCGATGAGTAGCTGTCGTCTTAGACTTCACGCGGTTAAAATCTTGGTAGGCAATGACGTTACAAGTGGCGGTGGATATTTTACAAGCACGGACCAGGTAAAGCGCAGGGTGCTAGATGTTAGTTTCTGTTGTTTAGTAGGCTGTGATCACGGATCGCGGGTGGAAAGATGCAGGGAGAGAGGCGGATGCCATCTGACGATGTGGCATGCTTGTCATCTGAGTGTGGAAGAAGATACTACAGGAATGTCAAGCTATTTAAAATTTATAATAATTTTGTTCCTATTGATTAAAACCTGCTGGTTTAATGTGAAAAATTTTGGTTTAAGTCTATCAGCCCAACCCTATAGTTCTGTAGTATGTAGCTTTTCAGCTAAGTTATATAGACCGTTGTATGTACTTGGCAGAGGTATACGCTTTCCAGTTTAACAACCTAGCATGTTGCTAAGCATAATGCAAATTTCCCAATGATATTTAAATTGACGACAAGCCCAAGGATATCTTCACTGCACTGAAACACATCATACTTAATTAATCCAAGAGACTTATGTCTGTGGTGTAAAGTAATGATGTGTCTTCTGGGAAACGCCAAAGCAGCCATTGTTTATGCTTACGTCAGATCTCTGTTAAACTCCTGGACTGGATTGTAAAACACCTCATTAGCACTGGGAAACAAGATGGCCGCTTTGCCCTCCTTGACCACCGTCTCCCCAGGTAACAGTCCTGCAGGAATCGTCTTCTCCGTGTCAGCTGCTGTGTCAGCGGCTGCCAGGCTCATACTTTCTGCTGAAGATTCAGCAGGTGTGGGTGGAGGTTTGGCGTTAGGGACATCGGAGTCCTGAGCAGTTTTCTGGGGTTCCATGGATTTCAGTCCCCTGCTGGCAGAAGCAACACTGCTCCACCAAAACTCCTGTCTGGCAGAATGGGCACAGGGAGGATGCAGATGATGGGAGATGATGTGGGGGAACAACCGAGCAGTACGCACCAGCATAAAGGTCCTCCGTCTCTATAAAAAAGACAAATAACATGAAAACTCTCTAGTCGTGAGCAGATTAAATATAGAGCCTATCACAAACTGGATTTTTGACATTAATACCAATGTCAACATTTGACAGCTAAAGAGAAAAAACAGACAATTAGACGTATTTTTTTAACATACACAACATATAAACATTTCTGATGCGAATGTCTTTATTTATAATTCTTAGGTTCATATAGAATTGTGACCAAAACATGTATAGGCTATATATTTTTTTAAATCAATTATTAGACTAGTAATAAAGTAAGCCCTATACACATCATTTAAATTACCTCTTTTTTAAAGTGCCTTTCGCTTTGTGTCTTTCAGTACAAGCTTACAGTGCCTGATACACTGTAGGCGGTAAGGCTGTCTTCAAATCTCGTTTCGGCCAACTAACAGTATCCAACAAAATATTCAACATATATTCATATTTACAGTCGATGATTTAAACCAGAGAAAGGCGGAAAAACAATATTTAGCTGTCTTATAAACGACTTAAATTATATACTAACGATCAAATATCTACTTGATTAATACTGCTGATTATGTTAAGTTATTTGACTAATAGATTAATAGATTAATTATAACTATATCTATCTATGTTCGCACACTATATCGTCGTTAGTATACACACACACATTTAAATGACCCAGGATTAAGTAGCTAAGACTTCCATCTGACCTGTAGATTTACTTTTACCTTTAGCTCCGCGTGTTCAACACAATAGTTAGTTTTCATGTCTACGTTATATTACGGCTGAAATTACATTGGAATAAAAATGTTTGTTACTTTGGCTAAATGAAAGCAAACTTCAGCTATTAAACGAGACAGAAAATGATGCATACTGTTACTTCATACCAGCAAAGGCATTAACGTTAGCCGGTTAGCTAACTAAGCTAAGCTTTGTAAACAGATTTACCTGTGGCACCCCCTCCAGGCAGACACTCCTTTCCTAATATGACAGAGGATTTATTCTAAAAGCGATACAGTTGGTCGTGCGGTGACTGTTTCATTGGTGTTGCAGTGTACGCTGTTATTCCAGTCTACTCTCACGTTAGCACATGGAAGCAGCCATGTTTGGAGCGTCTCTACGGAAGCCTGCGCGGCCATTAAAAAGAAGCGATAGCGCTGCTCCGACTGTACGGCAGAGACGTGCGTAATGTCAGGGAAACGGTGTAATCTAAGGACAAGAGAGAGAGGGTCGATCAGTCAGCCGCTGCACACACTGGCCTACTTTCTCCCGCAGCCAACATGTGAGGACGGCGAGGACACTGGACAACACATCAGTATGCTTTCATGAATAATCTAATTTAATCTCGCCATGCCTGAAGTAGGTGATGCATTCTGATGAAAAGGCTAAACATAGCCTATGGATTAACCAAAATATCCCAGACCTATGATGTGAGGAGATAAAAACTACGTTAGAGAAAATAAGGTTGATGCAGGTCAGTAGCCTACTGAGCAGCTTATTGGAACGGCAAAGTGAATTTAGGTCTTTAAAAGTGATGCTTGAGGAGAATAAATAAAAGTGTTGCTCACATTTTAAATCTTGTAGCCTACTGAGTGCTGTCATATAGGCTAATGTGTAGGCTATAGAAAGTTGACAATGCATTTTTTAATTAATTATATTATTTATTGTGTTAAATAAACATTTTAAAGATTTGCCTAGACTATAAAAAATGTTGGTGTTCCCTTTGTCATCAAACATAAGGTAGCCTACATTTTACCAGTGAGCAAAGCTTGCAACCAAACTGCATGGGAAGTAAAAGCTGCAGGCTTACTGTGTGTCTAAGTCTGTCAAATTAAAAATTGTTTAGAAACCACACAATAGGCAATCAACTGACATAAGGTGTCCTGTGAAAGAGATCCAACAAGTCAAAGATCTTCATTATTCCAGGTTGCATATTCAATCAATCCATTTACCAGAAAGCAAACCTGCAACCAGCCAGGTACTATTCCTTCATAGAAAAGTTGTACACATTGCAAAGGAAATGGAAAGAATGTGGATGACGATAGGCGCCTGTGCAACTCATTTTTGCCCCAAGCAGGTAAATGTGATTTTAACATCCCTGGTGAAAAGTAACTAAGTACATTTACTCATTTAGGCTATATTGTCATTATATGCTTTAGGCTAGTTGAATATTTCATGTAAATTTATACTTCCATTTCACTACATTTAAAAGGCACATTATAATATAATCTAATATTATAGCCTATTTTATAGGCTTATGCAGTTGAAAGTTTTAGTTATACACCTTGCAGATTCATATGATCATAATAGTCAATTAATCAACTCAATTCAACCACCAGTCTTTATAATGAGTATTTTTACTTTTGGTAAACCTCAATATTTGGCTGATAATAACCACTTGTTGCATTACTTCATAAAGCTCTTACATTTAGAACTTAAAGGCTTAAGTGTTTATGAACTGCAGTGATGTTATCAAGCTCAGTGTGTTTAAATCTGATCAAAAGGTTTCAGAATTTATCTTCCAAAAGTTTAATCCTGAAACACCCTTTTAACTTTCATGTTCAAGGATGCTTGAACAGATTACTGAAAAAATTAAATTAAAGATCCAGATAATTAAAAAAAAGAGATCTTTTATGGTATGGCTACAAATTATTTGAGGGTGTTGAGGGTCTCATTACCAAAATCTTGGCTGGAGCCTTGCTTGTGATTTTTACAATGTGGTACTTCTGTCACTGCCTATATTGAAAAGGAATATTCATTCAAGTATTTCACACTGACTATCATCCAACAGCACCCTGTTTTAGTGGTTTTCAACCAGTTTTCATAAAATGGGATATGGATGACTGTGGATAGGGGAAAAAACTGCCTCCCTCCACTGTGTTGTATATGCACACAAGCCTGAAGCCTGAACATCTGGATGGGGGCGCTGTGGCAATAAATGCCCAGAGAGCGTGACGCTATACATCTGACACAGGAGAATTATAGAGTTAATAGTATTTGGCATGACAGGGAGAGAGAGCGAGGAGCGCAGTGCCGAGCCTGAATGCAGTCTCATCCTGTTTAGTATTCGCTGTGCACAGCGCCTGGAGGCCCCGGAGGGCTCACCTGCCCGGAGTCTAGACGCACTATCACACACATTAGAAAGCGGGTTCGAACCCTCCCCCAGATCCACGGTCCGTGCGGTGTCGGCCAGGAGAGAGTCGGTTCCACCACCCAAGGGAGAATACAGCCCGGTGAGTAGCCTATAGTGAGTGGGTGGACTAGTGGGTGGGGCTCAGACACTCGGGTCGGCTGGGGACGCTGCCTGTCTACCTGCCTGCAGCGGTTCTTTGGCTCAAACCTGTAATCCTTTACTCCTTCAAATACAATCGCATTACTTTATAGCTGTAATACCTGTTTTGTTAGACTACATTAGTCGTTACATTAGATACCATTACCACGCCAGAAAAATGCCATTGCTCTTTCAAAATTAAATAAAATAACTGCCTAGAGGTTTTTATAAAATGAAATGAAAATAAATATAAAAAGTCAAAAATATAATAAAAACCCCATTTATTTCAGTTATCTCACCATTGTTTTGATTGGGTAAAATAACAGCATGTCCACGTGCACTAAAGTCAACTTTTCTGCCATTACTGTGCCAAGTTATTTTTAGTAATGCTGAGGTAAACAACTTGAATGTGGAGGCGAGCCCATAATTTACCTTCAACCATGCTATTGAAGGATTTTGGTGACAAAAGTATGGATTTAATGAAGTCTATTTTGATAACCACCCAGGTAATCGCACATTTTGGGTTAAATGATCAGAGTCAGCTTTGCCAGGTATGTGTACACATGCGAGGAATTTGACTCTGATTGTAAGATGTGCTTACTTATAATTACACAGTAATAAAATCAAACACAGACTACAGTATGGACAACACATATATACACACTAAAATTTATTACACTGACAAAGCTTAATTAGCCCGACTGACTTGAAGTATTACCAGGTATATGCACAATTAGTTTACATAGTAGTTTAAATGCACAAAATCGTTTTAATGGGGGGAGTTTAAGGTCTGAGAATATAATACTTTCTGTTGTTGATGGGAAGCAGTCCAGTTCGCCCACGTTATGCCATACTCACTATTGGTATCTGAAATGACAGTATCCTACATAATGAGCAGTGTTAATTCGCTAAACCACTGGCAAAAAGTAATGAGACGGTGCAGACAGCCTCCACATCTATAGGCTGTGTCTGTGTACCTGTCTGTCTAGCCGATCAGTAGCTCTGCGATCTGTGTGCAACCCCTGGGAGAGTTAAAAAACCCCGCTCTGCTCCTCTGCGTCCCACTCCTCGATAACTCTTCGCTCTTCTGCTCGCCTGCATCTGCATGTGTAAGTGCGTTAATGTACCCCCTCCACACTCCCAGCGCGCGCACGTGTAAGTATGTACGTGTATGCATGAATTGCGTGCTCTGGCTGCTGGTTCACAGCATACAGTCACAATGAATGGCTGCCTGTAGCGAGGCGGAGGGAGCTACAAGACTGCGCTGGTCCTCCATTGAAACACTTTCCAGCGGAATACAGCCGAGGGGGTGAGTTGAGCACGGCGGGTCACCGAGGACAACGGTTCGGGCTCGGCCGGCGAGACGGGTCAGTCAGTTGTCCGATCCCAGAACTGTATGTGTGTGTTCGTGTGTGTGTGTGTGTGTGTGTTGGGGGCTTCTTGATTTCGGATGGGTGAATTTGGATAGAGGGTGCTGTATGGTCTGCGGTGTGTTGAAGTATTGTTTTATTGTTTTTTTTTAAGGGATGGGGAGGTAAAGTTGTGCTAGCTACTGTGGGGGATGGGCTCATAGGGACAGACCAAACTTTAACCACTTAACACCGGCTTCACTCACTCGTCGCCGCGGTCGGGCTTGCCCCCGCCTCCCCCCTTTCCCTCGGTGAGTGACTTGACGAGTCATCCGCTCCTCTTTCGCCCGCATTCCTGAACTTTTATGAAAAAAAAAACTACTTGGTGTTTGGGGAAGGGGTGCAGTGTTTCTCCTTAACACGCCTGCATTTGAAAACCGCAGGCAGTCGTTGATTCGCCCAGTGGCATGGTGTCCTGACGGTAAAACGGGTTAAGATTGTACAGCCAACCCCCTACTTTCCTTTCCCCTCCTCTCATCTCCTCTCGCCATGCCGGATCCATCCGTCTGTCTCGCCCACAGTTGCAGCGCATTTGTGTCCCGGGATGACCTGTTGATGTCGGCTAAAGATGGAGTGCCAGTATAGCCCTCCGCTATAGACCCCCCTCTCATCTCCGATTAAAAAAAAATAACGTTAACGCATAAAGATTCACAAAGGAGTTCATCCAACTGACCGTAACGGCAGTCTGTGTGGCTTCCTGTGTCCCCTTGAGATTTAATAAATAATGTGTTCGCTTTGAGATATCATAAGCGACATTTTGGAGGGGGAACAACGCGGGTCTGTCCCGTATCGGTAGCTGCCATTCGGCCGGCGGAGGCGGAGGGAACTCGGTCTAAACGGACATCACACCGCGCTGGCACGGACAGAGGGGAGACGGGGATAGCGCCGAGCTGCTGAATATTTGATCCCCTCGTCTATTTTTGTGGCAGATTTCGTGCCCCGTGATACTCGGACGATAAACGTGTGTTTGTGTTGTGGGCTTTGGGCTGAAGGGGGGGAGTTGAAATCAGGGTTGGCATACAAAATAAAGAAGAGGAGCTCTGTTTTTTTTTGTTCCTTTTCCGCTGCCGCCCGCTCGCTCCCTCCCTCCGCTGAACGCACACACACACATACACACCGGCCCGGGCCAGCCGAGGACTCCCAAATCCTACCGGGCATTGAGGCTGGCACACGGCGGGGCACCGAGAGCTCGCTGCCCGCCCAGACTGCCCTACTGCCCCGCTGGTGGCGAGCTCAGTCTATCTCTCGAGGCATCTACCGGCGAGACATCGACTCTGCCAGACTTTCATGTGAGATTAATTGATGTATAATTGATGTGTATAAATAACATTTCGTTTTTGAAGTTTCAGCTCTTAGTCGTGCTCAAGGGAGGCTACACTATATAGCCACATTTTGGTGCCTGTGTGCCCACGAGTGTCGGTAAATACAACATTTTCAGCCTTAAATGTCTTTAAACTGAAAGCCACACAAGGCTGGGATTTAGTACACGTGATTTAAAGACATGTCCGCGAATTAAATGTATAGGTGAAGTGTTTTACTAATGCCAGTGTTAGCCTTAGCTTTAGCTTGCTACTTGCTAACAGGCCACCTTTAACCTCTCTAAACCAGGAAACTGAATATGATCAGGTTGTGATTGATATTAATATGACATGCTGTGTTAGTATTGATTCAGAGACTTTCTTTGGGTTGATTATATGCCAGCAAGCTGACTGCAGTGATTAAATGACTTTTTATTTTTCGGTGGATGGGTGTTATCTGCAGCATGTGGGTTAGTCTGCATAAAATAAACTAGAGTCTGTGGCTCTGGAGATGGATTTTAAAAGTTGTAGAGGACACACACACACACACACAGTTTGGCATTAAGTCAGAGCATATAATGGGGCACATGGGGACTGCAGGGCAAGGGTCAAGTGGTGTGAATAAACTCCCCTTTATGTTTCCTGGAAGTTGTTGTGACCTCTCTGACCTGCGAGGGGGAAAATGTGGCAGGCAGGATGTCTTTGGGTGACATCTCAATGCTCCACAGTGTGTTCAAGTCAAATCAGTTCACTCCTACAGTTTGCTTTTAGGCAACACTTGAGCGATTTCAAGTTTTAGCACAAATGCTGGTGGCTGATTTTCTGAATACCAGCATAACCAAATACTTTGCTGCTTTTTTTGCTTTTGCCTTTTGATTGTTGAGGGAATATTTTTTTCACACACACTCTTTGTCTGAGCATCTGCCTGCTTATTATTCATATGACTGCACATATTCTACACCGGGATACAACCACAGGCATCTACTATTGGTCGCTGAGAAGTCCAGTGGGACACTTGTTGGTTCAGTTGCACGCTCAAGGCCTTTGGAAGTACACATGGTAGGCAGCAGTCACTGTAGATAATGCGTTTTTAGTTCTTACTTCCCTCAGCCAGTCCAGAGGTCAAGCAGCTACTTTTAATTTTAATCTTGCTGTTCTGCATACGTGTGTACTTTAACCTGTTTTGATAAGTCAAAAATCCACATTACTAGTATACTATATATATATATAAAGTATGAGTAATGTATTTAAACAAATCCTGGAAAAATGCCCAAAGATCATGGAGAAAGTATCACTCTGAGCCACTTCATTGAATAATAATTACATTAATCTAATGCATATTGATTTCTTTATATTGACACAAACTGTCAAGACACAATTATGTGTCACGGTGCAATGGCCAGCAAACACTGACTTATGTCAAAACATTGATTTTCACGAAATAAGAAGTAGAAAGCCAAACTGTAATTTATACACTCCAGCGCTAATAGTGTTTTGATATGATGGGAATGTTATTCAGATCAAATTGTACAAAGTGCTCCCAATCCAATAAGCAGTCTACATTCCTAATTGTTTTTGTCCAGAATATGTCTGCCCAATTAATTAAGCATAATAATATTGTAATGGCAGTCCACATAAATAATACACATGCTAATATTAGCATTTGGGTACTCTTTAAGTAGCTTATCATCTCCCAGAGATGCTCATAACCAGTGTTTTAATTTTAACCATAACAGTGTAGGCACTAATAGAATTTTCAACCTGGAGCATTTAAAAAAAAAAAAAAAATTAAAACACTTTTGATGAAATGTGTAGCACTGGGATTGTAAATAGACACACTTTACTCTTTTACTCTGCCCACTGCCCTACTTTATATGCCTATATCTATCAAAATTAATTAGTTGCTATAAACCTAACAATTAATTATGATAAAATGCTCATGGCCCTGTATTCTCAGTGCTGCCCTTATGTAGGTGTTAGACAGGAGCTCTGGACTGCTTTCGTCCACTTTACTTAGCCTTTATTTTTCTACTAGGAGAGGTTTGCTGAGCATACATGCTACAGCATCCTGCTTCACATTCACACCTGGAGGCTTCCCATTACAACCACTATCTTTTCATTGTTGGTTAAGGAGCAGCTCCACTGAAGGAGTTGTAATTTAAAGAAAGAAAGGACTGAAGAATCCACCTTCAGATGCTTGCTTACTTACCTAGGCTGTAGTGTATTTTGTAAAGAGTTGTAATTTACTTATCTGTTTAATCTTACTTTCCCCAAATCTGCCTTGTATACATTTCCCAGAAGGACTTTCAACAACCACTAGAGCACTATGTTTTGTATGCATACTGAATGTGAGATTGTAAAGTAAGGTTTTGTTGTAATAATGGATAATGCCTAGATCTTCAGATAACATAAAAGCTGCCACCTGCTCAACAAAGATTCAGGGTATTGCCGCACTGCACAATGCTCTGTTGATTCTGGAAGTGTAGAAATTCATATCTGTGTCTCTTCCCCTTCTGGTGGCTCTTACACATGTAAGATGTGGCCCGAATTTTTGTTTAACATGTTCAAAAAATTAACTAACCTTATCAACAAAATGTGAAGGAATAACCATTCTGATGTTATGGCAAACATGTCTATGTATAGTGTTGCAAAGATATCTGCTGAAGTTAACATACTAACCAGCTAGCCTTGGCCCATCCTGTTCTCGTAATACCACTTTGTACCTCGGCGATGGTCCCCCGTAGTTTCAGCTGGGAGACGTGTCTGAGCAGCGAGTTCATTACGTTAAAAAACAAGCTCTTGCAGCTTTTTTAAATCTGATAAATAAGCAAAAAACCTAAAATGTCAAGAAAGAAGACATTTGTACACTTATTTTCCTTATTGAACAAAAGAATACAAGCGTGCACCTTCTATATTCACGTTTCTTTCACCAAGCTTATTAACTTGTCGTAAAACACGCTTCATTCAAACTTGACAAACAAAATCAAACTCACCAAAACCCTTAATTCATAGAGTATATGTGAAGGTATTCTAGCTCTACATGCTGTCACAGTCTCTCTGATGCCCGACCACTCTCTCGTTCGTCAGCTAAACCCACCTTGTCTTCGTCATCTCCAGAGTCCTGGTCGGAGACACTTTAAATGCCCTCTGCACTCTGATCCCTGTTGTCAAACTGGCCTCCATTGGTCTCTGGGGCTGTGTTCTGTTCTGGTCCAGCCATGTTCACTGGGAGGCTGCAGAGCCTGGTTCCGTTGTCCGCTTTCGGCTCTGGTTCTGGTTCTGGTACTATTTTATTGTGGCCTTTGCTCAGGAACATTTGTGGTAGCTGTTGAAGGCGCACAGAACCTAGTACGGTTCCTTGTGTTTCTCATAGATCCAGATGGTCATGGTATTTTTGGCCATTTTCAGAAGGTTTTGTTGTTTAATAATGGTTTTTATATTATGTAACGCCAGTTGTGCTTTGAGTGGGTTGTGTTTACATTTTTCAGCCTTGGTGCTAATCATCATACTCAAACTAGAATTCATGTTGGACCTGGTTGTTTGTGCAGACTGTTGTAATCCTGTGGGTGGGCTGAAGCCTCTCATAATGTGGCCCAGAGTGAGCAAAGTTGTCCAAGATCTCAGAGAGTGACAGTCACAATAGCCAGTCCGTGAGGTTTAACCAGATGAACACCCTGCAATGCACAGCTTGTCAGCAAGAGTCCCAACTGTTTTCGTTCCAACTGTGATAAGTTGTTATATGATTTCCTATGAGGGGATACATTTCATGGCTGTGTGATGAGTCTGCCGGCCTTCTTTGCTTAAGGCTGAACAGCTGAGTACCCAAATATAGTGCTGGGTAATACAGCAGTATTTTTTTTACTCAGCATTTGTCATTGCACTTTTTTGTCTGACTTGTAATGCACATTTTTTGACTGCATAAGCACTACATATCAATTACTAAATCAGATGTCTGCCATAATGATTTGTGAAATACTTCAGATTGGAGCTGAAAGGTACAGTTTTATTTGGCCTTTTGCCATTGTCATGCAGTCCAGTGTGATGGATAGACGGTTTTACACCTTTTTGTCCCGTGATTTATATTTTCTTCTGATCCAAACCAAAAAGGAGAACATGTATAGTATTATACAAGTGTAAGCACAGTTTTCTGCCTGAATGATTGCATATATAGGGTTATATTTATCTGTAGGTTATTTAAAAAAATATTAATTCTGTGGTACATAGTACTGAGATCAATCAATCAATCAATTATTCATTGCACCTGGAATGACTAAATTATGTTTTTTTGTATACAAGTGTAATGATAAAGTTGAATGAGATTAGTTGAGCAGCTAATATTTAATTAAATAATGAATTAAGTTGCAGTCCGAGTGGTGCAGCAGCAGCAGTGAATCAACTTGCTGCATATACAGTAGCTAATGATTGTTTCATGAACTGTTAAATTTGTGGGTAGTGGGGATCTATTTTAATGAGAGAATTTGACAACTGTTGGTTTATATATATATATATATTTTGCATATGTTTAGCATGCATTTGATAAGAGTACAATGAACAGCTTTGTCAACTGCAACTTGTTTTAAATGCAGAGAAAACAAAATATTTGTCTTTTTTCCACCTCAAGACCTGTATGATCAGCATTGTCTGTGAAAAGTGTTACCAGAAATGGTCAACAAATTGTAGGTAGGTAGGTACATTTACTGTGACAATATAACAGGTTATAATTAAATTGATCTTTGTAACTCCATTCTGTTACATAGAAGACAATACACATTAGTACAGATGCAAATAAAAAATGGTAGACAGAAATGAACAATATTCAATGATCAATGGAGCAGTGCTCAGGATGAGTTTGAGTTTAAGAGCCTGATAGCTTGGGGTAAAAGCTGCTCTGCAGTCTGGTGGTGCAGCAGCACAAACTTCTAAATATTTTCCTAGAAAGCAGCAGGGTGAACAGGCTTTGGCTGGGTGGGTACTGTCCTTTAGTATCCTTTGGGCTCTGCAGGCACCTCACCTCACCGATATCACTGATGCTCGGGAGATGGGTACCAATGATCTTCTGAGCAGTTTGAATCACCCGCTGGAGAGCCCTCTGGTCCTGGGCGCACATCCCATGCCAGTTAGTGATGTTTCCTGTCCGGATGCTTTCTATTGCTCTTCTGTAAAAGTTGACAAGGACTTGGCACAGACAATTTGGCCTTCTTAAGCTTCCTCAAGAAATACTGGCATCTTTGAGCTTTCTTTATCAGAGATGTGAGACGACCATGTTAGGTTCTCTGTGATACCGACTCCCAGGAACCTGAAACTGTTCACCTGTTCCACCTCAGCTTCACTGATATAGACAGGAGTGTGTGTTATCTCCTATTTCCTGAAAGCAATGATCAGCTCCTTTGCTTAGTTTTAACTGAGTTGGTATCTACCTAGGATTTTGAACGTGATGACCACTTGTTTTTTTAATGCGCATGTCCAGGATGTTACAATAAAGCTGGAGTTATTACTAGGATTTTACTAAAGAAACAAGTCTTGCTTTTCTTTTTGTGTGAAGCAGAAATTGGTGGCGTGAGTCTACCTTTATACCTGTTATTGATTATGGTATTCTACATGAATGCATCTGCTCATTGTCTTCACATGCTGAATAGCGTGTGTCATCAGGCACTGAAATTCCTTACAAACTGTGGTTTTCTTACTCACAGATGTGTATGATATTCAAAAGTGAATTGGTCTGCTTTATGTGCAGACCTACCTCAGTCATTGTTATGGTTTTATTTACAAGCCATTCTTGGCAAAATTCCTATTTACTTATCTTCTCTTTTAAACTTGAAATATGACATTTTGCTAACTGTTGTTCCCAAAGTCCGAACTGAATTGGGACAGAAAGCATTGAGGTTTTCTGCACCTGCATGGAGCAATCTACAGACCGTAAACTTCAAAAAATAGTAACCCGAATTTTAAAGCTGTATTGAAAGAAGTCCAGGTTGTATGTGCACAAAGGTTTTATCTGATCATTTTTAATGTGATGAGGTGATGCTGCAGCCTTCTGTTTAGGTTACTATGCCTCATCTGCGAGTCTCCCTCCCAGTAGAGAAACGAGGCTAATCACTATCATATTGTTTCCTGCTAGTGGTTTGTTTTTGGTTGTAGCCAGACAAGGAGCTCAACATCATCTGCTCAGAATCAGCTACTGTCCAAATACTTGTGCATGTTCGCTAGGTTTGTACACCATCAGTCACTTGGAGGTTATGATCTTGCATAAAACGTATTTGTTCGGTAAACCTGTGACTCACCTTTTGGTTCTCATTTGTTTACTTCTGCTCCATCATGCTTGGTATAGAGTAGTACTATTGTGCATTTATAAACAAAAATAAAGGGTCCACTTGATGGTGTTGCCTTTAGACTTGAGGAAAAAATGTGTTTATTTTTCTTGTCAGGTTTGACAGTTCCTCCACTTTTGATCACAGGCTTCTTTGTTGGATGGTGACGAAGACGAATGAAATAGATGAGTTATGTAAGCGACTGTGTTTTGACTGAGAAGGAGCGACAAGAAAATAACAAAGTAGGCCAAAAACCACCAAACAGTTTATTAACTGTGAATTAGATGTAATGAAACAAGGTTTTTTTTTAAAACAGAAAGATGGCTTATATAACTGTTGCCCCAAAATTCTCTTTCATTTGGAAGTTAGTTTAGAATTAAAGTTGTTTACCAAATACTTAATTCATTAATCATCATACACTTTACTTACCCTGTTTCTTTATCTTAAGTCTCTTTCCTCTCTCCTCATTTCTGTCTTCTAGGCCTTTTGCACATTTTGCACCTTTTGCACATCTTCCAGTCCTTTGTTATTTTTGTGCCATCACTCCTTTTGTTTACGATTTCCTCTCATGTCCTGCTACCTCTTTGTGTCCTCTCTTCTTCGCCACTTCTCATATGTCTCCGTTTACCTATTCCTCATCTTCCTCCTCTCCTCCCTTCATCTGTACATTGCCATAATCCCTTAATTTATGTATCCCTCCTTCCTTCCAGATGTATCTCTATTCTTCTGTCCAATTCCTCCCTTTTATAACTTTTCAACAATGTCATTCCTGTTATCCCTACTCTTAATTTCTACCTTTCGGTTTCCTGCAGACCCTGTGGTGCTGGGCAGAGCGTTATGGCTCAGACGCTGCAGATGGCGATCCCTAACTTTGGCAACAACATCCTGGAGTGTCTGAACGAACAGCGACTGCAAGGCCTCTACTGTGATGTCTCCGTGGTGGTCAAGGGACACGCCTTCAAGGTCGACATCACTTAAATGTTTTTTTAACAGATCCCTATTCAAAGATTGACAGCTTAGAGTCAGAGTTGTATAAAAGTGCACCTGGGAGCTGCACAGCGTGAACGCAGTCCACTATTGTTGGTTATGAAACAGCTATAATTAGGGCTGGGCATTAAAACGATAATGATAATTATCGCAATATAATTCTCCTCAATATCAATATAATAAATGTTCAATATATCATCAATAAATATGTGCTTTAATTAATTTGAATTACAAATAAATGATCACTTAATTTTTCTATTCAAATATTTATTTTGTTAAAAAAAAGAGGCCTCAAAAAATTAACTGAAAAAAAAAGTTCCACCTCAGACTTGTGAAGTGATCCACTGTTTGACATCAAGTGTTTATGTCATTCTGACCATAAAGATAAGTTTAACCACATAATTAACCATATGGTTTCTTCAATTTTCACTCAGGAGCAAAAATTTGCCTTTAAACTTGAAAGAATGATTTGACAAATTTTGTAATAATAATCGATATGAACGATATGAAATTTTTTATCGTGATAACTTTTTTGGCCATATCGCCCAGCTCTAGCTATACTGGAGTAATTGGTGGTTAGGTCATTTGCCTAAAGAGCTACTTTCTGAGCCATTTGCCAATTACTCATCTTACTTGCTAAGTAATTAACTCATAGGCGTCTCAATAATTTAGCATTATCTAAATTACTATAGCATTACCTTGAAATATAAACGCGTGGCTTGAGAAGAAGAAGAAGCTGCTTTAAAGCTAAACAAGAGAGATGAGTGGCCAAAGTAGAATTGGAGTTGAAATTGTATAAGAAAAACAAAAGTTGGAGTTTCATTTTTGTACTGATATTTTTCTGTTAAATTTCTGTGTCGAATCAACATGCTTGGGAAGGGTTTTCGCATTTAAAAAAAATTTTTTCATTGGACCTGGAGGACTGGTTGTAAGAGCTGCAGTAAAGGGTAATTCAATACAATTTCAATTTGTAAGGCTACAATTAGAAATGTGGCTATTTTTCAGAAGTTAATTGCAACACAATGGGAATTAATTAATTTACAGTTAGTTACAATTGATATGATCAATACTTTTAGAAATTAAATTTTCCATTTTAGTTCAAAATAGATACCAAAAGTATGTTAACTGTAAGCATGGCTGAGATGAAGCCTGTCTTCCACGACACACATGTTTGGGTTTTCTGCCTCTTAGGAATATACTTTTGCACCCTTGTGACTTACCTTTTCCTGCTGTTAACACGTCAGGCCCACCGCGCGGTGCTTGCAGCAAGTAGCTCTTACTTCCGGGATCTGTTCAACGCCGGGGGGAAGAGCTCTGTGGTGGAGCTGCCCCCAGCTGTGCAGCCACAGAGCTTCCAGCAGATCCTGGCTTTCTGCTACACAGGACGCCTCAGCATGAATGTTGGAGACCAGTTCCTGCTCATGTACACCGCCGGTTTTCTCCAGATCCAACAGATCATGGAGAAAGGCACAGAGTTTTTTCTTAAGGTAAGCATTCATGAACAATGATTTATTAGTTCCTTAAAGTTGAATGCAGATATAGAAGTATTGGTGAAAAGGATTAAAAAGTACACAGGAATCTTTCTTAGGATAGAAATATTCATTATATAATTTGTAATCATGGTCGAAAAATAAACCAGGCATGAATAAAATAGCCTTTTTATGTGCTGCCACCACGGCACCTGTTCCTTTATGCATGACATTACGTTGTCATGGGGGTGTCTGTGTTTGTAGACACGTTCTTGTGACTAAAGAATAATTGAAGCATCATACTGACACTACAGGTTCCCTCTATAGTAGCAGATGATCTGATTAGATTTGGAGTGCCTTGTTGCATAAATCTGCATATTAATGAGGAAAACTGATTTCCTTGAAAGTACCCCACAACACCTCCAGACTGAATTACTATGATACAAGCTATGAAATGTGTTACGTGAAGTATGTCAAGATATATTATAGTATTTGCTATTGCAGGATGTTTTAAGTTGCTTTCTGGTCTTAAAATGCCGGTTGTCAGGGTGTTTTGGCTCCTCCACCAGCCACTTTGGCAAACTATCAAGGAATATCAGGAGCTTACATGTAATACAAAAAAATAAGTCCAGCTTGTATTAGATACAAAGATACTTGTCCTCAATGTTACTGGGCAAAAAAACAGATTTAAGATTATGTTGAGTATCTTTCAAACATTTTCAGTACTAGTGTTGATATGACGAAACTTTGCTACACTACCTTTTGGATACCTTATTTGAGGAAACTAGCTATTCTTAACCTAGCTTTTATTTGTTCAGTGACAGAACATCACAAGCTACCAGAGCCCAAGGCAAGGTTTTTGTCAGACCAGCAGTTTAAAGCAGCAAATCCTGACATGTGAGAAGCTGGAAACAAAGAAATGTTGCTTCGCAGATGTCTTCGAGCAATATCAGAGTTGTTAAAACTTACAGTAGCATCTTCACAAAACTCATAACATTAGAAGCCTCAAGTGTTACAAGCAGCCGTAACAGTTCATCTGATTGAAATCAGGAACTAACTGATCAGAAAATAAATAAAGAAGATAATGATTTGGTACTTAACAGATTTACATACTCAATGCTACAGACATATCTCAGCTGATACACTTACACAAACATGAAGTATTGGAAAGCTACAGCATTTTTTGTGTATTTTCAAAGGTAATGATATCAATGAAATTGATCATCCTTCTATATATTGCCACGCCTCCAGGTCTCATCTCCAAGCTGTGACTCCCAGGGTCTCCACGCTGAGGAGACCCCACCCTCCGAGCCTCAGAGCCCCGTCACTCAAACAGTGGGAGGCAGTGGGGTCAGCGTCGTTGCCACGGCCGCGGGAAGGCCCACCTCTTGTCTGACGCCCCTTCCCCTGGTGTCCAAGGTGAAGACAGAACAGACGGCCTCCACACCTCAGCCCACCCCACAGCCGCAGCAGGTAGGCTGCCACTGATAATGTTAAAACAAGCAAAGCGTTGCATTGATGAGGTAATTAACAACATGTAGGCTTTTTTTATGTGACGTAGTCAGAGAAAAAGAAACCAAGTCATCATTTGGTGTTAATGTCAGTTGGAACAGGGCATCATGAGTAGGTGTCTTTAAGTTTGAGATTTGAAAGGGTTTTAATTGACTCATAAGGAAAGTTTGCTCCCAGTAGCTCCAGCTAGAAAGAAATTCTTCTTCTAATGGCATCTGAAAAGCTTATTTATTAAACACCATACATCTATATTTTTGTCAGATCATAACTGTACTTTATTGCTGACCAATAAATCGTATTTTCATTATCGCAATATGAACATGCACGATAAAACACATTGCGAAAGATGAAGCGGACACGGGATGTTAAATGGGCCTGTGGCTGAAAACAGTCGTATTTATTGGGCTGCAGCCTCTGACCTGCTCTCTGTGTTTGCTCCTACGCACACAGAGGAGCGGAGAGGCCAGGGCTGAGACAGCTGACTGTAATAAAACCTTCAGGAGTTAAAAGCCAATACTTCATCAGTACACCTGTTCAACAAGCAAAAACATGTCAACGTGTAGAAAGCGATATTTTAATCTGCCACTGTGTTTTAAACTTTCTCAGCAAATAGGAAATTGTTACAAACAAGCTAAAACGAAACCTATCTGTAGTCTAACTGTTGAGCCACGTTCCTAAAAATTTGGCACGTTGTTGTAAACCCAGCTGCTGCCTGAGACAAACCAGCCGCTCCTCTTTCTACTAAATAACGTTACTTGCAGTGAATAACAGCAGCAGAGGGAGGAGAAGGAGGACAGGAGGAGGGACTGATACTGACTGAGTATCTTCATTCTTTCTAATGTCACTCAGTATTTTGATGTCAGGAATATGATTTATTTTATTGACATTTTAGATTTGTTTCCACTGAGATGTTGTTGCGTTTGTGACTTTGCTGTTGTAAACTTTACTGTTGCTTAGGGCTGGGTATCGAGGTCAATACGTTTTAGGCACCGACCGAGTTGCTTCAATACCACCGAGTATCAAAAAATGCCTTGTCTTTCGGTACCAAAGTTTAGCTACCGTGCTACTCTGTCAATAAAAGAGCTTTGATTTGATTCAGAAAACAGCGGCGTTGCCACCAAGCTACTGAGAAATGTCGTTAAACTAGTGACTTAATGGAATGACTGGAATGGCTTTTAATTTACTACGTTTTTGGAGTTTTTTATTGAAAAACAAGTGAAATGGAATTCTGAATATTTAGATTTTCGCTAAACTAAGGACATGTACCTTCAAGAACTGTTTACAGCCTATATTCAATACATATTTTCATGGCAGCGTCTTTTGTATTATCAGGTACTCTGAAAGTTTCTAATTGACTTTTAGGTTGAAAATTGCTCACTTACTAATACAGTAAACACAGGGTTGTAAGTCTGTAAGTGTTGAGTCATGCTTAGTTAAATTCAGGTAAAAGAGAGTCTGATTTAATTCAGAGGAAAGCATCTGTTGGCTGCTCAAAAATAGTCACCGTGTGAAGTCGGGTGCTAATCTTCATATCAGTGTATTTGCTGCAGTCCTAAATTCCTCAGAGGGAGAGGCTACGCTGTGAGAGCTGTGTGATCATCATCCTATAGTTTTAGTTTAGACAATCAAGTAGCATAAATAATCATCAGATATACAGATTTGCTTGGAAATGGCTTATGAAAAAACACAGCCACCGGATTTTTGTCCTTTTAGTTTTGTGAGATGAGTATAGCTTGTATAGCTGCCTGTGTTTAAAAAACACTTAACATTCAGGAACTTTAGATTCTTTTGATGAATGAAAAATAGGGTTTTGAAGAAAAACATGCTGTTTGGTTTGTCATTTCATATCATTTTTGTATCTGTTCCATTTTGGCATTTTGGCAACTGAAAATTGCTTTGTAAATGAATCTCTTCATTGTTACTCTTTGCTGTTAAAATTGTTGCTTTATGTTTGTTGATTGTTTCTGTTCCTTCTCCCTTTTCTTTTATTTGTTTTTAAAAGTTGTCTAGAGTTTAAGATAAACAACCACTGTTTCTCTCTGCTTCTCAGCAGGAGGGCTCTCCCTACTCTGTGGTCTGCACCCCCCGTGGCCAAGCGGCTGTGGGAGGGGGGCAACCGTGACGGGGGAGGGGGGTCTGGAGGGGGCGGGGGAGGTGGAATGAGGAAGGCCGCACGCTACTCTTCCTCTTCGTCGTCCTCCTCCTCCTCCAACAACACTACCCAGGATGCCTCTGGGCGCGGACCTGCAGCAAATGCTGCTATGGTGGGTGGCGGCGGCGTCACTTCAGTGGGAGGAGCCGGGCTAAACAGTAACCATAACAACAATAACAACAATGGGGGGACCCCTGAAGGCACGAGCCCGGGGCACGCTGAGCATGTACACGAGTGACTCGCCAATCAGTTACCACGACGACGAGGAAGAGGACGACATAGCGGATGACAGCGCAGAAGAGCAGTACAGACAGATCTGCAATATGTACACCATGTACAGCATGCTGAACGCTGGAGCCGCAGGTAAGATCTGTTCATTTCAAGGTTACTGTGTTTTCATCCGTTTGTAGCGTGATTTATGAGGACCCGTCTATCCAAGCATCTCAGAAGTGCAGGGTGTTGAGGAGAATGAAATATTGTGTAGAGCTTACGAATTGTTTTGTTTACTTAATCAAAAGGACAGTCAGATGGTGGTTGGAATTAAATATTCTAATAACATTATTTAAAGTTAGTTATAGATAGTTATACAAACTGAAGTTTGTTTAAAATGCACAAGAAATGTTCATAAAATCAAAACATGTTTTAACTGTTGTTAGTTATGGGCCAAGGGTCAAAGGGCCTTTTAAGTCTAAAGTCCAGGTTTGAGTTGAAAACATAGTAAAAGAAATGGGAAATCATCACCTCCAATGACCTAGAGCTGAATCTTCAGAGGGTTTGATATCCAAATGGACTCATTTTCTCTAATTGAGCCTGACTAAAGTAAGAACAAAAACACTGTAGGAAGTGCAGTAATTGATTTTGATACACAAATGGAGGCAAAGAAGAACCCAAAGCAAAATCAAGTGTGATTGCCCCTGTGTTAGTATCCATGTCGGAGTGAATTATCTCTCTTATATTGTGGTTAGAATTAGAGCACTGAGGGTTGATGTTTTTCTGTTGAATGCTTTGGACTCAAAATATAACAGAGGTTAGGGGACTAAAGGTTAGGTGTGTTGTTGTTTTTACTGTTAAAGCATTTTGCTTCTGTATATCAACAGATGTTAGTTAGCAACTTTGTCATGAGAATATTGATCATAACCATGACTGCTTTAACACTTTAAAATGTTTGGTATCCTTTCCGAAATAAACGTTTTTTTGTGGCGTACAAAAACAAGTTTCTATTACACAAAGATATTTTGTATCTGCTCTGAAATCCACTGGTAATTTTTTACCAGCTCTAAATGTAAGTAAAAACTGATAACAGTCCCTCATCATCCCTCCTCAGTGGTCGGGGAGCAGGTGGAGGCTCTGCCAGATTTTTTGACTTTTAGGTTGAAAATTGCTCACTCACTTATACAGTAAACACAGTGTTGTAAGTCTGTAAGTGTTGAGTCATGCTTAGTTAAATTCAGGTAAAAGAGAGTCTGATTGAATTCAGAGGAAAGCATCTGTTGGCTGCTCAAAAATAGTCACTGTGTGAAGTCAGGTGCTAATCTTCATATCAGTGTATTTGCTGCAGTCCTAAATTCCTCAGAGGGAGAGGCTACGCTGTGACAGCTGTGTGATCATCATCCTATAGTTTTAGTTTAGACAATCAAGTAGCATAAATAATCATCAGATGTACAGATTAAAATAAAAACTGATAACAGCCCATCATCATCCCTGCTCAGTGGTCGGGGAGCGGGTGGAGGCTCTTCCGGACTTGGCCCCAGACTCAGGCGGCGGTCGGGGTGGCAGGGGAGGGCGGTCCCGGCAGGACCTGGCGTCGTTGCCTGCCGAGCTCATCAGCCAGATCGGGAACCGCTGCCACCCGAAGCTGTACGAGGAGGGCGACCCGGCCGAGAAGCTGGAGCTGGTGAGCGGCACCTCCGTGTTCATCTCCCGCGCCCAACTCATGAACTGCCACGTCAGCGCCGGCACCCGTCACAAAGTGCTCCTCAGACGCCTGCTGGCTGCGTTCTTTGACAGGTCAGTGTTCAACGCATTACAAATCAAATGTAGTAAGGGGCATGTGGGGGATTAACAAAATAACTGCTGTTTAAATTGCAGTAAATGATAACAGACTGTGAACTAGACTACAGAGTCAATCCACTTCTGTTTTTCTTCTCAACCTACTTAAGGTTGAAAATTTGGATTTTAAAGAAAATGTGCGTCTCAGTATGAACCACAGCAAGTATGTCTATGTCTGTACAGGATTTTTTATTGTGTACCTTATATTTGTTAATGTGTTGACGTGATGTATGTGGGGTTTTTTTAATTTCCTGGCTCAGGAGCACTTTGGCTAACAGCTGTGGAACTGGCATCCGGTCTTCAACCAATGACCCCAGTCGTAAACCCCTGGACAACAGAGTGCTGCATGCGGTCAAATGTGAGTCACACAGACACTCACACACAGTGTTTGATACATAAATACTGTGTTGCATCTCAGGCCCCATCCACACTACTCCGTTTCTGTTTAAAAGTGGAGTTTCAAAACGTTTTTAGAGTTGATCTCCGTCTACATTAAAACAACTGAAAGCGCACATCTAATGGCCGGTCACGGACGGCGAGCATGCGAATGTCGGTATAAACGTGAAGCAGAAGGTCTATGCCGTAGTTACAGAAGATTTTGCGAAAAAATAAGTAGTGGGTGGTGTGGTGGTGGCGCAGTGGATAAGACCCCTGCCTTTGGTGTGAGAGATCTGGGTTCAATCCCCCCCTGTGACCCATCCACCGTTGTGTCCCTGAGCAAGACACTTAACCCCTCGGAGAAAAGACTGGAAGTTGTTGCAAAGTCAACAGCGACTTAAACAGTACAAGTGTAGGCTGTAGCCTGAAGTGTTATTTGCACGGTTCAAAGTTTTTTAATAAAAATACCAAATCAAAAACTCTGTCAGTGGCATCGATTTTCTGCTTTGCATGACTTATAAGACCCAATCAGCGAGCAAAGCGTGAGCGTCTGCGTTATCGTTTCCAAAGTCGTCAGTTTTTGCCCGTCAGCACTAAAACACTCTCCGGAGTTTTAAAACGAAAAACGTGGTCGGCAGCGTTTTCAAAATTCTCCATTTTAGGTCTTCGTTTTTGCCGTTTTAGTCTGGACAGGAGGTGTAAACGTAGCAAAAGGTCTCTGTTTTAAAACCAAAACGCAGAAGTGTGGATGGGACCTGATATTTTGGAAATGCCTGCATGCAAAGTTGCCTTCTGCAGCTTTGAAATGTAAATTTTAAGACCCATTGCCATACATTCTGTTTTTTCTTTTGCCTTTGGTGTTTGCCCTGTTTATTTTTTCACCCTCCCTTGTTTCCCTCTTCACCTCTTTTCCTTCCTCCAGTTTACTGCCAGAACTTTGCGCCGAGCTTCAAGGAGAGTGAGATGAACGCTATCGCTGCCGATATGTGCACCAACGCCCGCCGCGTAGTCCGCAAGAGCTGGATCCCCAAGCTTAAACTGCTGATGGCTGACAGCGACGCCTACTCCGCCTTCCTGGCCGATAGCGTGAAGATGGAGGCTGATGCACTGGGGGCGGAGCAAGGCTTTGACCCCGCCTCCCTGGAAGCCGTGGCGGCAGCGGCCGCCAACAATAACGAAGTGGGAGGTGGATCCACGCCAGGAGACACCCTCCATGGGGCGGCAGGAGACGGCAGCACTTTGTTTTGAGTGAGTGGCGGACAGAAAGATGAATGGACAGATTGCTGGAGGGAGGAATGGCATTTCTCTGGGGCGATGAGGAGAGAGTGTTGGCCACTGTGGTCGTGATGACGGTTGTCACTCATCCCCTAGCCGCCATGTGTTTGGGGACGTGTTTCTTCTTTTACACCTCTTTTGGTCAGTTTGTTCTACTTTCCTTCCTTCGTTTGTTCACATTTCTGTCTCTCTGTACAGCCCAGAAAGCCTCTCTTTGGACTGTTCCTCCTTCCTTTTCTGGTAGAGAGAAACACGGATAGAAAGGTAGCAGAGGGAGGAGGTTGACAATTGCCCCCCCCCCCAACTTCTCCTCAGTCCTCTGCAACCTTTAAAGACCTGATTGTTTTAGCTTTTATTTTTGTTTTTAAAAGTGTGCATTGTCACTAAGGCCCTTTTCTTACCATAATCAGTCACAGACATTCCCTTGGGACGGGGTGGGGGGGAGGGGTAATCCTGTTTGGAGAAAGTGATAGTTCCCCAAACTCTGGTAACACTGTTGTTTTGATATTGAATGTATGTGTGGTGAAGCATCCAGACCCCAGCGTTAAGTCAGTGGAAGTTGAGTGAACTTGTTGTTTGTCTTTTGTTTTTGCGTTTATTTTCTTCTGGATGGCCAGATGAAAGTTCCTCTGCGAGCCTAGGGGGAAGGTTGATGAGGTCAGGGGTTGAAATGAATATCAAAATGTATATCGGCATGTTTTATGATCTCCCCGACCTCCACCCAACCGCACCAACCCTACTCTTTAACCCCTGCTGGGATGCTGGCAAACTGCCAGCCCTTGGTGAGTTCTGACTGACAGTGGTGGTGGTAGATGGGAAAAAAATTAAATTTGCTAAAATTTAATTCCACCCCCCGCTTTTTATTCCTAAAATGTAAGAAAAAAACATTTCAGTTTGACTTTTTCTTTTTACTTTTCGTGGGTAATTTTTGCCAAGCCTTGTGAGGGAGAGGAAACTTGTTACCGATGATTGTCAAAGAGTTCCCGCATGATAAATGCACTGTGTTATTTCCTGCAGTAAGAGTACAATCGAACTACGTTTTTGTACGTATCAGAAAGAGAAGAGGGGTCGTTTTATATTCCAAAAATGCAAAAAAAGGAGAAAAAATCCAAGCTGAAATCCAATTTATAATCTCTGTTTATCACCCATTTTTAAAAAAAAGTAAAGTTAAGAATTATCCAAAAGCCTACCTGTGAGCTTAGGAACGAGGTGTGTGTGTGTGTGTATTTGTGTGTGTGGGGATACAGCGGTGATGTTCTTTTGTTTCCAGCTCATGTTTAAATTGTTTTCCCTAAGAATATTCGCAGCCATGTCTTTGTCAGCACAGCACAGTTTCCTCAGGCTCTGCTGCTTGGATGCGTGCTCGCCTGGCATGGACAAAGGTGCTAATTCAGGCATTGGTACATTGCGAGGAATACGGCTCTGTGTGTATGTGTAGGTGTGTGTTTGAGCGGCCATACAGTTTGTGTGTGTGTGCTGCAGCAGAAAGAGAGCGTTAGGCCAGACGGTGTGTTTTCACACACGCTTGGTCGATTCATTCACCCATCGCTGCGGTGAGCACACATACATGCTAATACGCATTTGGGCGCTGTCAGCCGCATCAGCTACAGTACACCAGAGCAACGTGGGAATTAAAGGGGAATTACACCAAAGCAGACCTGAGAGGCTGTTGTTCGTCACATGTAAGCATTCACCTTAAATTTATTTTGTGTTGTAATGAGGCTATAGCAGATCTATTGGAAAAGGCAGCACTGGTTTGAAAGTTTTGTTTGTTGGTTTCGACAGTTCCTGGCTTTATGTGGAGTATTTAGAATTATAAAAAGAAAGCTGCTAAATAATAGAAATCACAGAAGAATGTTGGCATAGAAACAGCCCTGAAAGTCATATTGCAGTCATATACGCCTTTGATACGCCTTTGGTAGCTTTCAGAAAAAAAGAACAAGAGTTCAGAACGAGATCTTTTCTCTTTTAAAAACGTTGACCTCCAGAATCCACAATGCAGCTGAATACTGTCTACAGCTAAACTCTGGCGAGGTTTTTTTTTTGCTCTTATTCAGTTTGAGGTTGAATAGTGGGGCTCCAGGTGAACTTTTTGATTTAGTACCACTGATCTTAATCCCAGACAATAAATATAAAGTGAGTCTTTCTCATGACAGACCTGACACGCCTGTCTGTTTGGCAGCTGGGAATGATAGGCCTAATGAAAGTGTTAAACAGATTTGATCAATGCACAAACAATGTGCAGCCCGTTAGTTTGTAACCTAGAATTCAACACAGCAGGGCAAAACTAAGAATAGTTTCTCCATGTATCCCACATAATCTTTGGCAGATACAAACTGATTTTTAGGCTAATGTCCAGGCCACAAAGGGTGGTTTATTACCTTGTACCAAAGTAAGATAACTCCATATTTTTGTGCACATGTTCTGTTAACAAGTCAAGATTGGGATCAATGGGGTGAGAGTCCAACTCCACATGTGAACTCTCTAAACCTCATGTTGTGCAGTTATTAAGTGGCACTAGATGACATGGAAAGTTTCACTCTGGAGCCTGGAGAGCTGGGTTTTTTGATCAGATTAAAAATATACTTTGTTCCTGTGGAGCCCTTGAATGATATTTAAAGTTTGGACCATTTGTTTACAAGTGAAGAGACATTTTGAAATACATGACAAGCATACTCATATCCTGTTTTATGATATTGTCATATTATTGTGAAGACTGAACTTTCTCAGATTACAGCATTGTTATGTAGGCCAGAAAACACTAGTGAACACCAAGCAGTCATTCTGAGTTTGGTCCTGAAGATTGTCTAATTTGCTTTGGTGGATTTGTCAGAACCTGAGGAAACGGGTTGGTCAGCAGATACTTCAATATTTAAATTAAATGTGATGCATCGACTGTAGGTGTCAGCAGCAAGCCGTCAGTGTCAATGATGCCGTCGCGGTTAAAGAGGCAAGTCGTGGGAACTGAAAAATCAGTTCTTGTCTAGTGCAGATGAGCGCTGGTACTCAAAGACGAAAATATTTCATGCAAGCATGAGCCATCATCAGCCTTACACCAATATGACTGAAGAAAGGCTTCCAGCTGTTACATCCACATTTATAATGTATAATTTCCCAGTTTTATGTACCATTTCCCTTGTGTTAAATTTGCATAACTGCCAGGACTGGTGAACCAAACTTATTGGTAGATTTGATTACTGTTGCTATGAAGTGTTTTTAAGCGTGATAGTCTTTAACACACTAACAATTTAAAACCCAAGCAAGAAAGGACATGACGTTATAAGTTTGTTTTATTGTTAACTAGACATGTCTGACACAACTGTTTTCTAAGATATTTGGCCTGTTTTGTTTTTTTAGTTTTGAATCAGAGGAAACCTCAAGCACCTTATTGCCAGTGCGGCATCAGAATCGGGCAGGGGCCGCCGTGGTGAACTGTTCACTGTCCCTGTCGCAGGTTTATATTAATGTTTGGACTGCCACACACACGGACCCTCAAGGTGAAGGGTCTGTCGTTAAAGTTGAGCAAAACACAGAAATAGCGCCGTTGAAACATCCAGGAGAAGAACCAAAACAGCCTTTCAGGCGTCGTCTAACCTGTCTTGAACTGAACCAGTTTTGTAGACCAGTGTTATAAAAAAAATGTCTGCTTTTTACAGCCCGGCTTTTGAGGAAGATGTTTACTTGACAAATTGTTTTTATATATATTTGCATGTATATCAAGTTTTTTATTATTTCTTTAAAAAAAAGGCTATCAGTCAAAGAACACTTGGTCCTGACACGAACACCTAAAGGTCCTACAGAGAGGAGGTGGAAATTAACTGGGGGTATCTTTTTAAAAAAAATAGTATCCCCACCCTCTATTCCTGAGCACATGGTACGATCCGTGGAGACTTAACCAAGTTCAATAACTGGGGACAGAGGCAAGAAGAAGTGTTAGAGATAAAGAAAGGAAGTAAAAAGTGAAAGGGATTGGGGGGAAGGCAGGGAAGAGAGGGAGGAGACAGTTTGCACATTTCTGTTTTGTTTTCCTTTTTTTTAGTAAGAATCTTTTTATTCCGATGCTTTGTTTAAAAACCACTGCCTTAAATGAGAAAAAAAAAATTCTGAGAGATAGAGAAGGATGAAGAGGACAGTCTGAACCTCCCCGGAGAGGAGGGATGAATGAGGAAGGGGGGGAGGGGGTGTTGGCTGGGACGCTCGAATGATTTGGTGTGAGTGCATGCATGCATACTGGTGTGTACGTAAGTGTATTTTTGTGCGCGTGTGTGGTTTGTTGGAGGGTGGGTTTGAGAGCAGTTTGTTAAGGCTTTGTTTGTGCGTACGCGTGCATCTGTGGGCGAACATAATGCGTGGGCGTGTTTTTAATGTGTGTGTGTGAGTGTGCATATTAATGTATGTATGCAGTTTTTTTTCCTCCCCGCTCGCTTCCCTCCATCTCCATTTATGGCATGTTAATGTCTGCCTCCTCACTCGAAAGAGCTTTTGACAGTGGTACAGTGAGTGCGGCGTGTGTGTGTGTGTGTGTGTGTGTAATGCGCATGCCTATGCCAGGCTGGGTCTGCGTCTCGATCTATGTGCTGCATACGTGTGTGTCTGGCTTCATGTGGCAACTGCGCATGTCTGTCACTGTGTGTGGGTGGCTTGGGTGCTCAGCTCTGTAAGGTCTGTGTGTGTATATATATATATGTATATATATATATATATATATATATATATATATATATGTATGTTTGTGAGTGTATGCATGCGCGCGTGCGTGTGTGTCTGTGTCTGTGTGTGTGTGGGCGGTATGTGCGCAGAGGTTGAGATGAGTGGCTGTTTGTTTTTGTCTGCCTCCTCTGCCTTACACACACACACACACACATCTGCAAAGTCACATATCTATATCCGCAGCACAGAGTCTGTACATGTGTGTCATATCAAAACCGCAGATGTATTGCAGTAATGTTGCACATCACGGCTGCAGTTCTACTGTTCCTACTGGATGAATTATTTTTTAAAATATAAATAGGTGAATTGTATAGACTGTATAGATCTGCTTTGTCTGAAATAGATTTCGGACAAAGCAGATCATGACTCAATCGAGTATTCTTTCAGATTAAATTTTTTTTGTTATCCTCCAGATTCCTGCTCTAAATATTCCCCTGCTGTCCTGTAAACGTCCTGTACTCTTGAATGGGACAGCAGCACAACTGAAGCCAGGACACTTGACACTTTTTCCCCTCCTCCATCTCTTGATTTCTTTCCTTAATTCTCCTTTTTTTTTACCCTCCTTCTCTGTCCTTGCCTCACTGTATTTCTGTTTGCTATTTTCTTTGTTTACATCTCTCTCTCTCTCTCTCTCTTGCTGTCCCTCTATGCCCCCCCCCCAACACACACACTCTCGATCACACACACACATGCACACACAGACAGGAAGGAGCTAAATAATGTCGGTCCCTTGTTGCTTCATTACGTAAACCATCATTTTCCATCCACCGCTGCTTCATTTCTGTGTCGACTCCATTTTCTTCATAGAATGCAAATCCCTTCCAAACTCTCACCCGTACAGCTGAATCCCTTTTTGTGTCCGTTTGAGTATGTGTGTGTTTGCTCTCTACTACAACAGATGGGGCTGCCAAATATGTTGCTGTGTGTGTCTGTACATGTGAGATATTTGAATGCAAATATGCTAATAAATGGGCGGAGGTACATCTGACCAGGCACATCAGTGCTTTGTGTGTGTGTGTGTGTGTGTGTGTGTGTGTGCTTGTGCGTGCTGCCCACTCCCCTCTCATGGGACACTAGTCCAATTGTGTGATTTTTTTGTGTGTTTAGTGCACCTTTTTTAATAATCGTATGATTGATGAGGAAAGTCTGTCTGTCCCTTTTATTCCCCTGGCTGCTATGCTAACAAATCAGAATGTCCACATGAAAGATGCAGCCAATCACGAGGCGAATATCGACTGTTGAACCAAGTGACCAAGTGGGGTTAAAAAAATAATTATAATCATCCCAGACTTGAGCAGTGAGGGGAGGAGGAGGAGGTGGTGCTGTTCTTCCTGAGGAGGAGATGTTTGTTAAGAATCTCCCAGGACAGATGAGGCATTGCGGCAGACTGCCGTCACATGAGCGAATCCACAATCCAGACAAAGAGACGAGAGTGAGAGGAGAGAGGGGAGGCTAATGACAGGGAGGAGGAGGTGATCTCTGGCCCTGTGCCACCAAGATAAATACCTGGGTGCTTGTTTATTTATGTAGCGTGGCATTTTGCAAAGGGGTGGGGTCGTGGGCTGAATGAATAAATGGTAGATTTGCCTAAAACCCTCTAAACGATCCCAGCGAGACGAGCACCCAGTTATCGGAGGATAATGGGGGAGACATAAAGAATGAAGCTTCTAAAACTTTAAGTTAAGATTTGTCTCGGGAACAAACATGAATGAGTTGAAATTGCACTATCTGAGTGGAAAAAATGTCTTATGTCCAGAAACACATTTGGCTGAATGAATCACCCCACTGTCCTTTTTAAGCGCTGCGATCTCATAATGTGTAGACATTTTTTGCTGCAACCGTGGAGGTGATATTGGCCTTATTGGTTTGTCCAGCTGTTGTCAGTGTGAGTTAAGTTGAACACCAGGCAAATTGTCATCTCCAGTGAATAATTACAGGTCAGGAAAAACAATGGATTTCTGAAGTAGCAGGAGCCCGAGAGTGTGGATATACATCATATTTAGTAGGACAGTGGTTCCCAACCTTTTGTGCTTGTGGCCTTTTAATACAAAGTCCCTTTGTCAATACACAATCATGTATAGTAAATGCAATGTTTGCTTCTTAGATTGTTTGATAATAATAATAATAATAATAATAATAATTAAGTGATTTGATTAGTTGATCAAAAGAAATTAATTGGATTTTGACAATTAATTGTTAAAGTCACTGACTCCAGCTTCCGTTGAGATCCCAAATGTAAATATTTGCCTGTTTTCTTAGTCTTCTGTGTTAATACATTGAATATCATTAGGGTTTTTTTGGACTGACGAAGACTTTGCAAACTATCTCACATTTTATAGTACAAACTAAATATCAAGAATCATACAAATAAGAGGCAGCGTAATCAATCATTGTTAGTTGCAGCTATGGCTCATGTATCAAAATTCAGTTTTATCATCTGATGACCTCTTATATTCATCTCTCAGTCTCCATGGGGAAGCCACAGGTAGGGAACCGCTGTTGTAGTTCTAAGTGTTGTTTTTACAAACAGTCTAAATGTGGGCTTTAATCTTCTTTGTTTGGTCATTTTAAAGAGGAATTTTTGTCAATATTTTGAAATGAAATAATGTAGAAGTTGTGATTATAGAGGGTTATGGCAGATCCAACATGCTTTTTGTCTGTCGGTGATTGGCCTGTTATCCTGCGGGTTGTCAACTCGGCACAGTGGTTCGAACTGGTTTTGACATCCAGGGTTTTGAAGATAAATTGTAGATACATTTGGCGTACTTCAAAGAGCACAGCAAAAGGGATGTTTTCTTTTAATATCTGTCTGTTTTTATATCCTCTTTGATTTGGAGGAAATGTTACAAGTCGGTAGCCGAGTGCTACGGAGAGGAGAAGGAGAGAATGATTTTCATAAAGAAGTTTTGAACACTCCTCTGCCCTGCAAAGAGCAAAAACTGAAACATGAAACTCGACTTGGTCAGCCCAGCACCAATGGCTGTATATCACAGAATATCTTTTTTTTATGAAATATAAAATCTACCTGTGAACTTTGACCTTTTGTTAGAAGCCATCGCAGGTGGCAGCTTTTTGTGTCTTTGTGGGGCAGCTATGTCTGAGCACAGTTTTATGACTAAAGGTTGAGCGGGGCCAGAGCAGACGTTTCTTTTTCTCGAAGCGATACGAGTTCGGTCGAGCTTTTAGAAGAGCTTTGTACGCATTTCAAAAACTTTCTTTTTGTTTTACATTTACATTTCTCATGTTCTGTTGCTATTGTGTTTTTGTTTTCTATTCATTTGAGCTAGTGTACTGTAGTCCTTGAGAGTTATTGTGTTTAAGACAGATGCTACTAATAATTCAACATTAACACCTGTACGTAGAGTTGCCAAGTTGTGTAAAAAATTACAAAAAGAGAAAGAGGAGACATGGTTAGCTGTAAAATAGTTTAGAGAAAGAGAACCACATATTTTTGCATTGCGATTGTTGTATGACTGAGGTGCTGCGGACGGGGACGGGGACGGGCCTTATAATGTTGGACCAGATGTTTGGTTTTTACTGTAATGCAGCTGTTGTCGGACGGGATCAGGGGCTGCAGAAACCTGACGGATGGACCGACTGGTGGAGGGATGGACAGTCGAGGCAAACAAAACACTGCTGGGCTTGCATCATTTTAAGGCTACAAGTCTGAATGTCTGTTTAAAAAAAATCTCTTCATGGATGAAATCTTACTCTCAATTGTCTTGTGACAATATAAAAACATTTCTTAAACAAGCTTCCATAAACTTCCATTAGATATCAACCCAAAGTAAGTTTACTTGACCTGGTTCGCGAACCAGCTTTTCCGCAAAGAATAAGCTACTGCTGCTTGAATGTTTTTTTTTCTTTAGACGTCACCTGGTGGCTAAATGCAGGTACTGCGGCTCAGAGAAAGGGGGGGGGCTCAGTGGCTGCAGTAACTGCTAGCGCCACCAGAAGGCGAGATCCCAAGAAGCAGTGATCCTACACAAACTGCGATTGTAATGAAAGAGTCTCGATCACTGTATTCATCCGAGCACCTTAACGGCAGACCACCGGTTGCTTCTGCCGCTCATTTTACAAATCCGACACAAGACGCAAACCTGCGAAAATGTCCACCGCGTGTGGGCCAAGATGCCAAATAAAGCTGTCAGCAGATTGAAAGTTGGTGACATGACTTCCAAAAGAAAAGAGCACTGCGGCTGTTTTGCGCTTTGACTCGTCCACCCTCGACTGTGTCTGTCTTTCACTCCTGATCTCCGTCTCGGCTGCCGATCCACAGAAAGAAACAAAAGTGACAAGGAGAGAGTGGAATAATCTTCAAAAATAAAAAGCACCTTTGGGCGAGCGCTCAACTGTCCCAGAGAGCCAGAGCCCTCTGCACCTTTTGTGAGCACGCTCGCTTTGTCACTTCCTGTGGTTTGGATGCTGGTGTCGAGAGTGAGTCTTTTGTTGATGGGGGGGAGCGGGGTGCGGATGAAATGTGAGGTTTCTTTTTGTAAGTTCCTTATTTTTGTTGTTTTTCATTTTTCTGTACCATTATTCCCTTTTTTATTTTGGATGTTTGTTTTCTCTTCTCTCTCTTTATGACATTTGTTGTTTACTGTTAAAATGACAATGATGTGCCCATCGACCTGTCTCCCCTCAGTTGAGAGGTGGTAGCATAGACTGTGCAAACTCTCCTCTGAATGGGGGTGGGGGAGGAGTTAAAGGGGGGGGAGGAGAGGAGAGTTCAGGTGGGTGAGGGGTACCAGTAAAGGGTGAAGGTTGGGAGTTGAGAGGGTTCCTACACGGATCTGAAAATTGTGAATTCTGATGATTTCTAGGTCTTTAAAAGAATTCCAGAAAAATTGCCAGGACAGGTATGATCACCCAGCAAGCGTTTTGATGGTTAAATGGTTTAGTGTCAATCCAAACGAGCACAAAACTTTCAGTGTGACAATAAGCCACAGTCAGCAACTACCTTTGGAAACAGCTTTAGACTGATAATCAGGCTGATGTTCACGTCTGATCAAAATCACTGAAGGATGGACGACGATGTCCTTTCAACTATCAAATTCTGTCAAATTGCTTGTGGGGTGTGATTTGCACTGTCATGTCTTGAAAAATGTATGACCTGGTTGATGGCTGCATTGCCTTTTTTGTAACACATGTTCATAAGAAATGTTAAAGGGAAAATCCACCCCGAAACAATGAAGTACTGGTGTTAGAAATCACATATTTACATCAAGTTCTGGTGTCTCTTCCTTAGAGGGGCATTTGGAAATGCTACTTTCTAAATCCACCATAGGAGAAGCCGAATGACCAGCTTCTGTATGTACTGTGGCTTCACAAAAACAGAATACAAAGCAGCCACAACTCATGTTATAGGTAGTGGGAATCGGAATGGAGAGGTGGCCAAGCACGTGAATACAAAAAAAAAGTACATTGCAACGCTTGATACCAGATTAACTTTTGGAAACAGAGGGTGGATTTTTTTCCTGCGTAGGGACTGTGCTGAAAAGCTGAAGGAACGTCAGCGAGATGTGGTGTTGTGTGTAAAAACTGGCTAAACTTGAGAACAGAGGAGCAAGGGAAGTGGATGCGAAACCCCTTTGAATCAAAATAGTGATCCTGAGGTGAATCCTCATTGTTTATCTCTCCCCCTCCATCCCTTCCTCTCTGCTCAGCCTCATCTTCCTCGGCGCTGCAGCTTGACCTCATCACCCCTTGCCCGACTTTTTCCCCTGCGCTCCTCAAGCTCCGCGAGTCTCTTTAACTGCTGTCTGCAGGTCTGTAGTCTTCTATCCAGAAACATTAATCCGCTCTTTCCCAAATCCCCACACACCAGAGACAAAACACACACTCATACTCACATATATATATAGATATATATATATACTGTATATGTATAAATGAATACAAAACGGGCAAACCTCTGAGATACAGAAGCTCACACACACACCTGCACACTCTCAGGATGTGTTGCAGAACGTGTGTCTTCGTGTCACTGATGCAGTTTTTAAAAAAAAGTACCAGTTTACCTCGGGAGCTCTCAGCCATAGCAGACCTTAATCCCCACAGATATCTCAGTGCTGCGACAGCTTCTGAACTGCTGTGGCTGCCGTTACAAAGCAGGTACATTTTTGTTTTTCAGGAACAAACCCGGGAGCCTCAGCAGAGTGCTCTTGGACCATTTGAATGCATATGGCGCAGGGTTTTTACAGAAGCGGGACACAAGCAGAGAGTCCATGTCAACACAGTCTTACCTCAGAATCATACTACAGAACGGGGGGGCCGGGCTTACATATGATCATAGCAACCGTGAATGACTATTTTTTATTCCTTCTCCTTGTCTCTGGTGTTGGGTGAAAAATACTCTGCAGAACTTGTTCTTTATCTTGTTTTTTTTCCACTATAAATATATAAATATATAAACTGTACATTATGACATAGAAGCACTATCGAAGTTTGATTGTTAGATGTGCACTCGCAGCATGAGGTATTATTCTTTATTATTCTTCATAACCCAGAAAAATGAAAAAGTGAAATAAGAGCTTTTGGAAGTAAACAAAAAAGGATTTTAAAAAAAACAAAAAACAATGCAGTAGCGTCTACTGATGTCAAAGAAAATACCCGACCTCACCCTGCCACACACACGCCCCACAGACCTTTACCCCAGCCCTGCCGTGTTACCCCGCCCTGCCCCCCCATCCAACTGATCGCCCTGATGCCTCCTCGCGCCACCCCCCTGCCCAGCCCCATGTACATGCCAGTGTTTCCCCCATGTGTTCCAAGTGCCAATAACTTTGTGAATTCCTAACTGTGACCCAGTAATAAAGATAATTGCACATTAACTACTGTAAAGAGAAAAAGAAACCAGACTGATTAAAAATGAGGAAAAAATCCGAATATCTTAATAAAAGGTTTTTAACAAACAGGACTGACCTTATAGCTGTGTTGGGTCTTTCTTTACCTTTTCCGAGGTCTTTATCCAAAATGACCGCCGGTGTGAGCGGATCACGTTTTAGGTGACATTTTGTGCCATTTAATGTAGGGCTGGGCAATATGGCCAAAAATGTAAAAACATTTCGTATCGTTCAAAATGTGTCAAATAATTCTTTGTTCTTTCAAGTTTAAAGGCAGATTTTTTACTCCTGAGTGAAAACTGAAGAAACCAGATGGTCAATTATGTGGTTAAACTTATCTTTATGGTCAGAATGTCATGAACACATGATGCCAAAGAGTGGATCACTTCACAAGTCTGAGGTGGAACTTTTTTTTTTTTGCAAATATGATTAGTTAATTTTTTGAGGCCTCTTTTTTCAACAAAATAAATATTTTAATAGAAAAATTAAGTGATAATTTATTTGTGATTCAAATGAATTAAAGCACATATTTATTGACCATATATTGAACATTTATTATATTCATATTGAGGAAAATTATATTGCTATAATTATCATTATCGTTTTATTGCTCAGCCCTAATTTAATGTCTTTGAAGTGAGAAAAAGCAGCGACCACTGTGGCCACAAGTGGCAAGTAAAGAATTATGTCATGTTGAATTCCCCTGCATTTTTAAAGACTCAAGAGACTGTTTTAATCAGCTGCTTTAAAGATGCCACCATTTGGTTACCTGAACAAGTGGAACAAGACCACATGCTAACAAGTGTCCAGCAATGCAAAGCAGCTCTGTGAGGCTGAACTTGGGGCCAAAGCACTGCCTAAAGTAAATGTTAACACGCTAACAATGACAAAGCTGACATGCAGATGTTAAGCATGTATAATGTCCACCATATTCACCTTCTTAGTTTACCATGCAAACATTCACTAACTTGCACAAAGTATAGCTGCTGTTGCTGCTGCTGATGGAATTGTTTTTAGTTTTAGTATTTGGTCATAAACCAAAGTGTTAAAACAAACTGAAGTTTTGACCTGATGGTGGCGATAGCTGGCAGTAGATGGAAGTTCAGGTGATGACCAAACTTATTATTATAAGTTATTAAGTGGGAGTGGGACATGAAATGTGTGTACCAAATTTGTTGTTGAGGCAATTTACTAAAAACCACAAATGAGAACCTTGTGTTTTGCCAAAGATCACAAAGGTAGGTAGATTAATAATCTGGGAGCCATAAATATCTATATAAATCTCATGGCAATCCATTATGTAGTTGTTGCTTCAGCCTGAACCAAAATGGTCAGTGAAAAAGCAACATCAAATAAGTCTCCTGGTCAGGGATAATGTATTTTCTTGTGATACAACCATTGCAGAGTTCATGTATTACATGCTAAAATGTAGTATAACTGTAATACAAGTAGAAAAAAAGTCAAAAAACCTGCTCAGTGATCTGTTGATCTGATTTGTTACTTATGAATTTAATATTTCATTTCTAAGAGAATCATTGTGTTGTTTAATTCAAAAGTCACGTCTTGCTTTAAAGGGCGGTTTTGTTTTCAGACTCTTACAGAAAACAGCAAACATCCTCTTAACAATGCAATGCATTCAGCTTCTGCAGGTAAGTATGAGAGCAATCCTGCGAAGTTTAGATATTGTCATATGAAAATGTAACTTGTTTCCTATTTATATTATAAATTAAAGTGATGAAAATAACTGAATTGAAGTTGAATTCTTCTACAGTTTGATAATCTTAAGGAAACTTTTTAAAATGCCCATTATTTAATTTTTAAGGCTTGCCATCAAAAGGGCAAAACCACTGGCGTGTTAGAGTTAGGGGGTTAGTAGGGGGGTTGTTTTTTTACTAATCTTTTCTTGTGTCAAAACATTTCAGGAATTTGGTGTTTTTCTGCAGTGACTAAACCCCTGAGATGGGAGTTGCACGTGTGCTGGAGGCTGACCTGCACAGGTACGAGGCTGTATTAACCCTCACGAACAAGTCAAAAAGTCATGCCAAGTTTATTATAGCCAAGACACCACAAAATATACAATAACCAATAATTACTAAATACACATCTTATTCTGAGAGCAAGAGCCATAATGTGACATATCATCACCAACAGTCCAAAACCTAAAGATATTCAATTTACATTTATTGAGCAGAGAAACACAACATTAAGCTGAAGACAACAACTGCTTGGCACTTAGCTTGATATATTACATAAATGTTTAATATATCAAAAATAGTTAGAAATAAATCTTCTGTCCATAAATTAATCAATAAATCGGTTTCATTTTAGCCCTAGTGTTAAAGGGACCATGATGTGTTAAATTGTTGTGCATTCATCAGTAGATATTCCATCCAGTGGGGTGCATCTATGAAGATTTTCACATTGTCCCATGGTGCAATTCATCTGCAGTTTGAAAATCTTTGTAGGTTTTACATCCTGGGAGTAAATTACTTTTAAGTAAGAAACAAAAATGTTTATTTCCTTGGCATGACTTTGATATAAAATTGCAAAACATTTCAGTCTTTTAGAATTTGTTATAGATTCAGTAAAAGACAGGTTAACAGTGTGAGAATTTATATTTTAATTTAAATATCACCAGCTGATGTATCTCTGTGATGCTGTCAGCGTTGGTGTCTCACTCCTGCAGTTTCGCAGTAACGCCTGTTACATATCTGAATGTGTCGGACTCCTGACTTCTGCCTGGTTATTTTCAGAGCTACTTGAAGTTCATAAAGCCACCAGGGACTCGGGCTCTGCTCATTACAGCTAAAGTAAATGTAATTTCACATGATGGTTCTGCTCTCAGAATAGGATGTGATGATGTTTCCATTTTAAGAGTGACTCTCAATTAAAACTCACTCCTGTTAAATTTGCAATTTGGTGGACGCTTTAAGAACAAATCACAGAGGGGACTGGAGCAAAAAAATATAGCAGGTAAACTAAGCCACTGTACAACTTTAAACATAAATTTATTGTTTGAAAAAATCTGCAGTTTAGTCACTTCATGTTAAATACGTTTAATGAAACTTCAAATCCCACAAAATTTCAAACACCTCAGAGTGTCAGTAAAAAAAAAAAAATCATTCAATTCACTTTATGTAGATGTAATGTTTTTTGTCAAAGCAGCAACAGCTGCCGCAGAACATTTATTGATCATGTAGTGTATGTGAAAGTAAATACATAACAAATTTAATATAGCAGAGCAGTGAACTAAAAAGCAACATTTAGCCACACTTTTTATTTTAGTAAAGGCAGTAAAACTGCAGACAAAAGCTGTTTGACATTGAACGGCACATCTGCAGTGTGTTTTGAATAAAAAAAAATTGCACATTCAGATCCTCCCAAAATTCACCTCTTTACTGTTTCACCAGCAAAACAGATGATTACAATAAAACAAGTCCGGTTACATTCAAGAGAACTTCCCAGTCAAAAGCTACTCATTGTGGTTAATGGCTGGTCAGTTAAACAGAATAAATGAAATTCTGATCATTGGCACTTTAGCTACAGATGTTTAGTTTCATCAGCAGTTTTTAAACCAGTCATAGGTCAGTTCCCTAAATCACATTTAAAACCAACAAAGTTTGCTTCATTTTGCTAAAAGAAAGTAAGTCGTCTTTGCAAGTAACTGAGATTTGCCTCATAAAACTGACAAGCGTTGAAATAACGCAAAATTACATTTGAACTCAGATGTAAGTTTTGTCAGTTTCTACTGCATTGATTCATTAAATCCAGCCTATGTGCACTTCCATTTAGAATACAACAAAAGACTAGAAGTCTTCACATTAGTCTTTCTTCAGACTGAGCTCACAATACTCTGCTGTACAGATGTGATGTTACAGTATCATGCAATAAAAATCAGACGCAGTCAAATCCAAACAGAAAAGCACTTAACAGCCTTAACTTCACACAGGAAGTAAGATGTGTATTAAAAATCATCAGATGTGTTTCCAGATGCCTTTACCTTGCATCGTTACCTTGAGGTCTAACAGTGACTCACGACCGGTGTGGAAACCGCATGAGTGCTTCGTTTATGCTTGCAGCCATTTTCCAAGTATTCCGCTAATTTTCCTTACTGAAGCATTTAAGGAATGAGGGCTTGAATATGTAAAAGCACATACAAACTGTGAGGATTAAAAGAGCTCTGGCAGTGAGGAAACTTAACACAGTGAGACATCCCTGAACCCCCCACACACATTCAGTCCTGGGCATGTGACCACCGACTCTTTTGGTGAATAGGGTTAAGAGAATAGTCACGTAACTCTTTAGTTCATAATTTTTCTCTTTTAACTGGTTGAGAAAAGCAAAAGTTGAGTGTAAAAAAATCTGACTTACACAGGATTAAAAATAAGATTGAGTCTGCAGAAAGCCTTTGTACAGGAATCATGTCCATTTACACATACATTTAAAGCATCATAGTGTATATTTATACAGCGCTGCAACACACCCTAGCGTGGGCAGTGTTACCTGACGTGACACAAAGAAATAACATGACCTACAGCCTCCAGTAGAGGGAGCTGTAAGCCTAAATCTGGGCTGCCTGCGGAGACATCCTGCCCAGCAACTGTTCGTCTTCTCATTATTAGCTAAAGCTTTTCAATAAAACAGGCAAACCCATTTGCTCTGAGCCAAGGTTGTCTCTCATCACCCAGCGAGAGTAACAAAGCCTCAGCCAATCATGTGCTTAACTGCCTGCAGCAGCGCGAAGGCGGCTGGCTGCAGACCTGACTTCACTCCACAGAGACGGATCACAATCAGGGCAGGAAATTAAACGTTTCTGTCCGCCGGCCAGAGCCTCAGGAATCTGTACCTTTCCGACGAAGTGGCAGGCAGAGCAAGGCCTGCATCTCGTATCGGGGATGTGCAGCCTCATGTCATGCATATGAGTCTACATGTTTTTGTTTTGACCAGAAACACCACAGCAGCTGATTTTAGAAGTGACTAACCCTTCCTTCCTGCCTGAAATATGTTAATCAGGGAAATCAGCTGCTGCTGTTCTGTTGGACTGGAAGTAAAACCAGCAGACTTTTGGCCAACTATAACTCTCCTAATTTAACTGATGACTAGAACTTAACACTTGGTGTTCCACCCTGTTTCACATGTAGGCACATAAACATACTGCACATTTTACAATATAAAAATATATTTAAGGCAACACTGACAACTCCCTGTCTACTCCCTTCCGCACGACTCCCGTCAGCTTAAAACACAAATAATTAGATAAGTCGCTTTCCTTTCACACAGTCGGAAAAGAACTAAAAGATCTGTTTTGTAGTTTTGAAGAAAAGAAAGAAAAGAAAAGAAAATACAAATGAAGTGTTCAAATTCTGTTGTTTCCTAACGTTTTTACAAAATCATTTTTACTGCCACTGAACAGTTGCTACGTGTAAATTTAAAATCATGATCTGACTTGAAATATCTTGAATACGTCTCGTTAAACCTTTTTGCAGATTTGTGCTTTTAACCTGACAGCAGCAGCCTCCTGCCCTGACCCTCCCAATGAGTACCATTGTTTCCAACTACTGAAATGCACCACTATGTAATCCATAATACCAGTGGAGTTTTTTCCTGTGTAAAGCTCTTCTGTTGAGAGACCCCAGCTGTGTGTTGTTTTCTGTTTTCACTAGAAGCATTAAAACCAGAGAGGAGGACAATTATTATCCTGACATCTCTCTGCGGGTCATCAGTTTTTCCTCATTGTGAAGAAAGGGGGACATGTCTCTCATCCTTCCCCTCCCGTCCTTCTTCTTGTATTTGTCCATTCATTTGTCCATCCTAACAGGGAGGAGCTGGCGAACACAGTCAGGAGGTCAGAGGTCACCGGCATCAGAGAGCGAAGAAGAGGATGAGGACTACAATCAAGATGGTGACCAAGACACCGATAGCACACCACTGCCTCCGACCTGAAGAACACCGTACAGTAGATATTTAGACACAATACAGGCTGAGACTAATGACTGTTTTATTAATTATTAATATATTGATTGTTCCCCTCCAGGTGACAGTGGAACAATCAACCTTTGAGTGTAGACGTTTGAAAGCATTCAGTAGTTTCCCCTTGTTTCCAGTCCTTGTGCTAACCTAACCAGCTGCTGGCTCTAGCTTCATATTTAGCAAACACACACGAGAGCAGTATCAATGTTCTCTCCTAACAACAAAAAAGGGAATAAACATATTTCCCAAATTGTCCACATCATTCCACATAAGGGGGAAAAAGTCTAAACTCAAGCTTCCTTTCAAGCTGGTGGGATTATCTATGTACTAACCATTTAATTTCACCAGTAAAAAAATGACACATAGTAATATTTAACTGAAACAAAAAATATCTTCAGCAAAAGTGACTGTAAAATATTGTTTATTGGCAAAAATTAGTAGTAATAAGTAGTAATTAAAAACAATTAACCTGACACTTGGTATCAGTGATGAAATTGAATCTGTGTGTGTGTGTGTGTGTAAACTTACTGCTGGTCATGTGAGACACTTTCTCCAGCTTCTTTAGGACCGAGTCCATACGGGACGATGTCTGGTCCATCTCGTCTCCAAAATCCCCCAACATACTGAACAACAAGCACACAATCATTTAAATAAAGCGAAGTAATATCACCAAAACTTCACTGTGGACACTTTTCAGCAGAAGCACCAAACACAGCTGTGAATGCACATCATTCAAACATTTCTCTAGCAGCTCTCACACTTAATGTACTTGGAATCTTAATTAGCTCCTACAACCGATTATTTATGATCAAGCATGTCCTTGGCCATTGCAGACATTTACAGCTCAACGTGGATGTAAAAGAGAAATGAAATGTAGTCTGCGTGTGTAAAATCAAGACTTCTAAAGGACTGCTGGAACCTTCGATATATCCCACAATATAAAAATGTTGGTTGAAACAGATATACTAACAATTTAGCTTTTCATAGAGCCAGTAGTGGAGCTAAAAATATAACACTCAGAACCTGAGGACAATGCTAGAGCAAAAGTAAAAGGGGTTAAATTACTGTAAAGATAATGGGGCCTGATGGTGTAGAATCGCTGTTTACTAATGATTAAAAAGGTGATAGTTTGTGCACAAGTGTGTTTCTCCCGCTCAGTCACTGTTGTTCACCAACAGCTGTTGTGAAATGAGTGGACAGAAATTATGTTATAATAAGCAAAAATCATTCCCGTCCTACTTCCTGAACACGTGTGCCTGTGACTTGTTTAGTCACCCTTATGTTGACAAAACAAGTCCAGATCCTGGACAGTCACAGGAAACATTTATGGGAATCATACTTTGACCAAATATATTAACAAAAACTGTGAGGGTTTCAGGAATGTTGAGTTCTACCTCAACAGCCCTCTGGAGAAATGATCAGAGTACTTAAAATAAACAAAGCATCCAAATGCTGGAACATGGCTATCAATATCAATAGGCTTCATTATCCAAAGGTGGCCATAAAAATTATTGTGTGTATTTTTTTACTGGGTGGTGATGGCACAATGGATAAGATACCTGCCTTTGGTGTGAGAGACCCGGGTTCAATCCACCATCGTGTCCCTGAGCAAGACACTTAACCCCTCGTTGCTCCAGAGGCGTGTGACCTCTGACATGAATAGCAATTGTAAGTCGCTTTGGATAAAAGCGTCAGCTAAATGAATAAATGTAAATGTAAAAAGTCTTATTACTAAGCAGTAAATGGTAGTAACCGCACTACAGTTATTATGATTTCCTACGTTTCCCAGAATTCCTTCTGATAAGTTCATGACAAATGGTTAAGAATGTCTTGCTTTAAGCAGAAGGTGGCATGTGGTCATACAATGGTATAAGCTAGCATCTCTAGATGCACTTTTCCTTTGATGGTCAGGGACTTGGGCTGTTACTAATGATTATGTTCATCTTCAATTTATCTGCTAATTATTTTCTTGAATAATCAATTTATCTCTTCGTCAATAACATGACAGAAAATAATAGAAAAATCTAAATTTTTCAAAATTATAATTTCCCGAAAGCCCAAAGTGAGGTCGTTCAGATTGCTTGTTTTCTCCAAGCAGCAGTCCAAACTCCAAATACATTCAATTTACTATCATGTAAGACAATAAAAAGCAGCAAATCCTCTCAACTGAGAGGGTGAACACTAGAGAATATTTGGCTCTCGTTTCTTAAAAAATTAAACTTAATCATCTTAACTAGTTTTATAAATGATTCATTGTTTGACAATTGACTAATCAACTTTCAGCTCCTTCAGGGATTGTGTGTGTGTGTGTGTGTGTGTGTGTGTGTGTGTGTGTGTGTGTGTGTGTGTGTGTGTGTGTGTGTGTGTGTGTGTGTGTGTGTGTGTGTGTGTGTGTGTGGCATACACTCACACAGCCTGCTCGTCGAGCTCGTCCCCGATGCGTCCCGACATGTCTTTGAGGACTCTGATGCTGCCTGACACCAACTCCAGCTGCTCATCCTGCTCCTGCATGATCAGCTACACACACACACAGTTTGTCTTCACCCTCAATATGTTTTACCATTTCCCAAAAATATATAAAATGTTACTCCCAATGTACCGTTTACCCCACACCACATCTATTTTTGCATTGACAACATAGGAATTTGACCGTTTTAGTGTTCACAAAGCACTTCGTAATTTGCTTTAAAGGGTATCACACGCGCATTGTTGGTAGAGCTCCACTCTATCATTAAATCAAACGCGTGAACAAACGCAATGATTTTTTTTATTGAGTGCACATCAAACCGCAACCTGATACAGGCTGTGAAGAAACTGTTGAACCACAGGAAACAGAAACCAACAACTGATACTCTGACACTGAAAATAACCTTCACACGTATATTTAACCCTCTTTCACTTCATCCGAAGCATGACACGTTATAAAGCTGATAAGATCTCATCTGCCTCATCTTTATAGAAAAAAACTGCAGCAGGAAATCCAACGCTCTCATTTTGTGTTCTTGCAATGTGATTCTTTAAATGTCCGTCCTCATCTGTTAAACATAACCTGATAAAACAAACAAACGTTTAGCCTGACAGTTAAGATGCTCGCATATGGGAATTTATATTAAGTCTCATTTCACATGAACTCTTACGTATATATAGCTACAAAAAAGGCATACAACACAATTTCAAGTGTTTGAAAATGTACATTAGCACTGTAGAAGGACTTTCCTGGAGGAGGTAGACATTATTTTGTCAAATAATCCTGGTCACTTATCTGCTGCTGCATGTAAACTTTTCTTTACACTTCATTGATACTTGACTTAAATTTTCTCTTTGCAAGTGGAATTCCTTAACAACAACAACAAAAAAAAGCAAAATAGAGATATGTCAAACCCACAAATGGGATCTTACTCTTCTTCTCCCTTGTACATTTCCCCCTTCTTTTATTCTATTCATCTATTCTTCGTCTCTCTCTACCTGTTGTTGTTCCTGTTGCTCCTGGATGTATCTTGAATTTGCAGACACCATATGAGCCTCCAGTCCCGATGACCTGTCCTGGCCTGATGAGGTCAGCAGAGCCTGGACACAAACAAGGCAAAAAATGTGTGTATTATTTTCTTTTATTAGTTGCAAAAGCAGTTTGGCAGTTTAAACTGCTACTGACTATAACATTTCAAATCATCAAGATGCAGAAATCATCTGTTTTTTGTATCGAATTGTGTCAGAGCGACATGCCAACACATCAGCTGGAGAGAGTTAAACAAGTTCAAATAAGCTGATTTAAATAGTAAAGCTGGCAAAAATTATGAGCTAACTTAAAACAAAAAACAAAGAAAACAAGTCTGTGTAAACATGGATGATATGACACTACAGCTGATGTCTTTAAATCACAGGTTACTCCAAACAGCACATCTGCTCATTACCATTAACGCTGTACTGTAAAGTTTCTAGCATTATATAGTAAGTTAAGTTTTCTGATTACAGTATAGCTGTCTGACAGTGCAATGCAGAGCCTGAGACATCCTAAAATGGCCACACTACAGATGATAAACCCTTTTGATTTAGGCCACATGCTGTCTCCATTTTTCAAAATGTACTATCTCATCTCATAATGATGTATAAAATGGGCTCACTGCAGTTCTCCAGCGGGAGTTGTTTCAAAAATGCCTGGTGTGTGTAGACATGTAGTGTCTAAACAGCTTTTTTTTTACCTCCCAAATTGACCCCCGACCAATTGATCTACATGGTCCAATTATATTTGGAGAGGGTAGAAGAGACGTTCGATTCAATTCCAGCAGGAAATCAGCCGGCTAGGCTAGCAGAGGTCATCAACATGCATGTTCTCAATAGACTTGGCTGGAGAAGGACTCTACTGAGAATGGTCTATGGGCTCCAAAACACAGGTCTTGGGAGCTTTTTTTGGCATATGAGCCCAATGAGCAGCTTTTATAGGAATGAGCTGGGAGGTTTAATCATTATGATCAAGTTTTTCTAAAGTTGTCTTTTTGCCTTTTCCACAGTAGAGAGGGAAACCTGTGGACAAAGGGATGACATGCAGCACCAGTCAGGACTTGAAACCGGGATATTGCGGTTATGTGTTATTCACTTTCAACCACTGGGCCTCCATGACTGGGCCTCCCAAGTTATCATTCTGATACCACTGCCAAAGCATAAGTGTCATAATGGCACTTTATTAAGAAATTTCAGATGATACATAGTTCTGAACTTTAAAGCGGTGGTTCATGAAAATGCAAGTTTTTAAATACAGAAAATCTCACATTTTTGAGAAATTCATAATTCAAACCCTGTAACTCTAATTCAGTGGTTCTCAAGCTTGCAGGGCATAGAGTTTGCAGAGAACTGCTGCTCTAAGTTATTACATTTTACCTAGAAGAGTCTATGTATTGTGGATGTTCATCTTTGTGTCTATAAAGGTCAACCAACCTGTCTGTTCTTCTTCTCTGCCTGAGCCACAGCAGAAGGGCTGGACAGCTGATCTTTCATCTCCTGCGAGTGCACACACACATGCACAAGGAAACAATTTACAACTCTCACTCCACAATGTTTCACAATTGTAGCAAAAATCACTTTAAAAGCCCAGCTCAGCACGGACAGCATCATTAATGAGATTTTCTGCTGCTGTTCCAGAATCGCCAGCTGGCAAATCAAAGTGTCAGAAAGCCTTTTGTTCCCCCTCAGTAAAGCTCTTTTGTTTGGCTCAGATGACTCAATTCTCCTCAGGTCTATTTTAAGGATAGTACCTTTGCCTGTAAGACCCATGTGTTAGAAACTGACTCATATTTTCCATTGAGCCTAAGTGCCGACACTGATTCAACTCAGCCGAGTCAGGTGCTAACAGCTGCAGTGCAGGTAAACAAGCTGACAGGTATTGATCGATAATCAACCGTATGTCTTCTTACAATAAAAGCACAGTGAAAGCACATTCTGTGCTTCAGTTGTGGGAGCTGCCGCTTTGACCGATGTTTGACTTTACCTGACCTAACAGTCTGTGTTTAAGTAGAAACACTTGCACAAACAGTAGTTGCCAAAACACAACAGAGGCCTTCCAGGCAATGTTTGTGTAATTGTCTCTCTTCCAACATGGCCGCTTGTAACTACTGGTAACACCTTTCAAAAGAAAACGTTCTGCACAGAGGTCAAGCTCGTATTTAAATATCAGCTGCCTGTTGCGCCAGATTTGTAAGAGTTTAGCCTTAGCCTAGTTATAATCTAAGGTATTATTAAGTTGTGATTTCTAACATTACTAAAATAAAAGTAGTTGCACCACAGAGATAAGTTACAACAAAACACTAATAAGTAACAACTAATAAGTTACAAATGCCCCAGGGTAGGTTTAAATCATAAAATGTCAAATTTAAACTCACTAAAGGTTAAACAGCTGTTTTTCTGCCTCACAGTATCATTTTTTAATGCCATCTTGCAATACAGTAATCCAGTAGAGACCCAATTTATTGAAATTATATTTCAGTATTGATCTAGCTTTAGTACTATGTGATAAAACGCCAGAAAGCTAACTTAATGCGCAGGATAACGATGACAATGGAACTCCATCTTTGATCGGCCACTTGCCTTAGTTACAACTTTATGTCCACACTGGTGAGGTTCTGACCAAAGTAATCGTGATGCAACCAATTTTAATAACTGATTTAGTTACAAACTAACTAGCTAGTAAACTAACTAGCGACTAAAACCTTCAGTGTTGACTTTACAGCCTAACTTAGGAGAGAACTTTAACACAGCTGGTGCAGCCCAGTACTGATGATAACGTACCAGTTAACTGCTTTGGTTTGTATTTTTCTTCTTGATTTACAGATGTCTTTCAACATGGATAACATATAGATCTCGCGCAATGAAATTGTGACAGAAAATAAAAGTGTTTAATGCTCAAAATTTTCATATAATTTAGCAATAAAGATTTCTTAAAAATAGTTTTAAAATCTCGTCACCCAATAAAGTGTCTCATCACACCCCTGCATACAGGCAATCCCAATACTCCCCATATGATATGTAGTAGTTTACACAAGAGTGAGCTTTTAATTAAGATTTTGGACATCGCTGAACCACTGTCAATTTTGTATCACTGATAAGTACAGTGTTACACAACTGTTTATCTATAAAATGCAGAGTACTGCATTGTGGGACTGTTAGCATAAAATAGTGTACATGCCATATACTTTTTTGCATCACTGAGTGAATTTATGAAGGCACTTCGTCACACACACAAACACAAAAAGAACAAGCAAAGAGTAACATGTGACATCCCAATAAATAGAGGTAGCAAAAACAACATGGTAGAAAAAAAAAGTTAAAGTTACCTGAACAGATTTCCTGGTTCGCTCCACAAAGTCTCTCCTCTCCTGAAGTTCATAGTCACCCAATTTGAACTTCCCCGGGTTCGACTCCACAATATCTGAACCAGTTGAGGACCAAACATGTCTGATGACCCTGCATCTACTAACTGTTAAAACTCTGCAGCACTTTCAAACACCTGAATATGTAAAGTCACAAGGAAACTGCATTTTAATGCTCTCTTCTCTCTGTAATTTAGCACACATATGGTTAAAATAAGTTGCCACAGCAGAATATAAACACACATGGCAACTGGTAAAGTGTTATAAGTTTTTCAACTGCTCATAGTACTGACACACCCAAGGTTAATGAATTATGCTAAAACGACTGATTTATTGACTGACTGGTGTGTGATAGTGAGAACTGCTAACATTGTGTATTATTAACATAATCTGTTCAGTCATTTATTAAAATCCTGGAGACCACTTTATATAATTAATAATGTTAAAACCAATTTAATTTGTTTGCTCTCCTGTCAAACAAATCTAGCATCCTAAAACAAAAAAACACAGTCATGAGTCACAGCCTAATAAGAAGTTCAACCATTAAATGGCAGCAGGTTGTTTCCTCTCCTTCACCTGAATTTTCTGATGTTTTTCACACGACTGAGACGGCCTCTTTCTTTTTCTGATGATTGCTTAATGATCACGGATGTAAAATGGTTCTGGTATTTAAAAGGTTAACACATCTCCTGAATAAGGGGTTAAGATACAGGGAGGAGAGGGTGAGAGTGCGACACAAAGCATCTGTTTGTTCTAAAAATACTGACGGTCATGTGAAGGTACGTGTTGTGAGGATGAGGGAAAGACATTTTTTCTTGTTTGAAGGATACTGATGGTTTCACTGAGGTCCTCCAGATCCCAGTCTATGGCCCTCAGACAGTTCCTCAGTTCATTAGTACTCCAGTCTAGCTCATCACGACTTACCTGGGATCACAGAAACCAAAACACACATGCTAACTACACATATAGCATCTACTGCGCCTCTATGCAAGCCATTGCAACCACACAATTCACCAGAGAATCAACTTCACAATGTCACGCTTACAACAAAATTAAGAGTGGTTGGTAATTCAGAGGTCTGAAAGCAAGCCATAAGCATCACAAACAGTCATAATGTCAAGATCCATGCTGTCAGAATTGGTTTACGTGTAGGACTTCAGCCAAGGTAGTAAGGAATGAAATGTGTGATTGCATTTTACTCAACTGGGCAACGTCGGAAAAAACAATATTTTCAAAATATAGATTTAAAGAGGCATAATCGATACCAACAATAAGATTAAAGATTTGAAGCACACTAGTATATTACAGGAATGCTGTGTTTTTGATAGCTTACAGGTGAGCGATGCATCCTTAACATGCATCAAAATCTAATGTTGAAATATAATGTGTTCATATTATATACACTGCTAACAAAAAAAGAAGGGAACACTTAAGCTTCACAGTATAACATCATGTCAGTTCAACTTCAGGGATATAAATCTGTACTGTTAGAAATCATGAGCGATTGTGAATCATTGTTAACACTGGGAACAGCAAGACAACCCCCAAAGAAGGGAATGGTTTTGCTGAGTGTGTCGGCGGTTGTTTGATGACAAAGGCATTAATGCCATTGACAAGTCCTCACATTCCCCAGACCTGAATCCATCTGAGAACCATTGGGACGTTATGTATCAGGGCATCAGACCGTCCAGGAGCTCAGTGATGCCCCGATCCAGGTCTGGATCCCCGCGACGCCATCCGCCAACTCATCAGGAGCTTGCACAGAAGTCGTCGAGAGTGCATACAGGTACATGGGGGCCGTACATGCTACTGAGTCACATTATGAATTGCCGTGATTAAAGTCACGCAAGTTCGATTAGCCTGTGATTTCAATTTCTTTACTTTGATCCAGTCAGTTGGTGATTTTGATTTCTGACTGTTGTTACATAATTATGTAATCTACAAATTATACACTGTACAGTAAAGATATTGAATTTTCAACTATTTGTTTGATATCTGATGTGTAATTTTAAGTGTTCCCTTGATTTTTTTTGAGTAGTGTATATCACACAAGCAACAGCCTTAGAATATTGTTTATGTCTGTGAAGGACAACTAAATAAAAACTACAACTTTGACAAAGCTGTCACTTTATAAGTTGTTCTTTAGTTACTTTTTTTGGTGATTTCATGTATATGCCGTAATGTATTATGTGTCTTTCCACTATTATTAGAAGAGATTAAAATTTAAAAACAGATTTCAACTAATGCTACAAAAGTGTGATCACTTTTGTTCCCCACCCAACAACTGATCAGAAAGGGATCAGTAAAGGACTTGATAAAGTCCTGGATCAATTATCAGAAACAATTTTGGATAACAGAAAATCATTTCGGTGTGTTAGGTGGTTGGTATGTTGCTTCAGGCATTGACATCATAAGGTTGTTTTGATGAGATTTATTGTGATGTACAGTATGTACTTCATTCACAGACTAAATTAATTCTGGGTTTAGAAGTTTCTCACTTGTGACTGGACTCGTATTTATGCCTAAAAGATCTTCACAACTTTCGCAATGCATACATCACATTACGAGCTAATTATAAAACACAATCAATTTGACTTCATATGTTGCATAAAAGAAACCCTTACAGAAGTTGTATGGAACAAAACAGAAATGAGTTAAAACAACATACATGTTTTTGAGGGGCAATCAAACTAATGAACACATTTACACATTAGTAAAACGATTAATGCAAAACTTCTCTAATAATATAGTAATTATGAAATTTGAATTTGACAAACAAAAATAGGCCATCAGGGCATTTTCCTAAACCTTTGACGACATGGGTTTATCAGTTTTTAGTGTCTCCCTTTAAACTTTGTTTTGTTGTATACAATTTTCAATCCTTATAAAGTTAAGCATGTCTCTCTGTGCCAGGTGTGTGTAAATTGGTGACTGTCTCTCCCTATTCCCTTCCATGGTTTTCATTCATTTTACGTGTGTGTGTTGCGCTTTCTTGGCCACCCAGGCTGCCCACGCCTTTCGGGTGTGTTATTGACATTTCTCTCAGTGGCGCATAGTTTCAGGACAGTGATTTCTTGCACTGATGTTGTAGAGGGCTGCTCACCTGCGACCCATCCTGCAACAGTTCCTCCCATCTATCAAACAGGCCCCGAGCACGAGAGAGGGCCTTCTGCACCTCCCTGAACGGACACACACACACACACACACACAGAAAACATGATCAATACGAAAACTGTTAGCTAGTTGACTTCACCCTTCAAACGCCTGTCTGTTTTTCAAGTTAAACTCTGAAACTACGCCCTCGTATAACTAAAACAAACAGTCGGGCTACATTTCGCATCCTTCTCTAACTTCGCAACGCCTTGCAAACTGTCTGACAGCAGGGTCCCAAAGCTGCTCAGGTGTTTACAGTGAACGCCAGATGAAACAAAACCAAATCTCAGATATCACTCAGTGCGAAACCGAGTCTTGTCACGCTTCTAAACAAACATCCACACAGGGACTAAGTTAACTTATCTCGGTGCAGCTGTAGCGCTCATGCTAATTAGCTTCAGCTAGCCGTTGAGCTAACTTCGCTTATGTAACTTTGTCATTAAGGACAATCAATTCACTGTCGAATTAAGCTTTGGATGCGCAATTGTTTGAATTAGCTTGACGTAACACTGAGTTGTATGTCTTAATTATGTAAATGTCTTACCCCTTCACAACGAAAAATGGGTCTTCTAGCGACATGATGCTTCCGCTTCACTCCCGGCGCATGCGCACTTCTCAGGCAGAGCTATTCACTGACACTTGGCAGACTGTGGCGGTTGTGTAGAGTTTATCAATTATTTTAATATTATACACGGACGACATTTGATCTATATATATATATATATATATATAAACGCCGTCCAATAGGGCATACGTCATTACACTGCATATCATTTCTGTCCCGTTCCAACTTGTAAAAAGTGGAAAAAAGTAAAAAAAATAAAATAAAATTTTAAAAAAGCTAATAATAATAATTATGCATATGTTTTGATAAAGATGGTTAAAGTCAAGGTTCAGTATAACAAAAACAAAAAAGAGGAGTTACCGGTAGGCCTTCACAACTGTATAAGATTAGCTGCCAGGTCTAACGTCTATGCACAATGAAGGACACGCAGTGAAGTGAAAGAGTTTATACAGACAGAGATATGCACTGTAGTTATCTTAAACTCTTTTTATAGGTTACATATTGTCCAAAAGGGTATAAAAGAAAACAGAGACAAGTAGGAGAGGAGGGGTTCTTTAAGGATGTCTTCATCAAGAATATAAATGAACATCTACAATATAATTTCGTGATGGCTGGGAAAACTCCATATGAAAAGTCCAAAGCATCTCTTTTCACAGTTAAAAATGACCAATGTCAAAGATATATAGGTACTTTGTTCTATTTCTGTATTTTTATGCAATCGGACTAAATAGATGTAGTTCACACTTCCGTAGTGATAGTCCTAAAGCCAAGAGCCAACAGTGTGAAATATAGTAGCTATAGTTTCTGCCCTTCACAACTTTTGAGCAGAAACATGATTCACTTTTTACTATTGATTATATATTGTATTCAATTGCTAAAGTGTTTTCTAGCCTTTTTTGTTTGAGTGATATTTGATCATCATAAATTGTGTTCAGTTCTGATGTGGACATTCATATTTTGTGGTGGGGGGATCACATCTTAGGGCCACAAAAACAGTGGTATAAATTAAAATGAACAAGCAATCCCAAACCCTGAAATCATAATAATTGTACTGTTTCATTGTATTGTTTCATATTACAAATGTTTATCAACACCTCTGATGATGAGTTGTCCAATGATGCATGGATTTCTCAACCTCCCTCAAAACAGACTTAGAAGCTCCTCCACAGTTCCAGTTTTTCAATTCAGTCAAAGCAAATGAAATCTGACTGAGGCTGATGAATCCTCTGGACAACATAGAGCTCTCAATAAAAATTAATCAGTTAAGGATCCTCATAGATGGGTGGGTGTGGATCAGTGTAGAGTATGGCTGGAAAAAAAACATGCATGCTCAGCAATTCCTCCACTACTGTTCTCTCTTTACAGCTTGCCTTCCTGTCCCACCCATTTGCCTCTATTCCTGTGAGATTTTCTGTCTAATCCCACCCTGTCCCGTCCAGCTCCTTTCTTCCTGTCTTCATCCTGTTTCCTCCCCTCTACTCCTCCTTCACTCCACTTCCTCCCTTCCTGTCCTGTGAGAATTCACAGCCAGAGTTATAAACGTCACACTTGAGAAACACTCAAACACACACACATACAGAGAAAGAGTCATAAATGTTATTGCAAAAACCTTTTTTTCTCTGGCCAGGAATATTCATTAATCAGCTGCTTGCTGCACTTTAGGGATACGTTTATCCCTGTCAAAATAACTGCGGTCTAGAAACCGACAGTTTAATGACAGCAGTATCGGTTTCACCAGTTTCTCTCAGCATTAAGAACACAATTCTCATTAACTTCTTGGCACCAATTTTTGTTTGTTTCATCAGTCAGAAGTTCTTTCTTTGACTTTTATGAAGAGATTTTGTCCAGATCAAGCCCTCCTGGGTGCCTGAAACCTCCATGTTTACCCTGTAAATCTGGAGCAATATAGAGATTTGATTAAGTTACCATGTGTAGTCTGCTGTACACTGCATGATTGCTGACTCAATACACACTTAATGTGTAAAGAAAATGCACATCCATAAATGATGATGAGTATCCATGTCTCTGATTGTGTGCATGTGTGTCCTCAACATCTCAGCCACTTGTTTCTGTACAGACAGAGTTACCTCAACAGTTGAGGAGGAACACAAATGGTTGTTTAAACTCTGCATTTACTCATGTTCTGGATTTAGCTTATCCATCTATCACCAGTGATGGAGAACACATTTTTATTCCCTGCTTTTGCCACAGTTTTTACTAATTCTCAACTTGGATAAGGTGTTTTGAAACTGCATCCCAGTTTCTATTGGAGTACTCCAGCTAGCACATCCAGGTCTATCAAAAGTGGGATTTCTGGAATAAGATGTGCCACAAATAACTGATTTGTGTGACAAATTTCACAATTTGTCACACATCTAAACATACTCATAAATTCCCTTGCAAATCCACTCAGGAGACTTGCAATGTAAAATGCAGTCTACAGGTAAGTTACCAGTCTTCTCAGCACTGATTTTGTTAGTTTAACAACTAATGATGTGGAGTTAATATCTTGTGATCAAAATACAGAAGGGGATTTCATAGTATCAAAGCATCATTATCCAAAATTTTAGTTTTTCATCTTTTGAAGTCTATTTTTCATCTCATTCTGTTAATTTGCATTACTTATGAAGGCCTGTACTTTGTTTTTCAGAATACTGTGTAAGTGTGTGATATCAGATGTTTTTGTACCATCATGAGCTGGACGAATGATGAATTAAATATTGAACTTTTGAGTTTGTGCCCACACAAAATCTAAATGTTCTTCTCACACTGTGGCCACGGAAACTTCTTGCTCTTGATTAGACCTGTGATACATGTGTTTGTTTGTACTTTCAGATTAATGAAGTGGAAAAAAACTGTAGGCTGACCACCTGATGCACCCGCAGAACGTATAACTTGTCAATTATCATTTCTGACACCTGGCATGAGAGCGAACAAACAGTGTATAACATATAGGTCAAGCCAACTTTATTAATTTAGCCCAAAATCTTAAATTTTTTACACTTTACAATCTTTACAGCACAAGACCTTCAGTTAGCCTTTCAGTATAGATAAGCAAATAACCCATAGATACATGATGTGAGAAATCATTTAGGTATTTTTTAAAGCTCAAAATAAGTTTCCACTTGCTGCATGACTTTATTTATCTCCACCATTCATCTACTGTCCAGCTCAACTGAATGCAGATATGCCTCAGTGGAAAGTTTGAGACATTTTGAAAACATAGTGATAAGCAAAGTCTGAAATGAACCCAGTAGCTCTCAACCATGTTGCTCTTGCGTAACAAAAGAAAATGGCTGAGAGTCAACAGGCAGGGGAAAACAGCCAGAGAGGTGCTCAGTCTATATATAGACACCCTGACCCATTCTCTTACAATGCCTTCAAGTGCTCCTTGTAAGGATGACCTACTTTCATTTTTGAAAATATAACTTGCTGCTGAGAAGTGCATTCAGAAGCGAATAATGAAAAAAGCAGTTGTTTAAAAGTAGTTAGGGCTGCTATTTGGCTTACTGTTGTTTTCTTTCTGGAGCTGAAGTTCCAGAAGGAAGAGGTGGAAATACACGTCATTACATTCATTTATAGTGAATGATGCCAGGATGCAACTGAAAACCACAACAAACATCAGCCTGTGTGTCATCTATTTGCAGCACAATTAAACAGGCCACTTTAACCAGCATTCTTCACTCAACCTAATCTCTTCAAGAACCTTTTAAATACTGCTAAAAATCTATGAAAACATTAAAACCGATTACATTGTGCAATTGAAAACCAGTGCCACATTCTTCTATGTGCCAGCTTATTTGGCTAATTAACTTTGAAATCTAATCAATATTTAGAGTATATTTATTTATTTTCTCCTTTTATTCTAGGCACCCAAAGGATTCCAGTTATTTCCATAATCATGTCATTATTTATAAACTAACTCAAACTTGTTTCAGTTTCAGTGTAATTCCATTCCGGTCTGAATGTCAAGTCTGAATAGATTTTTGCAGCACAGACTTTCATCTAAATTGCATTAATTTATTATTTGGCTGTTTCAGTGCAGGGCAACAAGCTGTAAACAACACTGACACACAGTTTATTCACTGTAGAAAGTTAATATGGCAAACATGTTAACAGACATTGGCTTATTTATACACTGAGCAGATACAGATAAACTATTGTTTTCTCCTTTAATCAGTTTGTCTGTAAAATGTCATCTTTCAAAAATGTCTTCAGATGTCTTGTTTTGTCCAACGGATAATTCAAAACCCAAAGATATTCAAAGATATTCAGTTTGCAATCATGTATGGCACGGAAAAGCATCAAATTCTGAAATTTGAGAAGCTGAAACAAGGGACTGTTTATAATTCTGGCATGAAAAATTACTTCAATTTAATTTCATAATAATTGTCATTTTATAAATTGTTGCCAATTGTCTCGGTGATCTGTCAATGCTGCAGCTCCCATTTTCAAAATGTAAGTCCAATATTAATTGAATTTTTTCATAGCTCAGTTTTATAGTTTATATCCTTCAACTTCTGAAGAAAATATCTGCCTTAGTTGTTAAATGTTCCACTGTGTCCACCAGCTAATCAATAACTACCTCTGTCTGCTGTTGGGTGCTGGGCATGTAATGGGGTTTTCGAGATTTTTCACTAAAAACAGCTGCCTGCTGTGACCGGAAAAGAGATGAGAGTGAGTGAAAACAGTAAAGTTGAGGGCCATAGTACTAACACGATGAGCTGCAGAGTCGGGTTCATCATTCTTACATAACACGTAGTAATTTGATCCATTGTCAATACAGAAATACTGAAAAGAGGAAACTTGCACAATGCACAACAATGATGTAACATTGACAAGAGATAGCATGGTTACTGTGATTCCACACCTAGAGCAAGTTAAAAGAATCTGTTTAATCATTTTCAACCTTAACAGAAATTAATGGTGGTATCTAATGGGCAACTGCAAGTTTAAGAAAAATACATCCAAAAATCTAAAAATACACAGCTTGCATAAATGATCAGCGAAAAATGATGGACACATAATTTGTAGGGTCAGGGCTAAAACTTGCAAACACACACAGTCTTTAAAGGACACTATGGTCCTTTAAAACCTATTAGAGGTTTAACACACTGCCAACCAACTTAATACCATACAGTGAATGCCAGGCAATTCTAATAAAAGTGATCATCTTTACCATAATATAATATTAGTTGTGGCAACAGTTTCCAAGCTTTTTGCCTGTAAAATGGCTACGACTATGTTGTTTCCCAGTCCTACCAACCGGTGTTTATACTACAGAGAGAATTATTGTAGGTCACAAGAGAAAAACAGGCCCCACCCTCTGGTCTGCACACACACACACACACACACACACACACATGCACATGCACACTTGCACACACAGACAGCCACACACTCCACCACCCATTTGGCCTAAGGCAGAGGCAGTGTAAGTATAATCACACATAACATTGTCACCATAGCGACCAGCCGCCACAGACCTGAAGTCATGTAACATTGTTTTCTTTGCTTAAGAACCGCTCAGCTTATAGAACCACTCATCTAATGCACATTTTAAGGTTGGTGACCTGATTAAAACTTGCAAAATGTACCAGTAACAACAAATCAGTTTACATCTCACAGTTTCTCCTTCAATGCCACATACATAGAGAGTGCAGATGGTGAATGTGAACATGAAGGTTGAGCATATATTCTGATTCATATCTTTTCAAGTAGCATATAAAGTTAAAAGTTAGCCTATCTCATGGCCAAAATAACATTTCTGATTAAAGCTAAAGTTTTAATATTCAGTATCTCTGATTTACCAAATTATGTAACATGCTTTTGTGAGATTATAATACATTGCAATGCAGAGTTTATGTATTTAAATATGCAATTAAGGGTAAAACTAAAAGGTATTATAGATGCAGTAAGGTTTAAGTAAGTGAGGTTTCTGTTCTTTTCTCAACAATAGTATTCATCATAGGTGTTTTATAGGTGATGTTAAACACCACAGTAGCCTGCCACTGTCAAACAAATTTGTAACATATTGGTATACTTGCAGTTCAGACATTTGGCATCCATTATAGTGTTAGTCTTTTTGATGCCATGTTTATGTCATGTGGGAAGGGATGGGAAAGGTTTCCATGGTTACAGCTTGCATGTTTTTACAGCATCACACAACTCAGGGCGGTGATTGCTAGTGTTACTGATAACAAATGTAATTTGCACACTGAATGAAAAATTATCATAGGATTGTGTTACACTTGTATGACCGGCGGAGTTAGTCCACTGTGTAGTATACAAAGCGTTCTCGATCAAAATGGCATCATTTTAGTTGCCGTACATTTTGGAATTTCGCTGATATAATTCCTCTATATTTATTATTTTTACACACTTCAGCTATTTTTCACAACAAAGTAGGATATTTAAACTTTCAAATGCTGCATGAGTGGCATGTAAAATAAAAAAACGAAGTAAATCAAAGTAGGGTTTACCCTGTAGCAGTGTGCAAAAATAAAAGAATGTGCAAACCAATAGAGCATTTTATTATTTTATTATTATTATTATTATTATTGTTGTTATTATTATTATTATCATGCTCTATTTTAACTGCACCTATGATTTATTGTGTTTAGATTATCTCACATTATTATAATAAAATGAATTTGCACTGTCTGCCTGCAGAATGCGGCCCTTTGTTTGGTTGTCAATATTTCCAACAGTTCTTGAAAGCATCATCACAGTGTTTGGGACTGACAGCCGCCTGGCGTTTGACCTCAGTCGTGCCGCTGCTTAGTAACCTAATTCACACCGGTGACAACTCCATATATGGTGCAGAGATGACGCCATCACCGCTGTGCCTGGGTATGGACGAGGAGGGGGGGAAGGGCTGCGGTTGCGCGTTCGCGTCATGGCTTTTCCACTGTGCGCGTCCCCACGGGGCTTTACTACCGGATGGACCATATATGGAGGCTGCGAGTGCGAGTGAGTGACGTGGTGTATTTGTGTGTGTGTGAGTGACATAGAGAGAGACAGAGAGGCAGAAACTCCCGAGAAACCTGGTAGATATTTCCTCCTTCCACGTGAATTCTTCGAACTGCAGGCTGGGTTTTTATCAGAATGTAAACACTGACTGGCATAATCTCACTCTTACTGTTTCTTTTTATGTTTTATTTCCCGTTTTCAATAAAGCGCCTCAATACCGTCCATTAAAACACTTCCTCAAACATTGCGCAGCAAATAAGTCACTAACACTTCCTCTTCTTGTTGAGAAGGTTTAGACCGACATTTTAATTTATCTTCTAGATTATTTCAAAACGTAGGCTACTTATATAGGTAGCCTACAACATAATCTGTTTTCCTAAAGTAATAATCCCATACGAAATAAATTGTATTACAGCAAGTTCTATCTATCATCTAAACAGGTTAGCTTTATGTTTGTTTTAGTTGTTTTAATAATTCACTACGTGTGTGTTATTGTAAAATATTTTGCTTTTCCGTGAAACAGCTGTGTCTCTCCTGGAACAAAATGTGCTATAGGTCTAATTAACGTTTTGCCTGCTTCCTTACTTATAATATTAAAAATAATTTACAACAAAACCACTTCCTCCATATTTATAAAGAAGCTAACAAAAAAGAGGCTGAACTTGAGAAAGAGGCAATAATAAACAGGATAGAGAATATTTATTATATTAAGAATTTAATCTACTAAATTAGACGTTTGTATAATGGGCTGCATAAGTAGAAATCTAAATAATAAGAGATCAACTGTGAGAAAAAACCAGTAGACGGAACAGATGGTGTGTGAATGTGTGTGTGTTTGCTGCAGCTATAGCAGGTGTGGGAGGCGCCTGTTTGTCACTAACTGAGGAATGAAGTCCACGTTACGTCAAAGAGGAAATAAAAAGCCACCCTGTTACTCGCACACTCTCATTTCTCTGAGTAGGCTACACCAACTGGTGAACAGCTGAGACAGATTTAAACTAGAAACTAAAGTCTAACTACGGACAAGATAGAGCTCGTCTGCTTGCTGAGCCGTTGGTGAAAGTGCCAAAATAACCGTGCGTAATTACGCATAATAAAACAATGAGTGCCACAGCCGCTATGGAAGTGAACGCCGAAGCCAGACGGATCCTGGCCGTGTCGATAAGCAAACTGTACGCCTCCAGGACCCAGAGAGGCGGACTGAGACTACACCGGAGCCTTCTGCTCTCCATTGTCATGAGGTCTGCCCGGGACATCTATCATTCCTCCCGGGAGAGCGAGGGGCCAAGTGGCGCGCAGCCAACAGCGGAGGAGCCGATGGACACCAGCTCCAGCCAGGGGGAACAAAACGGACTGCCCGAGCAGCAGCCTGAGCCCCAGCCGGCACTGACCTCAGCCGAGCCGCCCTCAGGGCAGCCGGACAGTGAGGAGGAAGAGTGTGATAGTGAAATCACAGAGGACAAAGAGAACTTGAGCCCGACCAGGCAGTCCAGGAAACGCCGGGGCAAGGCGTCGGCGGCGCCTGACTTCCTTCCCAGCAAGAGGGCGAGGCTGGAGCCCGGGGAGGAAAGGTATGCGGCCCCGCTTGGCAGCTGTCGCGCCGGGGAGTCCCTGTCCGCTTTGTCTCTAAATCGGGTTATACCTGCCTTCTGAACAGATGGAGGGCGAAAATAGCCTCCAATGAGACTTTGGAGCGGAGTGATTCTCAACTCCTCGTTAACCTATAAGGTCGGCTTGATCCCTTGTCCCAGGACAAAGGGATTACCGGGCCATGGTGCGAGCTCTCCGGTCGATCTGGTTTGTGCCTGCCGGGCTGGTAAAGCCCCTACAGAGATCAACAAGCAGAGAAGGAGAAGAAACTGAAACGGGCCAACGGGAGCGACAGGCCGGAAAGTTTGAGGAAGAAACTGAAGGGGAACTGGCTGTGTTGGGTTCTGTTTCCCGTGATTCACTTTCAGTAAAATGAGTCCAAACAGATGACTGCTGCTGACTCAAAATGTGTGTATGTGTGAATCAGCAGGAGTGATATGAGTCAGTTAGAGAGGAAGTGAAGTGGTAAACGGTTGACCACAGAGCAACTCACACATAACCAGGACTTCAGGGAATTTCCTGCCTTTGTGCCGGGATATGCGACTCAAGACATTGAAAGAGGAAGGACCACTGAGGCAGACTGACTTCAGCACATACACACATACACATTCAATTGCTGCTGTGGACTTAAATAAATACTACTGCTTGGGGACTGTCCTATGTTCACGTGGTGCTATGAAAAAACAAACAGGCTCTTCACATGGTGTTGGAAGCCCAGTAATCTAAATGTTCTGTGTTTTCATGTCACTGAAATGTTCTTGTTCATGTCTGACCTGTGAAAAAGATTACCTCACATTCCAAGCTGCTTTTTTATTTGTGTTATTGAATTATTGCTGTAAATATTTGTAATAAACAAGATGAAAGGGTATTCAGTCGTCCTGCCCTCTTTATTCTGAAGTTATTCAAGTAACACGAAGACACACACACACACACACACATTTGTGAAACCCTCCACACGCTTATTTCCAAATTAAAGGGCTATTGGTCTATATTAGGCCATAGTTCACCGGGTCAATCCTTCATAAGAGGAAGGAAGTCGGTACAACCCAGCGCCAGTCTGGCTTGCTGCCACTAATCTCATGCTTACAGTAAAACACACACTTTTAAAAACAAACAAACAAGCTCTCTCTCTCCCTCACACACACACACACACACACACACACACACACACACACACACACACACACACACACACACACACACACACACACACACACACACACACACACACACACAAGCAGCTTCAAGGGTCGTACCATTTCCTGTGATTATGACAGAATTGTGAATCACATCCTTCCTTCCCAACATGACCTGACACCAATTCAAAGAGGGATAACAGAAGAGTTACGCAATGGCACCCCAGCTCAAGTCAAATATCACAAGCAGAATAAAACAGAGAGCAGCAGGTAGTGTTTATAGCCTGAGGGACTCTTAATCATCATCTTTATTAGCAACAGCACCTTTCTGCTAGATGACTGGAAACTACACCCTGAAACTCAGTTGATGTTGATCTGGTTGTTCTAGTTGCTCAGGTTTTCATCACTGGCCACCATTATCGTTGTCATCCTCCTGACTTCCTTTTCCCCACATGTGACAGCAGCATCTGAGTCAAAAAGAGGAAGAATGAGAAAAAAATGATGATGATTTTTTCTCTAAAAACATCTAATGAAACGTTTCTTTGTTTTTTTTCCTGACAAGGATAATTCAATTTTTTTTACCACTTGGTTCTAATGTTAGTAGATTTGATTAGCATTTCTGTCAGTTATAATAACCCTGGGACATGGCAACACAACAAAGTCTGACAAGGCCAGAAACAAGAGATCTGACAACCAGCCAGGTTGTAAACAAGCCACCAGTTTGTTTACACATTGCAAAAAAAACCAAAACAGAATTATCCTTTAATGTGACATATTTCCTGTTGACAAGACCAAGCAGGGAGGAATCAATGGGCGATCAGATATGAGGAGAAAGGTAGATTTATTTGGTTAGATGGACAGCAAGGAGAGTTTGTTAAAAGATGTTGTGATGACTTCATTAGTTGGACATTTTAGTTTCAGTGATTGTACAGCATGACTTAAGAGATAAGGAATTTCCCTGGGTGTTTAAGTGACTGTACGACTTTCACAGATTGCAAGTACTGCAAATTTCCTTACATATGAGCATTTTAAATAAGTAATTTATATAATTACACATTAGACTCTTGATATTTCTGTAATTTATTTTTTTTTTTTACAAAATATTTCCCTATCATCAAAATAATCAGGACACAATACAGAGTATTTAACTAAAACCTTAAACATATATTGTCTCCAGGGGGAGAGGTGTGTTAAAGGGTTAACATCATCATCACTCCCCATCTTCTTCCTATTCTTGCCCACACAAAATACAGAAAAGGCTGATGATGACAACTCATGTGATGTGTTGAAAATAATGAACAGAGAAGAGAATTATGATCATAGGAATTAAAGTGATCGTCATCTCAATCATAATCATCTTTCTTTTCCTCCGCCTGATGATCTCAACCTTCTTTTTCTTTCCTTTTCTGCAATTTTCAACATTTTTATCATGATCATGATCATCATCATCATCATCATCATCCTTAAGAATGAAACTTCTTTCTTTACCTTGGAAATAGTAATTTGGCAAAACAATCCCAACTTACTGAGTTATGATGAAATCATATGTGCCCATGGAAACTGAGAAAACGCTGTCTGCTGAGAGGACTGTGTGATGGGGTTGACGCCACAGGAAAAAGCTAGGTCAATGTTCCTTGACTTGGGGATGTTTTGTCATCATCTTTGTCTGTGGACTTGATATCTGTGGACACCTATAAACTATTTACATTACCTTTGTTCAGTTGAATTAATTTTTATTTCGTGTTTCTTTGTTATGTCTGTTGCTTCAGTCTTTCATTGCGACATCTAAACTACCAACTTACTTGCTTATTTCTGTGGTCGTTTTGAGCTCTGTAACGTACCGTGACTCATTAATATGAAATGTCTAAAAACGTACAAAAATAAAAAGCCCAAAACCAAAGATATTCAATTTACAATGATAGGTGACAACGAAAGTAAGCAAAACCTCTCATTTGAAAGGAATCAACTATCAAAATAGCTGCCAATTATATTGCTGTCAATGAGTGACTTGACAAATTGTGTTATCTCTAATAATGATCACTTTTCTTATCCTCCTACTAATAATCGTCACCTTATTTTTCTTCCTTTTGAAGGCATTTCCACTGTCTTTGTCACCATTTGACATTCAAATGCTCCCTCTTCTTACAAAACATTTCTTTCTGTCCATTTGAGGTTGAAGTGTCCAGTAACAAGCAAACATTTTGAGAAAAATCTGAAAAAATGTAGAAAATTTTGTGTAACAGAATCCTGTTTTCATTCTTATGTCTTAAATTAGCGAATGACCCCTAAAATATTTTTTGTGGGGGAGTCATACCACCAGGTTGGCGAACCACTGATTTAAAACAGCTTCATGTTTTTATTTACTAATGTTGTTTTCATATCTCAGAGGTTCAGCAGCTGCATTAATACAACGTGAGTGTTGCCACCTAAAATCCACACAGCATATGAATGCACACATAGTGGCCCTGATCTGATTATTACATCACTAGCTTAACATGAAAAAATCTGGGTCATTTTGGGGGTTAATGCTCTCATTGTAAAATTTATGTATAAATCCTTCTTTAAGCAGCAATAATTAATCTACTAGAGAGGATTTCAAGCTGTAAAAGTGTTTGTAAAACAAGGACTTAAGCAGTGTACTTTAAAAAGCACTGTAATTAGTTTTACCTACAAAGACAATGCCACTTTGTAAAGTTTAGTAAAGTGACATAATATTAGTTAGCAGGATCAAACAGGGCCAGAGAGGGACAGAGAAGCTGAGGGTTGAGGATAAGGGGCTGAGTAAGGATCAATGATGGCTATAGGCTGGGAAATGTAGTGATGAAGAATCGGGGTGGGTGGTTACAGGAAACTGAATGAAAAGGACGTGTGATCAATGTTCCTCAACATTGTCATTACAACTCTATTTTGAGATTAGTTTTGTCAATATGTCATATTAATCAGCCACATCTGTCATTCAGCAGAGGCGGGTTTTGAATGGCAGAAAACTCTCTTTGATCGAGTCACTGGCATTGATCATCATCTTTCTCATATTTAGGTCATTCTGTCGTTTGTGCAAATGATACTCCATTTTGTTTTCAAGGACTTTTGTGAGCGTCATATGTGTCACATTAACACCACATGGTTTGGACCTATTACATCTACGACTTAACTGCTCCGAAGAGATTGAAAGCTGAGCTTTATTGGCTGTTCGTCTGAAAGCTGCAGGTTTTCCACAGACGGGTACACAGCAGTGGTACATAATGTTCCACACAGCCACTCAAATGAAAATACAACATATCCTTGGACAGTACATGGGCTCACATCAAACAGTAAACATATTTTTTGAAGAGACCCATGCTGGCTCAAATTTCTTACATACTAAATAGCATCTGTAGCTCATGGACATGGTGTTACTGGGAATTATTATGTTGTATATCAATTTGCAGGTTTGTGCTGTTTTGCTGAAAAGGGCCTTAATGAAACCAGAGGTGCAAATTTCCTTTCAAGTAAACTGACGGTGTGAGTGTTTTGTTCCTTTTAATTACGTACTTTGAAACTTGGCCAACAAAAAACTGCTACTCTAATGTTTTCTATATTAAAACAAAGTGAAAAATAAACAGATCTACAGATTCTATTCTCTGTTCTGTGTTAACTGGTTGATTTGTGACAGTGCTGTGTTACTGTTATTTCTGCTCTATAATACTGTTACCACCCTTGTTCTGTTGTAAACTATGTAGGAATTCTGTTTTGAGAATAAGACAGTCATGCTAGCGGCTCTGTAAGGTTGTACATATGGTGCCTTGAGCCAAATGTCAATGTCAGCATGCTAACATGCTCACAGGGATAATGCTAACATGCTGGTGATTAGGAGATATAATGGTCACCATGTTCAACATCTTAGTTTAGTGTGCTAGTGTGCTAACATTTCCTAATTAGCACTAAACACAAAGTGCAGCTGAGGCTGACTGAAATGTCATCAGCTTTGCAGGTAATTAAGCTATTGGACGAATAGAAAGTGAAGGGATGCCCATACTGATTACAATTCATCTTGAGAGGGACATGAATGTCTGTTCCAAATTTCATAGCAATCCATACCTACTGAGACATTTCATTCAAAACCACTATCGTAACTTGCTGGTGGCGCAAGAGGAAGAGTCAGGGGATTACTAAAGTCAGTAGGCTTCCTTCATTCTAATCTATGAGGACCAATATTTCATAGCAGTTCGTACTGTAGATGTTGAAATATTTCAGTTCTGACCAAAGTGATGGAAAGACAGACCAACCAACACTGGCCTCTAACATGTCTTGCTGCACAAAAAACATCCCTATTAAAACTCTTGCTGCTACAGCAAGCTAAGTAAATTGTAGACATGTTTTCAGTGGACACCCTGGACCAGTCCTGCACTGTGACGACCATATATGTGTGCAGCCTGATTAAGATGCAGAGAGCAGAGGCCAGACAGTCATGGTGACGTGGAGCTATAACAGCTCAGAGCTAAAAAAAGAACAGCGCAGGAAATGTCTTCACACAGGATGCATGCATGCATCGATCGGCACGCTCCTGCCTGTGGTGGAGGCAGATACAATGTGCAACCAATCAGAGTGAGGGTGCAGATGTGTGGGGGCCAATACAGGGTCTTTGATCCTGTATCTCATGGTATATACCTCCATTAAGATGACCGTATTGTGGTTTGATTACATATTAGTTTGAAATGTAAATTATTACTGCATGACACTGATTGCTTTATTAAACTGAATTAAATAACACATCTAGGTGTCACATTATTATAAATTAATAGTAGCCTATAAACATCCATAAATTAAGTGACTGTTCAAAACATTACTGGGATGGGCGGGTTGAGGCTTATTTATATTTCAGTTTTTGAAATCTAAATAACTAAAGAGGCAAAGCATAAATCATTTAAGATCTAAATCAAACTTCAGTATATTAGTGGAATACTAATCACAACAGCCACTAATACACCCGTTTGAAGTGGCAAACATAACAAAATTATGAATATTCCAGCCACTTTTTATGTTAGCAAATTTGATACTAAATAAAAGGCTAAACTTGATTATAAAGACCCACATTTGTTTGTGTTTCTCATAACCCATTTATGCTTGGCTAAGGTGGACACATTGGTATGTTGATAAAAAAAAGAGTAATGGTCCACTGTAGTGACGATAAATAGTGGCAAATATGTTTTATGTCACTTTTGTTAGAGCGAAGATGAGACTGTAATGTTCCTCACATTGATCCAAGAAACCAATTGAAAAGCCATACTTCCATCCTGCTTTCTGGATAGTTTTCCATCATTTGAGGTTTGACTGCCACTGTCATCTCTCATTTCTACAATGGTTTAATAGCAACAGCAACTGACAGGAGAATGAGCACCACTAGCCATTTATCTTGATGCACCAACTGCTAATATTTGAATAATGGTAGTGGATATAAACATACATTAATTATTTTGCTGTATGTATTCTAAATGTGGATGGAAACCTGACTTGTGATGAGAAAAATTAAGCCCTGAAACAGTGACAGGATTGTTGTCCTCTCCGTATGGCAATAAGGCACTTTTATAAACAGTGGTACGCACCACAGTCATCATTTGTGACTATTTTTAATTGATGAAAACAAAATATTAATTTGGGATGAGTAAAGATTTAAAATAGCATCTGATGGTCAGTTAGACTCACCAGAAATAAAAACATATGTAACCCTCACCCTTTTCTGGCCTCCCCTTCCCTAAGTAACATTTATACAGTATAAATGATGACTAGAAAAATACTGAGTATATTTACTGTGATCATCATTTGTGTATTTTTGTTCATTGATCAACGTTGTTCATTGATCAACGAATAAAATTCTCTGAGATAAATTTTGAACATTTCTGGCATTTTAGATATTTGGCTCAATATATCAGTTAGTTACTTTAATTGCAAAAAAAGCCTCCAACAGCCTATTTTGACCAGACTGCATTTCTGTGAACAGGAAGTACTGCTCTGCTGAAAATCAGTTTGAAAGTGGCTTGTGGAGTTTTTCTGTAAATGAAGAGGAAATAATCATGTGCTGCATCTGCATGTGTGTGTGTGTAATTATCTGATGATCACATGTCAAGAGGCTGTGAACACATGACTACATGCCTCTCACACATGCAGTCTGTGGTCTCACAGCGCTGACTGTGTGACTGATTGAGACACTTCAGTACAGCAGAGGACTGACTAACCATGAATGTGAATGAGTAAGAATGTGTGTGTATGTGTGTGTGAGAGAGAGAGAGAGAGTGAGAGAGAGAGAGAGTGAGAGAGAGAGCAGCAGAGCTGACAGAGACAGGAAGTGATGTGTTGATGCCAGCAGGCGACAGAATGTGTAGGAGGAGTCTATTTTAAGACTCAGATGCAGGAGGACAGAGCACTCTAATACATCTGGCCTTGTACAACTGTGTGTGTGTCTATGTGTGTGCGTGTGTGTGTTCATGATGCAGTGGGCAGGCTAATGGCCTGGGGCTGTGCTTTTAGTGTTTTAAATGTCCTTAAAGCCCACAGATAATTGCATTTTTTCACAATGATCACATTAAAAGATAATTCTTCTTGTGTTTTTAGCCTCTTTAGGTGTATTTGAATGCCACCCAGTGTGTGCATGAGAAGGTGGGAAACAGAGAGACAGAGAGGAGGAGGAGGAGGAAGGACAGATGTGAGGAGAAGGAGGGCTGCAGGAAGAGCAGCAAGCGATCAAAGAAAGAAGGGGGAGGAAGGGATGAAAAGGGAGGAGGGATGTCAATAAAACGTGACTACACAGAGAGGGGGAAGTGCAGGACATAGCAAAAGATTGTGTGTGTGTGTGTCTTCCACAGCCCACATCAGTGACGTAGTGCTAGACGTAGACAGAGAGGAAAAGAAGGAGGAGGAGGGTAGCAGTCTCAGGACATTCAGAGAGAGGGCGTTTGATTTCAACATGTTTTAAATTCTTAAATAGAAGGAGAACCAGCATGGTATATTTTGCAGCTTTGTCTCACCTGTGATGAGTTGGCTGCCTCTGAGGATTTTGAACTCTCTGCAGGAACAAATGAAGCTTTGTGTCATTCACTGCTCCACGCTTCCATTGAGGCACATGTACTCATCTGCAGCAAAATGACGATGGCAATACGCTCCATTATATAGATATATTCATTTAGTTTAATTGTATAATTTACTGGATAATTTGGAAATCTTTGTCATTTTATATCAGTATATTAATAATCCATTAAATTTACAGTAAGAGAATATGAAAGGAGTATGTTATTTGGCATTGTCTTTAATGGTGCAATCCATCAAAAAGAGAATTTGTAATTTTTGTATTAACATTTCTAAAAATGTATGTTGTCATAATTGGCTTGTGGGTGAAACTGTATTGCACAGAAGTTACATTACTTATTGTGATTGTACTTGTATCATTTAGTATAATCTCTGTAGGATTTATGAAATCAAATTTAGAAAGTTTGTCCTGTTACATGGACTTTGCTACTTAAATGATAATTAGTTTTCATTTGAAAACATCAATGTAAAATAATCCTATTACATGTGACTGGGTACTCTTTGCCACCTGGTGTGTACATTGACAACAGCACTGAAATACAATTATTACTGATAAATAATAATGTTATCATCTTTGTGTATCAGCTGTCAAAAATGTAAAACTGCATTTATGTAAAGTGCAGTGACAGGAGAAGTGTTCCTCCTTAAAAAGTTGGACATGACATTAAAAAAACTTAATGTCTAGTAAAGGTCCTGCAAAGCATTAACTTTAACACAGTATTTTTGATGAGTAGGTGGTTCAGGTACTGCTGCTGATCACTTCATCTGTAAAAACGAATTATATTTTATAGGCTAACTTTATTTTGAAATTAGTTTTGTGTGTAAACACCATATGTACTTTGTGTATTTACCCTGTTACCTCCAAGTTCACATCATATAGTGTACATATCATGGGCAGATTGTGTCAATCAGTTTGAGTGATTAATTACAAATTGAATTAGGCATTATGCACAATTTGAGCACAAGATTCTCTTCAAGAAAGGGCCACAAGATTAGGAATCTTGGTTATTAATCATATTATGTGCAAACAATTAATACACTGTGTACTTGGCTATTGGCACCTTTGGGGTTCTTAGGCCCAGGAGCAGTTTCCTAGTAATGTGGATCTGTCTCTGAAATGCACTGGAGGAAAAGCAGAAATTCGCACAAACTGACAGGCTCAGATTGTTATTACTGTGTCTGACAACATTGCAGAAAAGATCCCTACAGAAATAAACATTTTAGAGAGTAAGATCCTTTTTGTTTAAATACTGTCACTATATCGCTGTCATCAAAGCAAAACAGTAATTTTACTTTGCAGAACACCAGAGTTGCTGGTCTTGCTGGTTGGTTAGTTTATTTGTGTTATTGTGTGACATTGTTGTTTTTGTTGTTGTTGTTATTGTGTGATTTTGGTGTTTTAAAAAGGTTAAAAAAATACCAAAGTCACACAATCGAGGCAACCCTAGACCAGAGAGGTAAAATTACTATTTTGTAAAGGGAGTCTGGTGGTTTTGATGAGAGCAGCACAGTGAAAAAGGATCTTACTCTTTAAAAAATTGCTTACCTCTATAGGGATCCTTCCCATAATGTTGTCAGATACTATGTTTTATGTCACTTTTGTTAGACACATAAAGTGCCCAGCTGAAAATTACTGAACCTTTTTAAAAGATAAAAACTATATATTTATGAGCTGTGCAATGGGCTTTAGGCTGACTACCACAGATAGGGTAGGGGAATCAAGTATTGAGAGATGAATCCATTGGTGGTTTTCATCTTTTCATGGTATTTGCTGAAAATACAAAAAATATAGAATAACTCCAGCCTAATCCTTAAATTAAGTGCTACTGTGACTATCACCTAGTTTTGTCTTAATAAGCTGCGAAAAATAACTATAAAATTATATTGTGTCCTCATACTATTTTATTGTTTACTTTTGCACTCAGTTTTAAAGGATGTAAAAACTCGTAATAGGTTACTGTTTTCATTCTCGGGCAACAAAAATGTTATTGTGTTACACATTAGATATTCATAATGTAGAATATAGATATATAGTTTGGCATTTTGGGAAAAGTGCTTATTTGCTTTCTTCTTAAGAATAAGATTAAAAGATTCATCCCACTCTCATGTCTGTCCATTCAACATGAAGCTACTGCCAGGAGTTTGCTTAGCCCAAAGACTGGAGGCAGCGGGAAACAGCTAGCTTGGCTCTGTCAGAAGGCAACAAAAACTACTTACCAACATCTCTATAGGTCATTAACATGTGATATGTTTAATCTACACAAAAACCTAAGTGTAAAAATGAAAGTTGTCTTGTCAGCATCACGTGGTTGCAGCGAAGCAGTGGAGTGTCCAAACTTCATAGTTAATATTCCCTCTTTAAGACAGAAAGCCAATGTGCACATTTTCCAAATGTTGAATCTTTCCTTTAAATTAACAATTATGCGCCTGTCATTAGACAATGAAAACATCTGATTATGTGTAATCTGATTACTGTGTGTGTTACTGGGTGCAGGATCAATAAAACAGACAAGGGGGATGGGTAGAATGCATTCTCTCTGGTTTATTCAGGTTCTTTAGGAAGAGTTCTGTTTGAAATTACAAAATGCACTGGTAGAAACAGCAGAGATAGATAGAGAAAGAAACAGAGAAGGAGATGGTCAGAGAAAGAGAGAGGGAGAGAGAAAGAAGGGATTTCATAGCCGGAATAAACGGGAATAACATCACCAGATTCAGATTCAGGCAGCTCTTTACTCTCAAAGGGATTGTTTTTCATCAAGGAAAAGGTTTGTATTCCTTCTCCCCCTTTTTAAAATCATTTTTTCTTTTTTTTGTAATGTTAGTTAAAGTGTTAACTATCCTTGTTCCCTCACAGGTTTTCCCCGTGAAATAACTGGCAAATATAACAAACAAACATTCTTTGATTTCATCACCAAAGTCATTTCCATTTTTTTTTTATCAGGATGATTTTTTTTTTTTTCATTTTTGTTTGTTTTTTTTTGGTCAGGTTTTTTTTCATTTTTTGTTTTTAAAAATAGAAGAAAAAAAGAAACACATTGCTCTTAAAAACATCTATCTATATATATTTTTACATATATATATATACTTTTTTCTTTTATATTTATTTTTTTAATTCCTGAAGTTGACTTGTTACCCCACATAGTGGCATGCACATTGCACATGCAAATCTGTAATTAAATACTTCTCTTTTATCTTAAATTGCCATGTATGTTTATTTTTTTCTCTTTTTTCCCCCAACTTACTGAGTGAATCCTGTATGGTTTTCTACTGTGGCACTGGTTCGGTTTCTACTGGGTCAAGTGTCTGATGGTTTGCATGGTGATGGGATGGATGGTTGGTAGTTGCTTCAGAGTTTCCCCAATGCATCTCTGCATGGACAACACTTATTGTTATTTGGATACTTTGAAGTTTTTTAACCCTTTGTAAGTGCTTTTCACCATCCAATGGTGGCAATCTCATATTCAAATTTTTGGGGACGGGTTTTGTTGCATTTTATGTTTGGAGTAGTTTACTCTGAAGCTTTTGCTGTTAGGTAAAATATAGGTTGAAGTGTAAACCTGTATGAATACCAGAGATGAGGAGACAGAAATGTCCCAAATCTTTAGATTTCATTTTCAGATTTCTTGACTCTTCAATCTCTACTTCTATCAGGTAGGTTACCAAAACATTGTCCAGTGAAGGAGCTAATGGTTCATTTGGATTTGTACAAACCCCAAACCATCCATTATTGTTTATATTTCTGTTTGGTAGCCTATATGTTTGTTTCAAGGACCTTGACTTGTCATGAGACAGACATCATAATAAATCCAACGTGTCAGAGAGTAATCCAATCTGTGCTACAAAGGGTTAAAAATAGATCGTGCTAATTTCCTGATCTTGTTGCACTTTGAGATGTTTTGGGAGAGATCGGCGTCCAGCACGCTGACATCAAAACATGAGGACAGATCTTCAGGAAGCAACTTGTCTCCACTGGGCTGATGGTAATGGAAACAAATGGAGAAAAATTTGAAAGAAAGAGATGGATGGAAATAGAGAGAGGGGCCTTGAGAGTTGCTATGGCGACAGCAGGAGACACTTCACCCATGTCTCTGAGGAATCAATGTTTGATAACATATGCACAAAAATGTATTCCTCATTCCTCGCATTAATAAGTCCTGCCTTCAGATGAACGGTATTAGCAAGGAGCACCCACAGCATTAAAGTCAGGCTAGCAGCTGTGCTTCAGTAGGCTACAGATGTGCACACAATTTACTTAACTTAATCCATCAGACTATCACTAAATTATTACAATGAGTGCACTCATCATGCTGACGCTCTCTCAAACATTTCCAATGCTACATCAGACGTTGTCTCAGTAGCTATCTCCTTCCTCACTCTCTGCACCAAACAGCAGACAAAGTTAGCAACTAGCTGGGAAACATCTAGTAGCTTTAGATCCAGATTTCTTCTTAGAAGTTGGTGTAGACCAAAACAGAGCTAAAACAAGAACTTTAATTAATTGGGGAGACACAAACAAAACTCCAAATTAATGTTGCTCTGTGTCTGCTGGATACACTATAGCCATAAGGTGATGATATATTAGGGTTTTGTTTTTTTCCCCTCATGCTCCCCAGTTGATTAGTGCAGCTTTAAACATACCATATTTTATGGGCAAACACATTGTTTCTCTTCTGTCGGTTTATACACACAAATAAAGTTACTGGAGAATATAACTTATTAATGCAAGTGAATGAATTATAAATTATTGTGCAGAAATCAACAGGAAATTTACCCCTAATACCTGCTGGAATCCAAAACGAACTTGAGACATAAGCAAAGACAAGCACACAGCAAACACAGTCATACATTTACAGACAAAACACACCCACACACAGATACGCAAGCATGAACTCATTCAACCTGCACCACATACAGACATTGAGTACACCTCTCATAATGACTGATAATGGCGAAAGCTCAATCCCACCACCTTGTGTTTATGAATGGTGTTACATGAGAAAGGAGGGGAGAGAAACAAAGATGAACTCAAAGTGAAGTTGCAGAGAAGGAAGAATGAAACACAGGGAGATAAGACAGAATTAATGAACATCAGATGAACACAATGAGTTTTTCAGAAAGTTTATGGATTATATACACAAGAATTACAGAGCCAAAATATACAATAAACGGCATGAGAGAGAATGGGTGAGAGAAATCACATGATTATCTACTGACCCTCCTCCCCCTCCATCCTCACCCGTCCAGACTTGACTTAATGATCCAAAAAGGAAGGTGAAGAGTAGGTGAGGTAGGGAGAGAGGAGGGTGAAGATGGCGATGAGGACATTAAAATCTTTTGTGTGTGCGCTGTGATTGTCTCAGAAAGACAAATCATTGTGTCCTGTACAGCGTAAGGCACTGAGGGTTACCTACTGTAGCTGATGGTGTCAGGACACTCACACACACTATAATAAACTGACAAATACATGCAAGTCCACTCACATACCTTCAGCATGTGCACACACACACACACACACACTTAGTACTGAAACGATTAGTCGATTAATTGATTAATCAACCCAACAATAAAACAATAATACTGATAATCAATTAAAGGTGCAGTATGAGATTCTGGAAAAATCCAATACACGACAAATATGACAAATGCCATGATCTAGAGCGAACAAAGACACAGCGAGTAATGTAACTAACTAACGTTACCTAAGTTGTGGATTTACAAATTGTTGCTACAGCTGTTGCTGAAGACCGCACACCAGCTCCAGACAGCGAAACTCATAACTCTCCTGCTAATACATCATAACAGCATATCTTGGCAAACTAGAAAGTAAGTTGAAGGTCCATGGGCAAGTCATTTAATGTTACCAGACATACAAATCATGGCTGGAACGGCTGTAATAGTGCTGTGTGGCGGGCTACTTTGTTTGTTTTCCATTTACAGGGCAAGGGCTGTGTACAGACACCAGAATTTTTTTTTCAGCGCACCGTGAAGAGGTATTTGCTGAATTTGACAAAAGATGTGTATTGGATTAGGATTGTATACCCCGCCTTTAAATGTTTAAGTAGTTTATTAACCAAAAATGCCTAAGTCTCATTTAAGTACTGCACCGTTTTTTGTAGTTTTCCTCATACTTTATTTTATTTTACTTTACAAGAAATGCTATGTATATTAAGACATTGTGGGGCAAAAATTTCTCCAGGGAAAATTGATTTTCTATCTTATTTTAACTTACTGTATCTTAGCTCAACAGCTGATATACACCAGTAGTCCTAAAACAACAAAAGACATGAAAAGGTTTTACTTTTAAAAAACATTTTCTGACTACACGACTAATGGATGAATCATTGCCATGGATTAATCAATAATAAAAATAATCAGTTTCAGCCCTCAACACTCACACAGCGCTCAAAACGCCTGCATATACATGTATAGACTTTTACACACTCTCACAGACACCAACACACAAACATACAGTAAATGTCTCCCTGTTGCAGCAGTAACTTCGCCCCCCTCAAAGTGTGACCAAGAGTGGGTGTGGTGATGGTGACAAAATGGCATCTGAACATGAGGATGAGTCTGAAAAGTGGTCCAGTGCCATTGTGAAATTGTGTGTTAACATCACTACGACCTCTGCTGCTGCTGCTCCTCCCTCCCCAATACTATCCCCTCCACCCCAAACAGGACCCCTACATAATTAAAATCTCTCTCATTGCCTTTTGACCCTCCCGTCCCCCCCTCCCTGCCTCCCTCTTGACCCCCCTCCACACACACGCATGCACACATCTAGTGCTGTACAAAGGGGAGACCACAGCGTGGCTTCAGCTACATAAGCACAACTTTTGGCAGCACTACTGCACATTAAAACCCACTGTGTAGTTTTTTTTAAAGAGAGCCCTTATTCATGTTTTTGTCGACACGTTGCCTCACGACTGACCAACTGACACAATTTCACAGCCGACTGAGTGGATGGGTTTGGTGTGTTTGTTAGCTTTTCCTTTGTCCCATAACGAAGAAGACAAGAAAAAAAATGAGTAGTCAGAGGTTAAGACTGATGGGTGACAGAACTCGGAGGTGAAGACGCAGAAAACAGACGTAGAGAGAAGTAATGGCTGAGCAAAAACCTTGCAATCCCCCCAACCCCTTTAAAAAAAAAAAAATCAGTGAAACAACCATATAAACAAGAAAGATCAGATGTTACATTTTTCCCCAAAAGAATGGGATTTGCTCTCGGAAAACACACACAACATGCTTTCACACAAGGGCAGTGTTGTGTGTTGGCCATTTTGGATCCGCTGTTACAATTCTGGACAAGCGAGTGGTGTCGTGGAGCCAAAATGGAGGTGGGGTGTTCCTGCCTGTCTGTCAACAAGCTTGGAGTGTTGGTACGTTGGCAGGCGGCGGATGGGAAGGTGAACGGTCGGAGTGTGTAATGTAGGTTAGTGAAAGGAAGGGGTGGGGAGGTCAACATTACAACGTATAATGCCACGCCAGGTAAAACCATACAATAACCCAATCCGAGGCCTGCTTGTTTCGTTGCGGACTCATCCCTATGTTGTCTAACTATCTAGCTACCTAACTCTAGAGGGACCTGAGAAGTAAGCCAACTGTTTTGCACCTCTGTAAACCTTTCACTACACCGCCTGAAACTGGACCCAAGACATCTCTGGGATGGACAAAACATGCCACGCCTAAAAGGGAGGTGAAGCCATGAGGGCTAGCTTGTTAGCAGCATCCGGTATATCAACAATGACCATTTAAGTGTTTAAAAGTCAAAAACATGAGGCTCTAATTTAAACTGTGTGGATGTTTGAATGGGCGTTTAAAGTGATTACGCCCATACCGGATGTGATATATATCTCTACATCAAGTCTAACCTCTTGGCTATTTCCTCTGGCCCAGTCTCAAAATCACAGCTCTCCCTGTTTCTATGCTAGCATGGGAGCCGGTGGGACTTGACTTTTAAGGCGTAGTGTGGTTGATCTCAGCTCCTACAATGGGTAGACGGGATTGGCTAGGGGCAAAGAGATTGGGGGGTGACGAATGGGACTCTGATACAGAAGGCACTGTGGCTCTGTAGGGGGTTTTGGGGAAGCGTCCCCACCTGCCGTAACCTCTCTTGATGGGAAGTGAGGGCAGCAGAGGGGTTTCGGGTTTGTGTCCATCTACTCCAGCCAAACAATTTAACAATCAACAAAACAACCCCCGCCCCCTATCGACATCTTCACTATGCTATGCTCATTACTAGGCCTGGAGGCAACATATTTTGGGAGAGGAGAGAAAGATGGGGAGGGAAAAGGGATCATCTAGAGAAGGGGAGAGACAGCGACAGAGGTACATGAAAGACAGGGTTTTCACTGTGGGTGTGATGTCAAGTGGCGTGTGCAAACGTAGTGTCAATCTTCACATTTTCTCAGATCCACATGTTCCAGTTTAATTAATCTGTTACGGTTCCACAGCACTGCAGTTTCTCTAACAAAATAATACAATGAGGATGCTTATGAGGTCTGCATAGAGTCAAAACACGTGGACTGGGGTTTGTTTACTGGCTTCCGCAACTGTGAAGAAAACAGTGCGAGGTTTCAAGAGTAGCTAGATCGTTGACCGTGTCATGAATATGAACGGTATGCAAAATAAATAAATATCTGAAACTTTAATTAAACTCTGTCTGTTATCTATAACTACATCTACTGTACTATATCTAGATTTATAGTTTATCATCTATATGTATCTATACTTTATCATCTTGTCCTAGAGTTATTGAATATTCAATAATTGTTGTCCCTCATAACAATAAGGATGAGATAATTAGTCCTAAGTGTTTCTGTCCTGTAATGCCTTTGTGTCTTCAGTGTCGCTCTCTGGCAAGCTGAAAGAACAAATGTCAAAGCAAATGGACAGAAAAAGAAAAAAATAAATGAGGAAAAAGAGGTTGGTGGATACTGAAGTGGGTTTTGGCAGAAGAAGTCTCAGCTTTGCTACAACCTCATATTATTGGATAGGTGGTTTGGTGACTGAACTCTGGTTATCCAGACCTGAGAGAAGGGGCTGGAGGAGGGGTCAGCATTGGCACAGACAGGCAGACCGAAGGACGGACAATAAAACGGACAGATATGGCGTCTCCCAGGCTACATCCACATTTCCTGACTAGGATGGGATTTCATCTATATATCTTACAAAGATATAAGAGACAGGCATAAGCAGAGCTTTCACTCTAGATCTAGAAACCAGGATGTGGCGTGGAGGCTGTCCTACAGAGGGGGAAGTCAGGGCAGATAATGTGCGCTGATAACTGCCCCTGGGTAGCAAAAAAAGAGAACACCACCTAATACTGACCGACACCAACACTGTACCACTGATACTGTGTTGTCACTGCCGGCAACTGATCTCACTACAAAACTACAGAGCCCGACAGAGGGAAAAGATTGAGATTCGGTTTTTGGCTGCAAGTGGAAGAATTCAACCTTCGTAGAACTTTAACCTCAGTAAAATAGGGTTATGTGAAACCTTTGCATTGTAAAAGGCAGACAAACTCTTCCACATTCTCAATGACCTGGTCTACCCCTGCCTCTGAGCATGAATTCTTGATCTTTGGGTTGGCTTGACAAGAGTACTGACGCCGTGAATCATTGCAAGTCAGGTACTGAAGCTCCCCCTGACCTCTACCTCCACCATTCTGAAGAGAGAGTGTATCGTAAGAGTTGCGTTACAACACGCAACGCTGCTAAGTGAATGTTCCCAAGCCGTCATTGCCCCAAAACGTTGCAGGAAGGCATCAGGAACCCGGTAAACGTCATTGGATGGGGGGGATAAAAACATAACGGATGTAAACAAGATGGACATAGCACAGATAAACTCCAAAACCATGACAACAAATCAGCAACAGTTCTATCAATCAATCAATCATCAGCATCATCATTGTCATCGTCATTTTGCATTGACATTGATATCATTATTCATAAGACTATCATCATTAACAATAATAAATTAAGTGTGGTAGAAGTCCGCTTCTCCCCACTCTTTCTCCCTCTTGTTTCTCAAGAACAACAGGAAACTTTAATGTGAGCCTGCAGTGTTTCCTGTCTTTTAACAGGTTGTAGAAACGAAGCTTTGTAACCGTGTCGGCAGAAAACTGAGACAAACAAAACAGCCGACTGTCAAAGCCTGTTTCGGGTAAAAAGTAAGCTAAAATTACATTTGAGATGTAAGAGAGAGAGAAAGAGAGAGAGTGAGAGAGAGAGAGAGTCTGAAAGAAGAGAACTTCTTTTGTAAACCTAAATGCAAAGTTTCCTATAAAGCCCCCAGGTCCCACCCACACCAGTTAGATTTCCTCTCTAGTATGTATTTATTCAATCATGCAGGTTTCCATCAAATTTTGGACTCCAAAAAAGATCAAAGGAGGCTGAGCGAATGCAACAGAAGAACCAAGCTCCAATGTCCGAAGAAGAACAAGAAGGAGAAGTAATCGATAGAAGAAATACTGAAGAAATTAGTCTTTTTCCCCATCCCTCCTTTCCTCTCCTCCGCCCCACTCAACCGTGTGATGTAATTTCCTGTCAGATCATTCCTTGCCTTGCGCCGGGTCGATTAACCGAGGAGGAAGGGGCTTGACGAAGTGTCCGACTCCCTTCTCAAGTTATCCGAGCCCACCCTCTCATAGCACACTCAAACAGGAAGTGAGCTCACACCGTGACGGCCCCCTACCACTACCACCACCGCCGGACAGGAAGTGATGTCACACCAGTTCCGTCAGCATTAAGTGAGTCTTTAACAGTAAACAGAGATGATAAAACTCATCAAATATCAGCCAGCACTGTGATTGGCTGGTTTTTGCAGTATAGGCGGAGCTTCCTGGTTCTGTCCTTTGGAAAGGAAAAAGGTTAAAGATAAAGTGGTTGTTCTCCCTTTTTTCTTTTCATTGTTTGTCATGTAAAGTTTTCATTTTGTTCTTCATTGTTCAAGTTTGATTTTCTGGAGGCATAGCTTGGCATGTAAGGGTTAGGGGTCCTGGCTTTTTGTTAATTTATTTTTCTTTAAACACATCTGTTTGAGGAGCAAAGTCAAAGCAGTGGACTCTGGCTTTTACATGAGCAGATTAACCAGCGACAGATAGCAGACATCTGACGAAACTAACCAATCACTTGACAGTCTGGGAGAAGTGCTTTTAGGCCTCAAACCACAAATCATCCCCAGTCATTTTACATGCTTGCTTTTCTGTTCCCATACCTCTCTCTGCCTTCTGCAGTGTGGCCTTGCTGGTCAAGCACAGAATTCTAGTAGTTCAGAGGGAGGCAGAGGTAAGCTGTGCCCGGGCCTTGCCCTAGTTGTCTTGGCTGTCTCTTTTTCATTTTATCCATGCACTGCTCTGTCACTGATTTGAGTCTTACACAAAATCTGTAAAAGGCTATTTGAAGGACCCCCCTCCCCGCCTCCCCTCTGCCCTTTCATTTAGAGTTCTAGGGCTGAAGGTAGAGGGTTTGGAAGGCGCTCAACCTTGCACTGCCTAACATTTTCACAACTTCGGCTTTATTAAAAGTCTACATGTCCAAGGCCAGAGCACCGGAGACTGCTATTCTTCTTCTCCTCTCCTGCCCTTATCCCTCGCTCCCTGTGGTTGCTAGCACCAGTCATCCTCGTCCGTCTCACTATAAGGTTCATGCAGGCCCTTGCGGGGCCCTCGGGCATGGGGTGGGCGGTGGTGTGGGTGGGGGGTGCCCCTGGTGGCCCCCGCCGATGTGGGGAAGGTGAGGATGAGCGGTAGCCATTGGGCACCCTACGTGGGTGCGGGTGAGGGGGTGGAGGGGGCCCGTGGAGGGCAGTCCTAGGTGAGCGTGGGTGTGGGTGAGGATTTCCCCCATGTGGGTGTGGGTTGCCATGGGAGAGGCTTTGCTCGTAGGCAGGGGGCTCATGGTGCCGCTCATACTCGTAGTCACGCTCGTAGAAGGGCCCGTCGCCTTCCAGGCTGTCCCCAGGCGGAGGCCCACTCCAGCGGCCTCTGTGAGGGGACCTAGGTGAGCCATGAAGGGGCGAGCGTGGGGACTGGTGCCTAGGGGAGCGCGGCGAACCGTGCCGGGACGAGGAGCCCCCATGGTGGGGAGAAGCTTGGCGTGACGGGGGTCGGTGGTGGTAGCCTCTGTCGTGGTCTGGTGGGGAGAAGTGTCGGGGGGAAGGGGAGCGGAGTCGGCCCGGCCCTGGGGGACCATAGATAGGCTTGCGGACAGCGGGAGAGTAGGTGACATGTGGACGGGGGACAGCAGGGGTCTGGGGCAGCTGCCGACGGCCTCTCCGAGGAGTGCTGGTCCCCGAAGTGGAGGGGACCGGGCTGCCGCTCACCGAACTACTGCCCTACAGCAAAATGTAAACAAGGAAAATCAAAACGCACCACAACAACAGAGACCAGAGTAGAGCAGAGTGGTGGTGAATAGAAAGAGATAGATAGATAGATAGATAGATAGATAGATAGATAGATAGATAGATAGATAGATAGATAGATAGATAGATAGATAGATAGATAGATAGATAGATAGATAGATAGATAGATAGATAGATAGATAGATAGATAGATAGATAGATAGATAAACACCATTGAAAATCATTCAAAAACATATTGATGAGGCAAAAAATTGACACCAAGAAGCCACACATCACGTTGAAGAAAAATGGACAGAGAGAGAAACAGTGATAAAGAAAAAAGCATAAAACAAAAAAGAGAGATTGATATCCATAAGTAGGTGTTTGACTTCATGTGAACTCTTACTGGATAAAATAACAGATGTTGTGGTGGGACCAAAATGCCTGAGTTAAGGATCGCTTCATAAATGAACCAGTCTTCTTTTTTTTATAATTCACCTCTGCTCCTGGTAACAGATATACTGGGATTCACACATAAAACAGCTAGCTCTACTGTATGACAAACACAACTTACTGGATTTTAAGCAGTCAAATATTTGGAAAATATTTTGGCTAATGCGTAAATAAGCCTACAATACTGTGACTACAAGATTGAGTATAATGTAACTAGGTAAAGTAAAGTACCATCGTCAGCACTTCAGTATCCATAATGACAGTACAGAACATCCTCTAGGCTATTAAGGATTTTATCCAACCTGTATTTAGTGATAAGCTTTATTTAATGTATTCTACACATTGTATAAGAAAATTAACAACAAATAACAGGAGAGTCTGTATTGGAAAAAACATTTTACGAACAATTGGCATTAATCTCAGTGTCTTTGGAGCCCACCTGTCTGTGTCCTCGTCCATCAGGCCCCTCACTGGGTGAGCGGGACCAGTGGCGGTCGTGTGGATGCCTGTGGGTGTAGTCAGGGCGGTCGGGGCCATAGCGTTCTTTGTCCATGGAGCTGTGATGGTGATGGTGGTGATGGTGGTGACGGCGGTCCTTGGTCCGGCCGCGGTCCCGCTCGCGCTCCTTGGGGAAGGTCGCCCGACTGCGTGGTAGTGCTGAGGTCTGTGCCCAGGCCTAGCAAGGACATGTCTCAGTTTACATTGATAAATACAAGAGAACTCATTATTTTGTTAAGATTTGAGCTACACCATACAACAACATTTCCTGCAAGTTAATGTAGGATAAAAGATCCTTCTTTTTATATGGGAAAAGTGAAATAAATGATTTTTTAAAACAACATAAATGAATTAAAGTGCCTAATTTTAAAGGGAAAAAATTAAATGCCTATCCATGCAACAATCCACTATACCTGTGCAGTGAAAAGTAGAGCACAGAAAAGTAATTTAAAACACCACCATCACTACCAAGTCCGGAAAGCAGAGAGTCTTCTCCATCAGATTAGAGAGCTCTCCAATTATAAGGGGGATTTAGAGTTTAACTGTGCCAGCCTTGTTACATTAGTTTTATAGCTGAAGCATGCAATTCGCACTTGCAATTACTGATGAAGTGGGATATCTGCTTGCACAATGTTCTTTTCAAGGACTTCTTTGTGCCAAGTCTTGACTCATATAAAATACAGTGAGTATGACGACAACTGTGCTCTCTTAGCTCAATAAATGCACAGATTGCTCTTAATTGCCTCAACAACTGCTACTGAGTTGTCCTTGACCAAGCCCTAAAGCAACCCTGCGTACTGCGACTTTTTTCATGTTATGGTTACATGAATACCGCATTTCATCACCCCATATCTAACGGCAGGAGTAGCATTTCTTATCACCCAAATGCGTTGCGTACTCACTGATTTGGGATAGAAAAATAACTTGACTGTGCTCTTGCAAATACAGCTCACGGGAAAACATCAGAATGTCCAACTCTTCCTGAAACCAGCTATAAGGCTTGCACACAAATATTCTCTTTTTAGCTTAATCTTCGTTTTGGCAGACAGCAATGCATGCTGCTACAGTGTCTAACGAAAGGCCAATGTTGTTTATCCTCTAACCAGGCTACTTCATCAACCTCACCTAACATAGTGTGTATGCCCTTACTGTGTAGAGCGGAGTGTATGCTCAGTAGTCTATACGAACATTTAGCATGTAAAATGCCACATGCTGATACAAATGCTAGCAGGTTAACATGGTAAAGGTAATGTTAGGATAACTAATAAAGAATGTTTAGTATTACCCCTTAGTGCGAGTGCCCCATTATGTAATTTTACATGCTCATTTCCAAACTACTATTTGCCTTCATAGAAATCAATACAATCCTCTAGTTGTTCAGATTTAATTCTGGTCCCAATTGTTGAATGGACAGACAGACAGAGATTGTCCTTTAACCACACCACCTATCTGGGCTACTGTACGCCAGTAGAGGCTGCTGGTTTGGAATTTTTCTTCTTTACTTACATTAAGTAAATTCAACATTGGAGATCCATTAAGGTAGTTACAGCTGTAAACATTTAGTGTATATGTGCAGATGCACATGGTAACATATAGATGTCCACTATGAGTGGCTCACCCGTGTCTGCGTCGGTGTATCTGGTCAGGGAGCGCTGTGAGGCACGGTGACTCCTGTCTCTGTGTCTGCGTCCTCCTCCGTGTCTCCCCTCTTCAGACACCACCCTCTCCAGGGAGTAGTCGTCCAGCCTCACGCCCCCGACCTGTACGTCCATGGACCAGGCTGGAGGTGGAGCGACGCATCGGACTGGTGTCAGTGATGGTCTGCGAGGACCAAGGAGAGAGCAGAGAAGGAAATACAGAAGGGGAGAGGTATAGAAAGAGACCACAAGGTAGGAGAGAATGTGATAAGATGAGGAGAAAAGAGATAAAAAATAGTGGGGGAGAGAGAAAGAGAGGAGAAAAGAACTTAGATTTAATGCATTGTGACTGGTGGAGTCCATCCTCAGCTGTGAATAGGACCGCACTCTAAACACTCACTTCACTTTTAATGAGCGTGATGACACTACCACAGAGCTGCATCAGATTGTGCATTCCTGTGTATATATGTGCCTTGTGAATGGCAGTATGTGACTTGGGTCAAACAGCACTACCAAACAACTCTTGGTTTAGGTGGGTGGTGGTTACCCACACTAGGACAATTCAGGTTTTCACAGGTTCCAATTCAGTTTTGACATTATCTACGTTTTGGTTCTTGTGTTTTCCTGTGTGGCAACCTGCACCCATCTGATCTGAAAACAAACATTCTGAGTACTATTTGATCCTATTAAATCATACATCAGCTTACAATCTTTGCATTCATATAGCTTGAGCCATGGCACCTGAAATACCAAACTTCTAAGCCTTTGACAAGCACATGTAATACCATGCTTCTTCACTAAAACATGGAGGAATGAAACAGACAGAAAGATAACAGGGAACTGACAGGAAGAGAAGGAGGGGGCAGAGAGACAGAGAGCAAGCATGAAAGAGGGTCGTAGAAACCATGCCTCACATGCACAAGGCAGGGGAGCCTACTAGACTTTCCAAATGGCAACTTTATTTCATTTAGATCATACTCAGGTTGGAAAGCAACATTTTTCTCCATGTCGAAGTTGGAATATCATCGGACCAACCAACATCAGGTGTTTACTCTTATTTTCCCTCTTTTATCCTCACATTTTTTGTAAAGATTCAAAATAACTACAATTATGATTTCAGTGTAAATTCTAGTAGATTATAAATATTTTTAACTTGAATGTCATAAAAAACACTACTATGAATGCACACTGCTGCATCACCAACACTATAGAAGCTTATGATAGTTGAGTTAATGAATTAATTCTCACCGATTTGGAGCGAAACTCCAGGCTTAATTTTAACACACGAATAAACATAATCTCTTTTCATTCAATCCACGTTTACTTTAATTTATTTAGATATTTGAAGTTGTTGCAACTCTGATTCTGCTCATCACAAACATTTTGAGAATACTAGTATATTTTTGTCCATAGACTGTTTGTGTTTCTATATATATGTATTGCTTCCAAACACTGAGTATGCCATTAACCAAATACGGCAGCCAGGTGGATAAGGTAAACTGACATTCAGTAACATTACAGCCTGGTCAAAACAATTTACAAGAACCCAACAGGAAAATCCTACAGGATGGATTGTTTTTCAAAATGTTGTCAGGGCTTTTAAAATCGTAAAAGTGGCTGGCAAATTGTACAATCAACTAGATAATGTGGGATTACAGTAACTCCTTTACTTGTATATTATAAATAAATCTATTTTAACCTGCCTAGTACTTTAGGTTCAATTATATGTACAGAAAATCTACTGCATTAATGTAGTGTACTTGCTCAAATATTACACATTTCTAACCTGTTAGTAGATGTTTTTATCCATCATGTTAAAATCAAGACACTTTGGATTTACATCAGGAAAACAGTAAATTACAGAAACTCATATAAGGAACTGGCTCCAGTTAAGGTCTACGTAATGTATTATAGAACAAGTCTTGTGCGATTTTCTTGCTGGGTTCATTATCAGGCTCCGAGAAAGCTTCACATCACCCTGATGATAAAGCACAGGTCGGTCTGCAAGCAGCAGGCCGGACCAAGACTCAGACGAACACAAGAGGATTCATAGTCCTGAGTGGAGCTGCATTACACACGGACAGCAGTCTGTACACTTTCCGAGCAGCCTTACACAAGCCATGCATGCCCTCTGGGTAGCTGGCAGCACAGTACTACACGTTTGCATACACTTCTGTGCTTATACACACACGTTGAAAAGGATGTGTTACAATTGGTTTTACATTAAACAGGTATAAAAGATTGAAAAAAACTCATCTTTACCCAGACATTCCTTATAATATCACAGCAATATTATGATCCTAGAGATTTGTGTGTGCAAATAAACTGTTAGCTGAATTCATTTTCACATTACACCCTTTGTTGTAACAAATTACGCATTGAAAAGTTATAAATAATGACGTCATCCAGCTTAAGACAGACAGCGGTTTATGAGTGCCCTATTCTGACTCTGTCCATTTTCCCTTTACCTTTTCGGACTACTGAATGACAGCCTTTGGCTGGAGAAACACTTTCCCTTGTTGGTACACCACTACCTCTCCATCACAGCCGCAGCAAGACTGAGCTCTGCCACGCCATGCATGACTAATGACATGCCGGCACGCTGCCAATTCCCCGTACAGGCCAACAGTTGCACATCAGGCCAGTCCATGCTTTCGTCATACACTGTTGACCGGGTCTGCAGCAATGCAACTGACTAAAACGCACATGTAACGCACAGGAAAACACACACACACGCTGCATACAAGCTGAACTCCAGGGATACTCGTCACAGAGAACAAGCAATGGAGAGCAGAGAGACCTCAACACGAACAGACACGGGAGAGAGAAAGAAAGAGGGGAAAAGAAAGAGAGAAAGAGAGATTGGCACAGCTCAAAGACAGGCTGACAGGATAGGGAGAAAAGGGGAGAGGTGATCAAAGCAGATCTGAATAGTGACAATTAGGCCACAGTTTTAAAGAGCTTGGAGTACCATGTGGGTGGGGTTCATTGCATCAACACAAATCAGATGGTGTCTTTTTTAAGTTGCAGAATATTAATATCCTGCCAAAACAGGCTTCACAAACCATAAAAAGTGTTATGCAACTACTTTATCTGCGGCAAGAAGAGAGAACATGAATATGGACTTTGTCCCACTTTCAAAATCAAAAATCAAAGTTTGTTTCCTACAGTTTTTGGTGTTAAAACACCAACAACAGTGAACACAACATCTGTAATCGACTGGCAAATGCTCGCCAAAGTTTCGAGTCAGAGCTGATGATAGGGGTTTCACTCTCTCAGTCAGTTGCCTTTTGAAAACTAGATCTGTAGTTGATTCGACAGTAAACTACTGACCAGCTTATTATGTTGTTGTCGGTCGAAATGCACAGAAGCTCACAGGAAAGAATTGAGCGTGCACTGCTGCGCGCATCTTCTCAGACACTCTGTGTATCTTACTTTACATCCAACACTGGTAATGTGTGTTGTGAATGTGCTCATGTAAATAGGTAAGAATAAAAATACAGGGATTTTTTTAATAAAACCTGAGCTCATAGGGACTGTGCATGATCACAGGGTATTGTCTTTGATACTGAATAGTCTCTGAGAGTCTTAAAAAGTTTAGACGAGCTGTCAGACTGCCTAAATATCACCCCCTGATCTGTCCTACTGCAGTTCAAACCCACCCATATGGTGCCGCACGTTGGGCAAAACCACCAACAAACTACAATTTAGTGCAGTTCCAGTATGAAAAATAATTGACAGAGAGATAGAAGAATGAAGAGTGAAGGGAAAGGGAGAGAGAGAGAGCTAGAGAGAGGTACATACACTGAGGTTATTTCCACGAGGCCTGTGTCTCCTCCGCTGCAGAGCAGGCAAACACAGAGATGATACGTAGAGCAGAGCAGTGTAGCACACACATACACACACACATACACACACACGCACGCACGCATACAGAGCATAGACCCGACATAGCATAGCCGTCAGGACCGAAAGACAATAGAGCCAGAGACCGAGAAAAAGACAGAAATGAATGTATGTGTAGTTGGTGATAAACAATGACAGATGACAGAGAGGAAGAATAATGGGGTTATTTAGAGGACATAAAAATGTTTTGGGAGGGAGGTGAGAGACAAACAGAACGAGGGGGAGGATAGATGTAGGATATGTAAATAAGGGAAGGAGAAGATGACGGATAAAAAAAAAAGAGGTAAACATTTGGAAAATAATGTACAAAAATAAGTGAAAAAGGGGACAGAGAGAGGAGAGAGGAGAGAGAGGACCCAGTTAATTTAAAGAAGGCCAGCGTACACATATAAAAGTGAGGTGGGTGTGCCAGTGAGCGAGAGAGGACAGAGGACAATGTAAGATACATGCGCATCCACACTCTCATACACACACTTACCGAAACAGCATGAGCTCTCTGTAAAGCAGAGCAGTGTTAGAAGGCAGTAAGTAACAGTGTTTGGACTCACACATATACATTGTGTACGCAACACACACACACACACTCTACAGTCCCACAGCAGACTCTCTTTATTTATGTTGAGTTAGTATCTAATAATATTACACACATCTATTCATTTAAAAGTAGCATCTACTTATATTAATACCAAGACTGGTACCATATGTTCCGGGACTATTACCAGAGGAATAAAAACATATGTGAAGTATCTCTGAGTACCATTAAAAACACTCTATAAATAAAATGTATTTATTATTATTATTATTATTATTATTATTATTATTATTATTATTATTATTATTGTTGTTATTATTCTTATTTTATTCTTATTTCTTAATAGTGTTTTAAACTACAGGCACCAAACATGAGTCTGGTAGTGTTGGAGTATAAAGAGCAGTAAAAATAAGTGATTCTTCAGTATTTGAAAAGAAGAGTACACAAAGAGTGCATTCACAGCCTATATGCAGTCTATTGTATTTGGAGAGTGAAACCTTTGCTGTGTTGGTTATGTGCTAACTGTCAGCTTTAAGGGTATTTAGTGTACATATACATAATAGGAATATATATGATTATGAAGTGTATTTAGGGGACAATTTCAAAGAAGCCTAAATAACATCATCATAAATAATAATTGGTTGCACATCATTTACTGTCCAAACTGACAAGTAAAGTTTTACAAGCTCCAAAATATTCTCACATATCAACCCCCACATCTTATAAATTAGAAACTTAAATACTAAGAAAGTATAAACTGTACTAACACCTTATCTACTTGCTTCACACATTGTCTGTGTGGACATCACATTTCTGTTATACGCTCTCCTATCTCATCCTGCTACAAAAAACACTCCATGGGGTTACCAACATACCAAAGTGAGAGCAACGTGACTGGGTGCAGTGACATGTCGGAGTATGGCAATGCTTGTATGCATGAATGTGTGTGTGAGTGTGTGTGCAACTGCAGCCAGAGGCTTCATAGTAAAGTCTGCATGTCCAAGGAAAATATTTTGTATCATATATATAGATTAAAACAGGATGATAAAAAATTGTCCAAGTGCATTACTAAGAAATAATACAAAGCAAGAACTAAACAATGGTGAACTGTAGTCAATCTGCAACCCTAGATCTGGGAGAGTTTTTGAAACAATTCGCCTGCAGGTTGTGAGCAGTAGGGTTTTCCTTTTCTTACCATCTTCATAAACTTGTTTTTTTGGTAGTTTATATCGGTTGCAAACTTAAACTAAAAACAGATTAACATGCAGTGGATAGTGGACAGGCTACATCCCTGTATTATCCACCATCTTTTTTTATTTAGATGAATGAGTTTATAACTGTAGCACAGACATTCTGTGCAGTTACTCTAATAACCAGGACATGTCCTGTTAAAAGCGCCCTCTCACATTCTCTGTGTGAAAGCTATCAAACATGTAGGAGAAATTTTTGAGACCAGATTCCAGAGTGCATCAGGATTTAACACTCAAAATATTTGGTCTACATCGATCTGATATCAAATCTTAACTTGCAGAATATTGAAAGCGTGAACTACTTTTTTTCTCACTCAATTGTGACATAGTAAAATTCAGCAAAAGGGTCAATCTGTGATTTACAGCAACTTCTACAACACCGCTCTCTGTTTGTCTCACACACATCCAAGAAGTCAACAAAGGGAGTCAGTTTGAGCAAGCCAATGATATAGTTGTCCCTGCTGAGATCAATGTACCATAAAATGATTTTAGAATACAGTGAAGTGGCAACCTACAGTTTATGTATCTTTGGGCACCATGTGGTTGTTTCTCATTTTCACTGCTAAAGAGGGATACTAACTCTGGCCACAGTGTACACAGTACAGACACACCAAGGATTTAATGGAAATGGATTAGGGATCAGGATAAGGTTGGAAGCAATAAGATACTCTATACTTATAGGTCTTCTAGAAATATATTTTTATATACATCTAGAACACTTATCCAGCCCTCCGGCCCATGTTACTTGCTGCTCCAATTTTGGCATGCAGTTTCACTGTACTGCTCAGAGAGGAGTTCTCTTGAAGCTGGGTCGGCTGCTGGATGAGTGGCGGGTTAGAGTGAGGGAGTGAGGAGGTGGAGGTATGGCGGCAGGAAGGGAGGGAAATGGGGGCAAGACAGAGGGAGGTGAATTTACAAAAGTCTCGTTGCTTCTTTGCATCCTGGCAAAACATTTTGTAGGAAGTGAACCACAGTTCCCATGCAGAGGACTAGAGTAGTAAAAAAAACAAAACAACACAAAAAATAATTTGTTGAATATTTTCTGTTAAACATATTTTGACTAAATATAAAAAAAATGTTAAAAACAAACAAACACATATTTGGTATTTAAATTAGAAGGTGCAGGTGTATTTCAGACTCGGTTCTCTTCCCTGTGCAGAATGCAAAGAGACTTTTTGAATCCACTTCATCTGTCTACACCGCTAACAGGTATAGTGATGGAGAATGATGATGATGATGGTGATGATGGTGGGATGGAGGTGCTCACTTGGTTGTCTGCCGAGAGGCGGGGCATGGAGAGGGTCCGCCCATGCACATCCATTGGGTGATAGGGCTCAGTGTCGGAGTACCCGTCCCGCCCCATCTCCCTCATCTCTACCGTCTGTAAAACACAATGAGAGGGGGCGTGACCACTGTCTGCTGAGGGAGGGCACTCTGACAGGAAGAGGTGTCGTCGACTGATCAAGGGAGGCGTTAACTGAGGTGGTAGGAACACGAAATAAATTCAATGATGTAGCTATAAAGTTTATTATGTTCCAGTTTGGTCTTTCGTTTCAATTTCAGGTATAAAAGACTAAATTTCTGTCTTAATTCATGCAACTTGTTGTTGCATAATTACCTGTTCAAACTTATGTTAAGTTAATGTTGAGCTTCTGAAACATTTAGATGGGGTGGGTAGTAATTGCATTAAGTCTAACAGCCCACTACGCTAACGTCAGAATGTGGGTTAATGTATGGAGAGTCTAAGTCCCTCCGCTTCGGGTGGAACACTATGGGACCTAGTCAACGACAAGAGACAACTATTTTTTTGATCCCGTTTGAAATGTGCTCTGAATTATACATATGATGATAGTCAATTTAAAATAAACATTTAAAAGTCAAGAAAGTCGCAGTTTGATATAAAACTGTTGAGGTATAAGACTGTGAAAATACATAATTACAAAGACCACAAACCCAAAAACGCGCGTGACATCGTAACTTCTTCTCTCAGTGACTGAAGCTAACGTTATTGAAACTAACATCAAAGTACTTGCATGTGTAGATGATGTGATAAAAGGACCAGGAGTCGGCTGGATTAACCATGTCAGGTGAAATATATTTCTATGTGGAACACAGCTAAGCTAGTAGCAACCAAGCAATGAACGTTAGCTAGAATTACCGCGTTAACATGTTGTTGACATATTGTGCGAGACAAAAGATGTAGTTCATTAAACTGCAACTTTTTTGACAAACAAAATTATTTTTCAAAATGACAAACATATGTGTAATTCAGGGCACAGTTCAAACAGGCTACCATACATATTTTTTCCGAAATAAGGTCCCATGGGCTGGAAGTGGAAGCGAGTGACTTAGGCTCTCTGAAGTGTTTTGAATCTGGATTGTGGCACAAAACCAAACATTGTCAATGACAAAAGCTAATGCCTGCACACTTACTCAAAGTACACTAAGTTTACTGATGACAATGTTACAATCAAACTCGGATCTTCATCAGGTCAGAATGAAGATGCAAGAAGGATTAAAATGTTAACATTATTAAACTTTCGTGCAATAGAAGAAGTGTGCAGGGGTTACCTTTTTTCATTGATGCTGTTTTCTGATGGCCTTGCACCTACGTGATGTGCGTATATTTACTCTCCTTCAATTACTAAACCAGACACGGACCATGGAAAAGCTTCTTTGAAAACGCTGGGACCTTTCTGGCATAAAACTGCCAACCCGAAGGTTAAAATCTGGAGAAAGAAAATATCTCTAAAGAAAGTATATTCCTAAATTTCAGCCTTTTCTTTCCAAAGAGTATGTGACACAATATCAAATCCAAATACGTTTTAGTATATTAGTAATGGCATTGAAGAGAGAGATGAGGGGCTGGGGAGTAGGGACGTCCCAACAGACAAGTGAAAGTAAGGTGCAGCTAGGAGGAGAAGGTGTACATCACGAAACACATCTACCACCTCCAAGCCATTGATTCAAGACGATGTTGAAAAGTGAACCAAGGAATAGAAAGATGGTAAGACTAAGAGAGTACGGGAGATGTGGACATCGAGCAGGAAGATGAGGAAAGAGACAGGTTCCAAAAAAGAAAAGAGCTCAAAGGACAGAGTGACACTGCAGTCTTGAACGCTGGAGTAGTAGCAGCAATATCCAGCATTCAGATACTGAAAAGATTTCAACGCTGAAGTAATTTATTGCTGTGAACATGATGTTAGTGATGAAACAGCAGATTTAGGACTAATAGTTCTCAGTCTTTTTCTCAACAAGGACAGTGAAACAGAGCATTGAGGTGGAGTTCTTATAATCCTTCGTTGCTGCATCAAATCACTTCATATTAGAGATAAGAAACTGGATTTAGATCTCGCAATTTCTCATTTTTTTTTATCAAGAAAGACTCCAATTAGAAACACATTAGGCCCCATAGATTCTCATTGATCATCTTTAACCCCTCAAATGCCCATCACAACCACTTTTGAGTTTAGATATGAATCAGAAACTTTGGAATAAAATACTTACCTCAAAGAAGCAAAGAAATAGTTTTTTTTGTTTCCACTGCGTCACTCACCTTACAACAATGGCTTTAATTTGACTTTATTTTCCGGAGAAAGACTACACTTCTATATTTAAGCTCTGACTCCTCAGAGCTTGCTAAATTCAGAGGTCAGATAGTGTTGATATCTAGGTTAAGATTATTTATACTTATTTAAAAATGGGCATTGAGGTGGGTGAAAATTCAGTTTATGAATTTCATTGCCAATCAAACTTTAAATACATACTGTAGGAATTAGTATGGTAAGCAGTGGAGATTGATTTCACGCTTTTAGTATTTACTATTACATGAATGAAATGATCTCAGGTTTTGTGTAGTAAGTGTGATGCTTTAAAGAGGGTTTTAATCTATGCATTGCAACAGCAAGAAACCTGAGGAATGTTTACCACCAGCATCTTTAAATTTCTTGCTAACAAATTACCTGCTGAAGACTTTATTGATTATACTCAGCTACTGTTGAAGGAAACCTGAATGTAACCAGTGTGATTGAGGACAAACTGTCTGTGTGCGTGGAGAACATGTTCAGGCTTGAATTGGTGTGTTACCATGCTGACGACATGAGAATTTGTGCTTGTCATACCTGCGGGTTGTGACGGTTGTTGTGGAGATCATCGGGGTAGGGTCTGTCAGGGCTCCAGTTGCCCGTCTTCTGGAACATTTCCTGGGCCTTGGCCGTCACCCACGACTGGCTCTCAGTCATGCCACCCTCAGGAGGTCTAGCACCCACACATACACACAAGTCAGGGGATTACAAATCAAGACTGCCTTCAACTAAAGAAATTCACAGATGACTAGTAGTCATACAGCAACAATCAAGTAGCTGATTTAATCTATTCGTTGTTTCTCATGTTGTCGAATCTCTCCGCAGATGATTTTTGTTGCACAAAAGGACACTTTTGTGTGTTTATTAAAAAAAAAAATTAATAATAATCTACCCTGTCGTTTGTAACCCTCCTCAAAGCTAACTATACCATTATGATAGCTAGAATATTACAGTATGTTTCTACAGACTAAATGAACCTCACCTCCCATGAACTCAACTAAATGACAGAGAGGTGACAACAAAAACAGCCACACATACTTTTGCACACTCTCATACATGCACAGACACAAACAGACATTTGTAAATGTGTAAACAAATGTGCCATTTTGGCTCTATTTCACCCTAATGAATAGGTAGGCTACTTTCCACAGGACAAACCTGAGTAGGCTAAACATAAAAGCACACACACACACACACTGTGACATACAACAAGACATAATTAAAAAACATGATCAAAAAAACCCAAGGCCAAGTAATAAATACAGATACAGAGATGCCGTTTATATGTATTATACTGTAATGTATGGGAGTTGAGTCAGTTTACCTTCAGTTCACTCAACTTTTCATTCAGATATGAAACTGAAATGTATTCACAACAAATGCTTTACTTTAATTTAAATTTTAAAAAACTTAAAAATCTTAAATTATAAAATTCCTCCATATCTATATTTAATTAACTAATTACTCAATTAATTAATTGTTTTAATTAATTGATGACAGTATACCATTTGTGAGAACAAATCAGGGAGTAATTCAGTGAGTTCAAGAGAAATGTTGTGGATTTTCACAACATTTCAACATTCAGTATGAGACAGTGGGAACTGTTTAGTGCACGACAAAACTACTGCATCAACATAAGCTATAGCAACCAAGCCCTCTTTAAGAGGCAAAATGTATTCATGTATCTTCAACTAAGTCCAGTTGCCCTTGATTTAACCTTGCTGGGATAAGAATCAATATTGTAGGAAATTCTGCAGCTGAGGTCCGGATGATGAAAATGTAACATTTCTTTGCCAGGTTACTTCCCAAATATATTGTGGAAGATTTAAAAAACATTGCCCTTGAAAAGAAGCAAGATGCCTCTAAAAATCTGACCAAGGCGTAACATTTTTAATTGTTATGTGTACATATGGTCAATTTACTACACAGTGTACATCCATAGATAACTATAGTACATATTTGTGTGCAAATACTATGTTTCTTGCTGTCTCATTTGGTTTTAATACACTGCATACGGGTTCCTACCCATGGCCAGTCTACTCACATGCTGTTGAGGTTGTCCGGCTGAGTGTTTGGGAGACCGTTCAGGCCTTGGCCCCCCTGGCCATCCATGCCCCCTCCCTCAGAGGGTGGCTCCATGCGCTGAAACATTAATGGCGTTCGGTTCTGTGTGAGATACACGACATGGCCTGCAGGCTGGCATCAGGCACACTCAAGGGGCAGACACAGGACACAAACACAGGATGCACTCGCAGCATGCACCCACACGAGGGCGCCATCGGCAAGCACATGGCTGTGGGTATCCAAGGTAAAGTTTCCTGCCAGACTACTGATCTGAGCTCTGCTACCCACACTGAACAAGTATTTATAGGGACACTGCTGGCTTTAAAATTAACTGACTTTTTCCTTTATATCAGTTTGTTCAGGGAGGGAAAGCTAGTCTCAGATCTGTGTCAGAGGGGAACTTCTACCTTAGGCATTTGAGATAAGATTGCTCTTAATTCACAGGTCTTGGACCAGATTACCATACATCAAACACATCATCAAAAAGAGATTTTACTCAAAAACCATCATTTGACAATGTTTGATCTTTCATCTGCCAAGATTTTTTAAAGTAATGTGCCATTTTGTGTGAAGTAGACATCTGATCCTGAACTAGTTGTATTAAAAAGCAACTTCTGCTTCCACCAGGTCAGAGGTCAGGCAGCTTTTCCTCCCAGGAGATCCTGGGTAATGGAGTCCCTCTTAAGAGTATCTTAAAGGCGATGGTTCATGACTGCTACAGCCTGTGTCATGTCCCTCCACAGCCTGGAAGCTTAAGGCTGAATGCTAAATGAGAGCAGATGGATTGAAGCCTGTCCAGAAACAGATACACGTCCAAACCTCCTCTGAGACATGAGGCTGATGTGCTGGACAAGAAACTCGTCTGGCTACAATGCACTATAAAACATTTCAAAGATATTTACAGTTTTACCGGTGAAACGGATCTTCAGAAAAACTGGTTATTTGGCTGGTGAAGGTGGTAATAACAATCTATCATTGGTCATCATGGAGGTGCTAAATGGCAACATTATTTATCTAATCTGGAGACTGTTATGAGTGTATGAAATATCAATTCCTCGTCAAAAAAGCTCAGAAATTTACCATGACTTCTGACTTCTGCTGAGGCCTTCAAGTTATTTGTTTAGACATTTAGTTAGCAATCAGCAGAGCTATGGTCCACCAATATGGAACTGAAAGCCTTAAATTTCCTCCCTTGAACAAGTGACATAAATGCTGCCTTTTAGAGCCTGTCAGCATTTTGTCTTATCCTGTCCAGTCACCATCTCCTGTGCCATGGTGGTATATGGCTCAAGTTCGTCTCTGGACAGTCTGGTTTGGCACTGGCTAACTCCAGTGATGCACCCTGAGAAAATTCATGGTACACTGGACTATGGCGAAAACATGAACACCAAACACAGACAATGGGTTTGATAAAGTATGTTTTAGCATTGGCCTACTTATCAATGAATGGATTGACTGATTACATACGGCGCACTGGTCACAGGAACCTCCACTCAACATCCCACCAACCACCACAGCAGACAGCAAACAGACAGATTCATGAACACAGACTGGAGAGAATGGGTCTTGGTTAGAGCAACTTGGTGACAATCAACCTGGATTGACCAAATAAGGAGAGCTTGATAAGTCAAGATCTCATCTCTTCCTGGAAGGATAAAGGGAGCGCATCAGAGGACAGAAACGGCATGGAAGGCAGGAACGACGGACTATAGACAACAGTGGAAAAAAAAAACAGTGAAGAATGACAAATAGCAGACAAAGAGGAAACAACTAAATATCTGAGACACAACAACAGCTCAACAAACACTGAAGAGGACAGTTGAAACTCAACTAGGCACGAGGAATACACACACGGAGGAGTAACGGAGGAGGAGAGAGACAAGCACGAGAAATGAGGAGTTAAAGAAAAAATCCACTCCCTGGTTCTCTTACACTGTTATAATCAGACCGGGAGTAATGTTCTGATATTTTGTTTTAGGTCTTTTCCGTACCTACTTTGCTTTAATTTGCCTTTTGCTTTATGTTTGGGAGGTGCAAATTTAAAAAATGTCACACTACTAATTCCTTGGCCACAACTAACATGAAAAAACAGGATGGTGGTCTTCTGGTGCTCTTCTTTTAAAACATTTTCAACAGATTCAAACATATTTCTGGCTCCTTTTCTGCAGCCCATTTAATTGAAAAGTTTTTAAACCAAATACTTGACGGCAAGGACTACAGTTCTGCTGCATTTCTTTCAGTCTTTGCTGCCAAAATGTTGCTGTTCATTTTCAACCACAATACTGTGATACTGATATAGTGGTATATTTAATCCTCATTGTGTGATACAAATGAGGCATACTGCCACCATATGCATTGTCAGTTCTTGCAATAATTACGTTATAATTATAATATAGTAATAATAACTAAAGATATAACATTTTGTATTTTCTATTAACATATAGTTGTATAGTAGTTACCATTATTGCTTCATAATTCAAAGATGGGAATGTGGACACCATGTGTTATTGCTGCATTGTATTTGCTGAAGGTACTTCTGAGGGAGAAATATAGATCTTTGTCTACTGTATCACAGATTTCAGAAAGTTACCCTTGATATTTCTTTCTAAGGAGCGGACACCAACTTCATGTTTCTGATAGCCAAGAAATATTCTGCCATTAAACTTCATTGTAGCTTTACTGTAAATATCTCAACATGATAAGACATTGACTATGATTTGTGTTAGTCAAATCATCAAACAGCAAAACCTTTATAACAGTGTTAGGATGTTTTTGTGTGGATTCTTCCTTTAAAGTGGTAGGGCATTACAAAAACAAAAGACCACAGAGGAAGAGAAGAAGAGAAGAAGAAGTGAAGTGAGATACTGTAGAGATGGCAAGTTGTCAGACACAGACTTGTTAAAGTCCTTGTGTAATGCTGATGTTGAAAGAGCCTGCGTGGACCTGTCCATTCAGTCCAATGGGATGGCTGCATTCGGGAACATACCAACACATACTGTATTTGCAGGGACGTATTGTTCCAAAGAAAAAAAGATTAACATGCTCTCCATCCAACAATGCACTCCTTTGTTTTGCAAAATGGAAATCCCATTTCAGAAGATATGTCAACATCGGTGGGGCTATCCATGAGCAAATGGGGACTTTGTTGTATCAGGTAAAATTTATTATCAAATACTGAACCAACTAAAACAGGAGGTATTACATGAGTGGAGAGATGTTTCTACACGCCCACAGTGTGGACTGAAAAACAGAGATAGCGGGAGCGAGTGCATCTCAAAAGCATTCATCGACAGGAAGGGGAAGAGCACTGACATGGAACAAAAGGTAAGGCCATGTGGTATCATCATCATCATAATTGTTAAGAACATTACCAACAACAAAAAACATAGTTGTAAATTGGTAAACGTTTGTAACACCACGGTTAAACAGCCCGTGGTGAAAAGACAAAGAAAATTTGAAACAGATACCTCTGCTTGCAAGCATTTTAAAAGGAATAAGGTTGACCAAGGGAGCAACAAGGTGCTTGAAAAAGGACATAGACTTTCAGGTAGCATGCTAATGAAGGAAATAGCACAGGCTGAGAGGGAAGTATGGGGTTCGTCTGTAAGTGTAACTGGGAGTTATAAAGGATTTAAATGTATAAGATATGGTTCTTATGCTTTTAAATCCACATTTGGCAGAAAACAGGCAAAACTCAGTCCAAGAGCTAGTGGAAGCGGTATCAAAAAAAGAGGGCCAGGAGGAGGAAGAAGAGTAAAAGATTGTCGTTTTGCATTCACAGAATTTCTCTGGGTCTACCTGTTCCTCTCGCAGGGCCTGCAGCTTTTTCGTTTTGCTCTGCCGGTAGTATTCCATGATCATCATGGCGGCGTAGATTTTGCCCACCGTCAAGTCTGTGGCTGCTGAGAAAATGACAAGTTACCCTGCAAGATTAGACCGGGGTGGGATGGGACCCTGAGCCGTGGGGGGAATGGGAGTGGGGGACGAGACACAAACCACTGACACAGAGAAATTCACAATAACATGCAGAATACACCAGCAGTGGGGACGATTCTGTTTCATACAATTAATTTATGGAGGGACAGACCTGAGCTTTAAAATCGAGAAACCAAATATTCAGTTCTCAATTTGATAAGTTCTGTTTTTTTCATCTTCAGGGACCGGGGTAACTTCAATCACAGAACATGTGGTTAGTTGTAACCAACAACTGTGAGCAAGAAAACTCATGCGAGCAAAAATGAAAAGCTAAATAAGTATTCTAATGTCATTACCTCTTTCTCTCTCACAGAATTGATATATAGAGGGAGAACCTCACTTAAAAGTAAGTACTGTAAAGTAGGCCTATACCTCTCTGTTGGTCTTGTAACATGAATGCAAACATATCTACTTTTCATGCTTGTGTGCACACTTGGGAGTCACAAAACCTCATTCACATTGGATAATCAACTTTAATAAACGACTGAACAATTTTATTAACAATAAATAATAAGTTGATGCAATTATGTGAAGGAAAGAGTCGCTGACAATGTGCTTCTGAGTAAGTATGGAAAGCAGGTCTTTGATTTACCTCCAAATAATGTGGAAATTGCCAAATTGTCAAAGCTGTGATGAGGCATTCAGACTATGCAATTTAACGGGACAAATAACATTTTGTAAAATGCTCATCGCAACAGAAACGGATATGCTTTTGTTGTCTTAAAGGAAAATTGTCTACATGTTCCCCTCAACTGAAACAGAGCTGAGCTCACTCGCTGGTGTATATAATATTACAACACTGTACAGTTATTAATACATCAAAGCCAATAGTCTTTTCACAGGCAGATGCTGTACCTATCGCTAATCAGTTGACATTCTCTCATACTTGATTATCATCTAACCATATCATAACTTTAGTATGTTTAGTAGTATCTTTAATCTTAATAGTAAGGCTGAGGACTAGGTAGCCACCTCATTAAGAAACCTTTTGACACCTCAGTCAAATGATCCATGGAAAACAGGAGCTCAATTTTTTTCTAAAAACTCTGGACATGTATCCCCAGAGTTTGGATGGAAAACATCAACATTTAAAATCAGAAAAATACTGAGCTTTGTTTTGGTTGTCAAATAAATTCACTGTGTAGTTAACTGTCTTACTGAACGAGTGGTGCCCTTTTCAAAGTGGCATGGCTACAAGTCTTCCAGCATTAAAATTTATATTAACGCATGATAAGATATGATCACACATATCTTATTCTCTTTTTATATCACTGGGCAATAAGACATGACAATGCATATCTTAAACCTTATTAGCTGTCATGCGTTTAGCCATACAACTTGCAGGTATTGCTAAACATGCATCATCATTCTTGTATTCATGTTAACACTAAAATCATTGAAATAATTGTATTCAAACAGATGGTCATTCATCACAATCACCGTATAAACTTAGTAGCCTAGATCTATTTTAGTAGTTTATTTGCTTCTCAATTTTCCTGTAGTGAAAAGACTTCTATAGAGGATCTTCTATAGCAGGCACCCCCTGATACCAGGACTAACTGAATGGGTGTAAAAATCAGCAGTGAGGGTGTGTGTGCTACTGTGTCCCCTCTGCTGTGTTCTATGTATCTGTGGACTTGTGTTCTGATGTGCCTACAGTACATGTATGGTATGGTGCATTTGTGTATGGGATGTCTATCTGTTAACACAAATGATGCGGCAACTACATGCCGACTAGTAAGTAGATGCATCATTCATCTACATTGGAAAACTACTGTGTGACCATTGATGCAAAAAAAAATCTGTTTTGCAAGAATCGAGTATAAAATGCTCCATCCCTTCCACAGTTTATTAAAATTGGGCTAGCAGGGTACGCAGGTGGTGTAGGGACCAAATTTCTAGCCACCACATTCCTAGGCCTCCTTTGCTGTTGTGGCATTCAACAGGTTGTGGCCTGTTAGTAGCTGGTATATCCTTAAAGCTGGAGATATATTTGCTTTTTAACCACGTGTTTGTGTAGACAACTGTCTGCGTTGTGAACATAATTGTTCACATACTTACCCATGTACAATATGTGTCACTGGAGAATTCCACTAGAGGGCGCACCAGACAAATCTCCGTATACTTTATAGAACTTCAACTTCAACAACGATAAACATGGCTCACAGCAGAAAGGGCGACAGCAGAGCCATCATGGATGGCATTTAAGTTTTACTGCCGCGCACAGATGTAACAGTCCATTAACCATTGTTGTTGTTGCTGACGTTCCTCCTGACCCCTGAGCCTGCCACATCCCCATACTGCCCCTACTGTCCATGTGTGTATTGCATTTTGCAGAGAAATAATGTAAATAACTGAGGGCATGCACAGTCAACGTTCCAAAGGATGCAGGATACACGAGGCAGCCATGCACACGCCAACGTGTAGTTGAAAGCAAGTATATCTCTGGCTTAAGGCTTAGTGCTAATTAATTCCCCTAGACTTAACAACAAATCATTTTACCAGTACATCCTGTGTCGCAACAATACCTCTGGTTTAGACAGGCTTTCCACTGTGGTAGAGCCAGTGACGGGTCATGTCTTTGTCGCTACACTAGTGACTCCTATTGTTTGGATCGGGAAGATAATAATGAGTTACTGACGTAGCACGTGTCTGTCATGGTGACGCTATACAACAGGCCAGGGAGTCACCAAAATCTACTATAAATCCCATGCAGACCATGTGTCTTTAGACCCATTGCAATCTAGTCAGTAGTTGTTGGGATATTTTGCTCTGGCTCAAAGAATTGTCAGGATGTAGGAATGTGCAGAATCTTAATTGGTGTGTTTCTATATGCATATGTATTTGTAGTATATGTGTTTATGCTATTGTAACCTGATCAGGAGATGCGAAGCAGTGAATGACACTGACCGGTGGAAGCTGTCCTCTTGGTGAGTTGGTGATCGGACACACAAACACCACTATGCTCCCCTTTCCTGCAACTTACCCTTGTGCGGTGTAACCAGCAGGTCCAGTGTCTTCTGTGATAAGTTGGGCCAAATAGCCATCATCTCCTTTCTCAGCTCCGCATCCATCTGGTGCTTGTCTGCACCGCCTGGGTAGCCCCGCCACCCAGAGTTCCCACACACACACGCATAAAACATTTGTACGTAGGGACAGCACACATGCATACATCCAAACACACACAAACACCCCACACACATAAACACAGGACAAAGAAGGCACAGACCGAAAGGAAGGCCAATAGATATTTAGCCATTCACGCATATACACATTCACCCAAAACAAAAAAGTAATTTGTTAGCGTTAGTTTTGTCGCATTTGCTACAATAAGTTAGAGCATTTAGAGCAGCAGAGAAACAGACAAACAAAAGTCATCCCAATGAATTACCCAGGAATTCCCAAGAAGAACAGACAGGAAAGCAACTGAAATTAACAGATAGAGTAATGGGATGATAGTACTATAAGGCCATACCCTTAGCAATCTTTATATCCAGTGCTGTCCTGATCAGAGCCATGAGGGTGGAGTTAAAATGCACCGTGTTGTCATCAGCAACTGGCAGATCCATGCGCAGCAGCCTCTGTGGAGAGCCAGTCAGGATGAGAGGATGAGAAAGGTATGTGTCCTTGCTAAAGTGTGGTGTTCCTGAACCTCCAGGAAGGGGAGGGGGTGAAGGGTTGGGGACGGGGTTGAGAGAGCTCCATAGACAACAGCCAATTACAGATGGACTGGATTTGTCCAGATTTTATTTATTGTTCCCTGAGACAGTTTAGAGTTAAGGCAAGGAGGACAAGGTGTCACAATAATTCTTGCAGATTCAGATCTAATCAAATGTAGTCAATACAGTGAATTTCCACTTGAGGCCCTTGAATTTTAAAAGTCCTCTGTTAAATGAATATATTGAGTGAATGCATTCATGTGTTATGTCTGCAGCACAGTTTCATTAATTTTATTAGTGCATGCATTTGCAACTACAAGAACATTTGCTTCAGGAAAGAATAGGTGAGTCACTGAGTCTCCTGTTTTTCCAATGATACTCTACAAGACAGCACAGCTATCCAATGAGGGCCACCTGCTGCTAAGCAACTGTGAGAGCCGAGAACCACAAGGAAGAACAATCGGAGCTAAAATAGCCTCCGACCCAACCTGTGCCCATGTTCCCTAAATGTGTGAATGCATTGGCGCATTTACACATCTCTGTTGTTACACACATATAGATTTATAACAGTACACATACACCAACCCCCCCCACCCACCCACTTACACACAGTTATTTGCACAGACTGCAATTAAAGGTACTTAATTGGAGTCCTTTGGAGACAAAAAAGGTTGACTAGAGAACAAAAACAGTATCACTGGAGTAATTCTGCAAATTTTCAGGAGACTGCTGTTGTTTCATTAAACTGAGGCATCTGCTATAGAGCTCCCCCTACCTGTAAGGAGGTTCCCTGTCTTTACATGTCTATACCAGGTAAAACCAATGGACAAACTTGCGGATAGAACGAAACAAGCTGGGCCAGCTGGGGCTGCTTGCCGTTCCTATCTCGACCAGTTGGTTATCCATCAGATTTACCTACGAACATGAGCGTTGGGCACTAACGATGGCAAGCACGGCAGCACAATGGCGGTGGGGTTGTGTACGTGCTCGTGTGTTCCTGAGTGTGTGCGAGTGTTGGGCATGTCCAAAGCCAAGTGCGCGGCAGGCAGAGGGCATCGACCAACATCCACAGCGCTCGGCATGCAGGCAGGCTCGATGTCGCCCATAGCCATGCGACAGAGTACAAGGACTGCATGCACCACACAACATCCCCTAGAAAAATCCCACAAACCCAGACACACTGAGCATGCAACATGCCTTAACTTCACTCCCATTGTCTAAGCTACAACTCTTCCCACCTACCCAGTCCATTACCCCCCCCCCAACTTCCCTCAAAACCCACTTTCACAATACAAGCAGCCGTGCATCCGCGCAAAGAGAGTATCCTCAATCCAACTGGATTGATCCTACTGATTGACAGATTCTTCTTATCTTTTCTTTTTCGGTATGCACATTTTTACAATCATGGTTCCCGTAATTAAAGTCAAATTGGACAGCGATGGTAGTATTTCATTTCAAGTCAAGATCTCTCTCAATGCCAAACGGGTGCAGTGTCTTAAGGGGTTGTAAGAGTTAGAGAGGATTAGAGTTGTGGCATTCCCTGAAAGAAGAAAAAAATCATAGAGAAGATCAAAAAGAGATGATTGAAGTTCTTTCTGTTTTTGTTTTGGACCAGCCAGACTTTCTAGTAGTAGTACTTCAGGGTAAGGGGAGGGGGGTCTATCAAAGGGAACACATGGTAGGGGCAGCCATTAGTTGAGTTAAACTAGGCGACTCTAAGCTTGGTCATGAGATGTAGTTACAGATAAAAAGGGAAGGGCGAGAATGAGGAGGGAGAGGAGGATTGTGAAAACACTGAAAGAGTAAAAAGGAATCAAGAAAACGTGGGTCAATTGCAATTAACAGATAGAGGAACTGAATGTGTGTGTATGTGTATGTGTTTGTGTAGATAGAAAGGAAAGAGAAGAGAGAGGCTGGAAATTACAGAACAAGACAAGAGATAAAGACGAGGACTAAAAACAACACTGACATAAGTTTACTGAGGAAAGGTCAGTTAAAAAAAACAAGGTGTCATAGCGATACACATTACTCAAAAGTAGTTTTTCCAGTAAGGGTGAAGCATAGTGTCCACTAAAGGGAAGATTCAGAACTTTGTCTAAGCATTAAGCTCTCTATACTGACAAAAAAAACATGAGGCCTTTCTGATCTCAAATCGTCCTTTAATGGACTTTTTCTGTGAAATTGTATCAATGAATACTGGAGGGCTTTGATGGCTGAAGTATGTGATGAGGTCCACTGCCAATACAGGTTGACATTCTGGAGGAAAATAAAAAAATAACAAAGAGGAGAGTAAATAGAGACAGAGCGGGCTTGGATGGACAGAGGGATACTATGGAGGAATGAAGATGGACGCTGAATGCCGACAGACAAGTGAACGTAGAGTTAGAAGGACAGAAGAATGACAGAGAGAGGGAAAGTTGACAGGTAGGAAAGGAAAGAGAACAACAAAAATGGGTAAAAGATCAAAGGGCAAAACATAGGAAAAGACAGGGAAGAGAAGAGCAAAACAGGAGAAAAAGGAGAAGAAAGGCGAAAAGAAGAGACAAAAGTGAGAAAAATGAGAAAGAGAGACAGGGTGAATTGGGTATTGACACCCAGATTCAATAAAGGTTTAGCAGTTTGGAGAGTTTGCACTATTTGATCAGAATCATTTTGTTAACTCACCATTTATGAACAGTAGGCTTATATATAGGTGCCAGTCAAAGGAATATTTTCACTTCAGAGTGAAAGGGATTTCCGTCTAAGTAGGACTGGGTATCAAACCTCAATACTTGTTGGGTGCTAACAAAACTCTGTCCGTAGCACCAAGTATGGAAAACTGTAGTGGCTGAGTGTCATTGATTGTGTAGTCAAATAATCTGATCAGATAATTTCTGAATTAAATAAAAATATAGCCAGCTTTAGACTTTTTTTTACATTAGTATCATTTTTGTATTAAGGTTAAAAAATATTCTTTTTGGGTGCAAAGAAGAGTTTCTTGGCAAAACAAACATGATCATCAACGTTATAAGAACTTGTTGCTGAAGCACATCAGGCATCAAATCATCTTTTCAAAGCTATTTTGGTGAATCTGGATGTCACTAAGAAAGAGACAGAGGCAGAGAGCAGAGACAGAGCTGGACTCTACTGAGGTGGAGAGAAAGAGTGGACAACAAGAGACAGCGGATGCTGAAATACTCAACCCAAATCTTTACTGTGGTAGTCTGAGGCACAAAGAGAAGCCAAAGACACTGGTATCCTTGGGTGTCAAAAAATCATCTTGAAAAAAGACAAAAAGCTACAAGGTCCAGACATTTTCCTACTGATTTTATTATGCATCATTATCTTTTGTATGTGCACTGTGTGTATGCGTGTGGTAATGTGGGCATGTGTTATGTGTGCACTATAGTGCCATCCACAGGAACAAGAGACGCAGAGGACTGAAGACAGACACCCTTGCCGGTCCTTCTGTACCCGCATCATAAGCAAATAGTTGCACTGTGTGAATATAACCCTGGTTAAAATATTCTGACTTTAGATGTTGTTCCCCTCTAACACTAGGGATTTTCAAATGAACAAATTATTTATGTTTCTTAGTGTGAAGCAATGGCTTGTGTAAGCTAGCATACATAATTCCATATATATGCTCACATAGAATATCACTAATTACCACAAGCAATTGGTTGTCCTGGGGTGTTTGGTATCATTTACAGAATGTCATTTTTAAAATATAGTGCAAATAATCATACTACATACACATAAGGAGAAAATGTGGACCCAATAATATGTTTTATTTATACATGTTGTATACATTTTCGCCTTAAATCTTTAATTTGTTCTGAAAATATTTAATGTTACAACAGTACTTATCCTGCAAGAAGCAGTAAAATATGGACATCAATTTATAATCTATCAAATAAAGCTTTCTAAGTTCCTTAATTTGTTTGGATAAAGGGAAATTCTTTTTCGGATCTGTGCTCTATCTATGTTTTTCTGACTGGATTGTGGTTGTATGCTTGTATGTGCGCGTGCATGCGTCCGTGCAGGTTGCAGAAGGACTCGCAAAGCTTCCTCCATTCCCTTACTCCTGCGGCCTGACGAGAGGAAATAAAAGAAAGAGGATTGACTACCACTTCACTATCACTTCACTTCACTGCACGACAAAAGCCCATCCCTCCATCCCCGCGGTCGGAGAGAGAGAAGAGAGGACAGCGCTCACCACCACCACAACCACCACTAACAGACAATGAGGAGAACACCGCTGGGAGGAGGGTAAGAGGGAGGTGGAGGAGAAGGGGAAACGAGGAGAAGGAGGAAAGGAACAGGGAGATTTCAGTAGATAAGAGAGGAGAGGTTCTCCTCCCCAGCGATGGGGAGGTTAAAGGACGAAGATGGGAGGGGAAAAAGGAGGTAAGAAAGGAATGATGGGAGAAGAAGGGAGGGACAGAAGGAGGTGGGGTGGTGGTCGAAGGGGGTGGTGGGTTAAGGTGGGGGGCGAGTCTACCTTATAGGCGACCCGGGCGGGACACCTCTTCCCAAGGCCTAGCGGCGGACACATGTGTCTTAGCATCTGATACATGTCTGTGTAACTGATCCGGCCGCTGGGGTGTCCACAAACACACACACACATCACATGCGCACATGCATTCAAACACCCACACGCCATCACATACACACACACACGACAGACAGAACATACAAAGACGGACGACGTGGAAACGAAAAAAAGAAAAACAATGAGGAGTAGGGAAAGGGAAAACGGGGGGTTGGGGGGCGTACAGAGGTGTGTTTTGAGGAGGAGACATGAGGAGAAAAAAGAAAGTAACCAACAAAGGAAAGGAAGAGGGAGGGAAACAAATACACAGAGGTTATTGTTTTTATCGCTGTGGATATGTGGTTGCTGTGGTGAGACAAAGTGAGAAAGAAAGAGAAAGAGAGAGAACGAGGGGGTGTGTTACGTGGCTTCTAGTCTGGTATATCATAAAGTAAGGGAGAGGTAAGGAAGGAAGGGAAGGAGAAAGGTTGGGGAAGGAGGGGAGGGTTGAAGGAGGAGGTGTTATTCAGTTTAGTTAGTTGTTGTTATACCGTTGAGATACCGTTCTATGCGAGGTGAAAAGGGGATTAGGGATTTTTTTTTAGTCTTTGCCCTCTTTCGCCGCTCGGATAGAACTGGCAGCGGGGCTTCTAGCAGGCAAAGAAAAGCACCGCTGCAGAGATCGGAGTGAGTCACAATGACAAGTCAATGCAGTCCGTTACTGAGGCTGCGTGTCCACCAGGAACCTCTGCTCACAGCTGCACCTCCAGATGTTCATGGGAGCCCATCCTGATGATGACAGGAAGGGTTGAGATACCCCAATGGTGCTAACAGCTAGGTCTTGGCTTTTAGAAGGTCAATTCACCCTCATCAGAAAAATATGCTCAATCACTTACCACTTGTGAGACCTAGCGATGCAGATATTTTCAGTTTTATGTGCCTAGGGTTTCACTTACACCACTCTGAGATTTCTGCCACCGCTTCAGTTACAATGGAGGTAAATGGAATTGATTGTGCTCACAGCATTGAAACAGTGTCCCAGTTACTCATGATAATCCACAGACTTCACTGTGAACAGATTAAATGAGACTAGAGTTCTACATTAATCATGCAAGCGCAAGGTGACAAAGTGTTAGGTTTTAGGCACTCAGACTGTGTGGATGTGTCCAAGCGCACTATTTTGGTGCGTGTAGGTGCAGAGGTGAAAAGGGCTGGATGAAATATACATAAAAAGGGTGTGGAGATTAATGAGTCTCAGCTAGTTAGACTACTGGTCTCAGAGCTCTGAAACAGCTGAGCCAAATGACTGTGAAGTATTACCAACAGCTCCAAAAATAGAAAAACACTTCTTCAGAAAATTATCTTGTTGTCTGGATGGAGTGGCACCATGTGAACACACAGAGAGCCACAAATCTGCAGCCAGCGGCAGATGGTGTAAGTTTTTTTGTTTTTTTTTACAGTAAGTTCAATGACAATAGAAGTAAATAATAAAAAGTAGACCTATGTGTTTCCACAAAACTCAATTTAATTGCTTCATTCATTTTATAACTCCTCTCAGGTTCTGAGTCTCCAATGCATTTGTCATTTGATTGTAACTGTAATGATATATGGTTGATAGTGAGCCTTTTCCAGTTTATATAAATAAAACTATGTAAATATAAATATAAGAAATATAAATACTCCTGCAGTTTTAACATAATAAGGCGTTTGACTACTATTGCAAATACATTGTAGCAAGTGTGTGTATTGGGACAGACCCAATGTCTCAGCATTTACAACTGAAACTATGTGCATGGCCAGATTTCACCAGGGGTGAGAAGTCATTTATGTTTTCTTGTATGATATAGATGAACTGACCCTTTAACAATTTCTTATGTCTAAACAAAACACTGAAGCACCTTAAAAAGATCTTAACAGTCATAAAGCAAACGCAGATGTAATGACCAACAATTCTTCCCACGAGCATCTATTGACACAGGAAGTTCTTAAGAGGTACCTGGTGGACACAAGACCTTTTTATGCCCAGAGTTTCTGCCCCAAATCACACACACACCCTGCCCCTTTCCGTCTTTCCCCACATACCAGAGCCACAAACAGAGCAGGTTTGGCCATATTATTTTAGTATTTCAGGTAACATTGATTATAAACTGCTCCATAAGGCCTGTTACATTCTCCACTCATGGTGTGCCAACACAAGCATGTGGGATACACAAGCTCTGTGCTTACATAACAAATGTGCCGAGGGGAAGTAATATCAATGTGATCTGGGACTGGAGTATTTACCATAAATATGAGCAAAGAGAAAGAACGTCTGGTTTCATTGTACACAAAAGAGTTCCATGAAAATAAAACAAAAGCTACAGTAGATTCCAGTGGGTTTAGAAAGCAAGATGAGAAATTTCATATTTGACTTCCTCCCTGGTAGTTGCTCACTCTGTGCATTGCTATTTGGGTTGTTGTGTGAATTTTTATCAAGAGCATGTAACAGGTCTTACAATAATTTACACTACAATAATTACAATAATAAAGCCACTATGTATAGGATTTTAAAAAATCTGACCTTCAGTCTTAATATCAAAAAGGCCATTAGCATTAGATTCTATAAAACATCTACACACAGTGGCTTTATTAAAATTAAATATTATACACAGCTTAGCATAGTGTTTCACAACATGTGTCATGGAGACACAATAATTTGCAGTTTAAGGCAAATTAGCTGTGTGAGTGACTATAAGCAAAGTCTCTCTTGAGCTGTGGTGACAGTATTCAGACCAAGCCCTCTCTGCATATGTCTCTGTACTAAAGTAACCCCACCTCCCTCACCCAAACCCCAACTCAAACAAGAACAATGCACATTGCTCGACCATTTTCTGCCCAGGCAAAATTAGACAGCAAGCAGAAATAAAAGACAATGGCTGACTGGAGTCTAGACTCTAGTGTTAACATAATACTGAATTAAAAAGTGAACAAATCAGTGTCATTTTCCCAGCGTTCAGTCAGAAGACAATAGCGAGTGCAGTGCACCACCTCATGCTTCACACACCGCTATTGGTGTGTGTGAGTGTGTACAAGAGTGTGTGTGTGTGCATTTCTGCATTGTCCCAAACATTCTCATTGTCATGTCAGAATGCATATACAACAGAAACCCCCCAAAGAAATGATTCAATGGTGAAATGGGATTAAAAGAACTTAATAATGCAAACCTAAACAGAAAAATCAAACCAAATAAAATAAAAAGTTGAAGTAGGAAATAATTTGTTTTAAAAGTGATAAAGAGCGACATTCATTCCAGTCTCTTAAAGGCGAGCAGGTTGCGTTTAAGTTTGTGCTTTAGGGGTTTGGTCCAAACCTTGCAGGCCACCCTATGTGGGCATTTCTTGCCAAGGCCCAGGGGAAGGGAGATAACTCGCAATAAACTGTACATATCCTTATAATGTATGCGCCCGCTGCAAGAAAAATACAAGGAGTGGAGGTTAGGTGAGGGAACACACAGAATACAGAGAGAGAAAGAGAGTGGAGTTAGAAAAAGATGAGATAAGATGAAAAGAAGAAGAAAAAGGAAAGGTAGAAGAAGAGAGAGCATTTATTTATACTGAGAAAAATAGATGTAAGACACCTTCCTCTCATGCATGCCCACAATCACTCATTACAGAGGGGGAAGAAGAAGAGGAGAGGGTTACATTTATCTTAATTGTGCACACATTGTGCAATTAGAGAAAGAAGGCAGAAAGGTTTAGAGAGAAAGTGAGAGAGAGGAAGACAGGTATAACGCTGGATAACTCAGACAGGCCAGCTTTAACTAATCCACTTTTAACACCTATCATCACGTGATGTGGATCCTCTTTCATTATAACACTTCTTGGATGAGATCACGACACCGGTCTTTGCCCCATTTGGGACAGGAGAGAAAGTCAAGGGTTAAGAGTTACTTTACATTCAGCATAAGACCGTCCAAACATGTTTAGACACATCTAATGTTTGCCAACGTTTTACATTACACATCAACACTGTGTGTGTGTCATCTTTTTATAATACTGTCTGTATGTCTGTGCATTTGCTACTTCATACATGTTTCTGCCTTTGTATTGGTTCGTGTGATTCTACTGCAGGCGTGTATGATTGTGTGTGTGCCACTCACCAGGCGGAAGGGTCGTACTCGGCCCATATCCTTACATACTCGTCCAGGTGATGTGGCCCCAGGATGGACGAGTCTCTGGTCAGGTACTCAAAATTGTCCATAATGACGGCCACAAACAGATTCAGCATCTGGAACAAGGATGAGGTAATGAAACATCAGCAAAACATTTTTTTGTCATGGTATAATAATCAAACACTACTGAAATGGATTCCAGATGTAAGACAGATGTTAGATTGGACTTGGAGAATTGTTACTAGTGTTTTTTAATGCTGATGACTGTTATGGACATACAGCAGTTAGAGGAAAATTATGTGACTTTCTACCATGTATCTACAGCTGGATAATTTTTAAACTTTCTCATTTTCACGTGTCATCACCATAGTTTAAAGTTGATAGGACGAACAGTTTGGCTCAGTGAAAGAGACACAAATGGACACGTGTTATTGTCCACACAACACAGTAGCGAACTGTTTTAGCAATTTTGGAACATGGTATCCAGGGTTAAATACAGTCTTCAAACATGAACATAACACCACGAAAGATGGGAGTGTTGAGAAATATATGATATTATTCCCTTTAGGTTTTCATGTTCGCACATTAGTAACAACCAACAAAAATATACTGTTGGAATATGTTGGATTTAATATAAAAATACACACGAATGGACATTTTAAATTAACTGAACTGGTTAAAGTGACATTCTTTTTTTTTTCTCACCAGGAAAGAACAGAGGAAGATGAAGGAGACAAAGTAAGTGTAGGCGAAGGTGCTACCACATTCAGGCTCTGTGTTCCCTGAGGCCGGGTCGCATTTCTTGCCACCCAAGCAAGCCAACATGATCTCATGCCACGCCTCGCCCGTAGCGCTCCTGCATGAGGGGAAACAAATGAAAGAGTGAATGCACAACTAAGATAGGATTTAACTGGTAAAACAAACAAACAAAAAAACATAGTATGTTGCTGTGGCACAGCTTTGGGAACATCAGAATCCATCAAAAAGATAATATGTTGATGAACAAACAAAAAACAGACAAAAAACTCATTTGATTATTTCACTATTTAGCAACTATTTAAGGGTCACAGCTTGAAAACTATAACTCCTGTGGGTTATGTTTACATTTTGAGAATGAGGAGGCCTGTGTGAACATTTCAATGTACATTGCAGTGCTATAAGACTCACCTGAACAACAGCATTAGGGCCATGATGAAGGTTCTGAAGTTATTGTGGTCATTGATTGCACTCCCTTCCTCCTCATTTAGTGCCACATTCCCAAACAACTGCACAGAAAAAGAAATTACTGCATTTTCTCCACTCTTGATTACATTAAAACAATGTAGTACCAACAGGAGCAGTGGTGTTTTAAAATGCTACGTCTAATTTTTAATCAGCACATTTACTCACTCACAGTAATTACATTTTATTTTGAGGTCAATTAAGGCCAATGTTGCTTAACTTATTTTTTGTACTTCCACTGCATTTATTTGGGAGTTTTAGTTACTTTGCTGATTCAGATTATGCATACACACCTATACAAGTACATATAAGTAGTGTTTGATTGAACATTTTACAGTGAATAGTATTTGCTTTTTTTGAATGTGTTTTATTTTATTTCAAATATATGCTTAGTGTAGTTTAAGTGTACTTTCCTTTGTTTTTGGACTTGTAATACAGGGAACCTCTGTAAATGAGACCTAAGTCTAAGTGTTTTTCCCCCCATTATAAATAAATGTAAATAAATATGATGCATTTTTAAATTGACTCTGCACTATATGAAGTGTTAAAATTAGCTCCTCAAACAGCTACAACATTACAATGTTGCTTACACCTTACTGTATCAATACAGTAATAATAAACCACCATTGCACTGACAGGTGCCATTTAGATTTAGATATTTTAAAGACGTTTTGCTGATATAACATATATAAATTTGCACCTTTAACTTTTTGCAGTAGCTTTTAACCTTCATTAACCTGGTTTCTGATGTTTTAAAGTGTAGTTGTTTTGTTTCCTCGTGATTCACTTTGGTTGTAGTAATTTTTGTACTTGTTATTTGTCATCGACCCTGTTCAGCACTTTGGTCAACTGTTGACATTGATATATAACTGTAATGGGTTTTATACACTAATCACATGTGTGAAAATAACCTCGAAGCTGTACAAATAATCCCAAACATCATATAAAAATCCACAAAAATATCAAAGTCAGAATTCAAATGGGCAGACAGGCAGTACTCACCTGCATGCCGATGATGGCATAGATGAAGAAGAGCATGGCAATGAGCAGGCACACGTATGGCAGAGCCTACAAGAGACGATAGAGACAGGAAATATTTGTAAGAGCAGCTACATGTATTGTGACTATGTATGAAAATTCGGTTGATGACTGAATACCTTGAAGGACTGAACAAAGGTCCACAACAGGATGCGGATGGTCTCTCCCTGTCTCAGTAGCTTGATGAGGCGAGCTGCTCTGAACAGCCTCAGGAAGCTTAAGTTGATGAAGTTATCCTACAAAGGGAAAACACAGTCAGATTCACTAACCAGATGACACTTTCAGAACCTCCCTCAACCAAACATAAAAACCAAAAAACAACAGCAGAAGAACGAGGGGACAAAGAGAGAGGGGGGAAATTAAACCCAGCAAAACATAACCAACTGCAAACATAATGGCAGATTCAAGTATAAACGAGAGAAAGACAGAGAAAGGATCAAAAGACAAAAGAAAAAAGAGAAGAAATAAAGAAACTCATAAGTCAAAGAGTCTAAAGGTCATCATCCAATCTGGTACAGCAGAATACTTTTTTTAAGGGAACCAAATGCACTGATCTCTGGGGGGGCAAGCAGGCCACACAAGATGGAGGACAGTGCACTGTGCCTGTCAACCACAACACGTGCATGGACACAGACACACATTCTCTGTGGCCTGAAGAGCATGGCTTGGGTTGTCTGTGACACCTAACTCTTTAAAAAATGTTTTCTTTTCAAAATCAGCCCACATCTGATGTCTCATCTCTAGAGAACAGCCCCCTTTGTGTATCTGAGTGGGATAAACTTGGAGCGTTTTCACAGTTGGGTTGAAATATGGAGATTATTTTCCAGTCTGGAAAGTTTGATATCATTGGTAAAGTGTTGCTATGGACTTCAGTCCTGAAAGCTGGTCTCAGGTCCACCACAAAACTTTGCTTTGCTTTGCGCATGCTCTGGTGCTCTCTGAGCCCACACCAAATGTTATTATGTACACAATAGGAATCTTTGTGGTGAAATTTGGAGCAAAGGAAATATTACACAAACTGTCAAAACATACTAATATGTTTATGACACATTAATTATTTTTATGGGCCTTGTTTGAAGGTGCAGTTGGATTATGACCTACCACACACCCAGGCATGACTGCTTTCCATAGTGTTTGCATGGTTTTATTGACTAAAGTACCAGCTGAAGATGAATAATGATGAGGATGCCTCTAAGAAAATCTAATGCTTTAGAGTAATGCTTGTGTGTGAAAACAATCCTGTCACAGAAACAATATTATAATGTACAACAGCCAGACTCCCTGATGAGGCATTGGCATTTTGTGGTTGACAGGCAAGGCAGGAAGAGGAGCATGAAGAGGGAGAGGAAGAAGAAGGGACAAACAAGCAGCCTCAGTGCAGGCATGGTTTGGCATGACAGGATACTTTTTGAGGGAAGAACCGGCCTACATGCAGACCAGTAAGGACCAGTGCAGCCGAGCACATTGTGAACTTTCACGCATTTCATGCAAGAGATTTTAGTTTTTCAATTTGCATCTGATTGTGTTGAACCAAGTGCTGGTAAAAACTAGATGCTAATGTTATCATGATAACACAAATATGCATATCTTAATACTGTTACATATTACTGTTACAAAAATACAAGTTGAATATAAAATGTTATTAACGTGTTGCACTTTAATTAAATCTGATCTTTGAGATGATCAGCACTACCCCACACGGATGCTGTGAGTAAAATAAAATAGGTATAGTATCAAAAAATCAACTATATGTTGAACCTGATCCCAGTATACCTAATTTGGTGCACAAAACCTTTGCCATGAGCTAAATATCAAAGTTGTGTTTGCCTATATTGTGTATACTGGCAGTCCATATTCTATATCACTAAGACTTTTGAATTGAATGAATAAGGTACTATGAACAGGAAACTTCTTTTTGCACTGCCATTAATCAAAAGCAAGAGTAAATTAAATATTATACTATAACATGTGCAAAACTTACTTTTTATGTTTTCTAGGGAATTGCATATACATACATATGTACCTGTATTGCTATGTAAAAATGTATTATGTTAATAATAAACCGTTTTATGTCATCAAGTAAAAAGGGTTTAATTCAATTCAATTTTATTTATATAGCGCCAAATCACAACAACAGTTATCTCACAGCGCTTTTCATAAAGAGCAGGTCTAGACCATACTCCGAAGTTATTTACAGAAGCCCAACAATTCCCACCAAGAGCAAGCACTAGGCGACACAGGCAAGGAAAAACTTCCTTTTAAGAAGCAGAAACCTGAAGAGAGAGAGAGAGAAGAACAGAGAGAGCAGAGGGAGGCAGCCTACACAGTATACACATAGAGGTACAGACAGTAAAGGTAATTTTGCTATAGACTGAATGAAAAATGGTACAGATATTTATAGTAATGTTAATGATAATAATAATAACAGTAATAATAGCAATAGGACTAGGAGCAGAGGGTGTCGAGTAGGAACACGGGGGCAGCAGGAGACTCTCAACCACAGATCCAGACTCCACAGCTCCAGAGACAGGAACACCTGCAAGAAGTGATAGGAGGAGGGAGGAGAGGGACGAGAAAGCACACGACTACGGGAAAGGAAAGAAGTCGAGTTAGTAACATGCATTAATGGGATGAGGTTACACTCAGAGGGAGAGAGAGAAGAGGAGAGAGGAGCTCAGTGCATCATGGGAAATCCCCCGGCAGTCTAGGCCTATAGCAGCATAACTAAAGGATGGTTCACCCGAGCTAGCCCTTACTATAAGCTTTATCAAAAAGGAAAGTCTTAAGCCTACTCTTAAATGTAGAGACGGTGTCTGCCTCCTGAACCCAAACTGGAACCTGGTTCCGCAGGAGAGGAGCTTGATAGTTGAACGCTCTGGCTCCCATTCTACTTTTGAAGACTCTAGGTTACTCTAGGTTACTCTAAGTAACCCTGCATTCTGGGAGCGCAGTGCTCTGGTGGGGTAGTAAGGTACTATGAGCTCTTTAAGATAAGATGGTACCTGAACATTAAGAGCTTTGTATGTGAGAAGAAGGTTTTTAAATTCTATTCTGGATTTTACAGGAAGCCAATGCAGAGAAGCTAAGACTGGAGAAATATGATCTCTTTTAGTGGTTCCTTTCAGAACTCGTGCTGCAGCATTCTGGATCAGCTGAAGAGTCTTAATGGACTTTTTCGAAGAGCCTGATAATAAGGAATTGCAGTAATCCAGCCTAGAAGTAACAAATGCATGGACTAGTTTTTCTGCATCATTTTTAGACAGGATGTTTCTGATTTTTGCAATATTACATAGGTGAAAAAAGGCAGTTCTTGAAATTTGCTTAATGTGAGAGTTAAACGACATGTCCTGATCAAAGATAACTCCAAGATTTCTCACAGTGGTGCTGGAGGCCAGGGTGATGCCATCCAGGGAAACTATATAACTATATTCTTTAGATAATGCGTGACGGAGATGCTTAGGCCCTAGAACAATAACTTCAGTTTTATCTGAGTTTAACATTAGAAAATTACTGGTCATCCAGGTTTTAACATCCTGAAGACACATTTGAAGCTTAGCTAACTGATGAGTTTCATCTGGCTTGATCGATAGATATAACTGAGTATCATCTGCATAACAATGAAAGTTTATGGAGTGTTTCCTGATAATATTGCCTAAAGGAAGCATATATAAAGTGAAGAGGACTGGTCCGATCACAGATCCTTGTGGAACTCCAAACCAGTAATTTTCACCAGTGCTGTCTCTGTGCTATGATGAGCTCTAAATCCTGACTGAAAATCCTCAAATAAACTATTGCTATAAAGAAAGTCATACAGCTGTTTGGCGACTGCTTTCTCCTGGACCTTAGAGATAAATGGAAGGTTAGATATAGGTCTATAGTTGGCTAAAACATCTGGATCCAGGTTGGGCTTTTTCAGAAGAGGTTTAATTACAGCTACTTTAAAGTACTGTGGCACATAGCCTGTTGATAAAGACAGATTGATCACATCTAGTAGAGAAGTGCTGACTAAGGGTAAAACTTCTTTAAGCAGCTTAGTCGGGATGGGGTCTAAGAGGCAGGTTGATGGTTTGGATGAAGAAATTATTGATGTTAGTTGGTAAAAATTGAGGGAAGCAAAGCAGTCTAAACATATAACTGGTTTTACAGCTGTTTCTAAGTTTTCCTGAGTTTAGAGATAAGTTGGTGCCAGTTGAGGGCAGGTCTTGGTGGATTTTGTTTCTAATAGCTAGAATTTTATCATTAAAGAAGCTCATGAAGTCAAAACTAGTGAGAGCTATGGGAATACTTGGTTCAATAGAGCTGTGACTTTCTGTCAGCCTGGCTACAGTGCTGAAAAGAAACCTGGGGTTGTTCCTATTTTCCTCTATTAATGCAGAGTAGTACGCTGCTTTGGCATTACAGAGGGCCTTCCTATAAGTTTTAAGACTACCTTGCCAAATTAAACGAGAGTGTTGTTCGCAGCAAGCTGCAGCACTATCAACAAGATGATCAACTTGGGAGGGACTGAAATTAGCATAAGAGTCCTCTGTTACTTTGTGACCTGATAATGAATTTAGAGCTGATGGAATCGCATCCTTAAATTTAGCTATAGCACTATCAGACAGACATCTTGTATAGAAATTTTTGCCCAATGGAGGGTAGTCCAGCAATACAAGCTCAAACGTTATCAAACAGATAAAGAGGGATTCTGTGGGAACACTATTAAATGTTCAATTTCAATACCATATACCAGAACAAGGTCAAGGGTGTGGTTAAAACAGTGAGTCGGTTCATGAACACTCTGAGAGAAGCCAATTGAATCTAATAGAGAGATAAACACAGTACTGAAGCGGTCATTCTCAACATCCACATGAATATTAAAATCCCCTACGATAATAACTTTGTCCGTTTTAAGGACTAAAGTTGACAAAAACTCTGCAAATTCCGATAAGAATTCAGAGTACGGACCAGGTGCTCGGTACACTATAACAAATAGAATTGGTTGCAGTGATTTCCAGCTTGGGTGTGAAAGACTCAGAACAAGGCTTTCAAATGAGTTATAATTTAGTTTAGGTTTAGAGCTGATTACTAGGCTAGAGTCAAAGATAGCTGCATCTCCACCTCCTCAGCCTGTGCTTCGAGGAATATGAGTATTAATATGACTAGGAGGGGTGGATTCATTTAGGCTCACATATTCTCCATCACCCAGCCAGGTTTCAGTAAGACAGAATAAATCAGTTTCATAATCTGATATTAGTTAATTTACTAGTACACATTTAGAAGAGAGAGATCTGATGTTGAAGTGATGATTTTACTCTCCTATTCATTTGCACTATTGGTCTTGTGGTTTTAATTTTTATGAGGTTTTTTATGCACAGCTCCTCTTCTGTTTACCTTTGATTTAAATAATTTCAATGGTCGGGGGACAGACAACGTCACTATAGGGTTTTCACTAATTAACTCCTGGAACGGAGGAGCAGAGAAGTGTGTTAGACTGCGACTCTGCCTCCTGGTCTCAACTCTGGGTTGTCATGGATTTGGTCCACTTAACATAAAGTTGGCCAGATTTCTAGAAATGAGTGGGATGGATGCCGTCTCTCCGAATGAGACCAGGTCTTCCCCAGAAAGTCTGCCAATGATCTACAAAGCCCACATCGTTTGCTGGACACCACCTCGATAACCAGCAGCGGAATGACGACATGCAGCTAGACATGTCATCATTGGTCAGATTGGGCAGGGGTCCAGAGAAAACTACGGTGTCCGACATTGTTTTTGCGTATGTACACACCGACTCAACATTAATCTTAGTGACCTCCGATTGGCGTAACCGGGGAGTCATTACTGCCGGCGTGAATAACAATCTTACTGTATTTACGTTTATCCTTAGCCAGCAGTTTCAAATAAGACTCAATGTCGCCCGCTCTGGCCCCAGGGATGCACTTAACTATGGTTGCTGGCTTCACTAACTTCACGTTTCTTATAATGGAGCTGCCAATGATCAGAGTTGGTTTCTCAGCGAGTGTGTCGCCGAGTGGGGAAAATCTGTTAGAAACGTGAACAGATTGGTGGTGCCCTGTGAGCTTTGAATGCTTACGACTATTCTTCCTTCGGACAGTAACCCAGCCACACATTCCTGGCTGCTCAGGAGATGCCGGGGAAAGGCTGCCAGAGGCTAACTCAGGCCGGTCCACACCGACTACCGGGGACTGGCTAGCTACAGTAGCTAAAGACTGATCTACCAAGGTGCGGAGCCGGACTTTTAACTCACTGAGCCTCGCCTCCATGTCTACAAATAAACTACACTTGTTACACGTACCATTACCGCTAAAGGAGGCAGAGGAGTAACTGAACATCTGACACACCTAGCAGGAGAAAGCAGGAGAGCGAGAGGGAGAAGGAGAAGGAGAAGCCATCGCTAGCTGCTAAGCTGAAGTCGCTAACGGCTAAGCTAAAGTACGGTAGCGTTGGCTACCAGAACTTTTAAAAACAACTATAAGATTGAACAGCAGTCACTAAAGATGGAAAGAACTGTGAGTGCTTAGGCAAACTTACTGTAAGAATAAGTGTTAAGCGGACAATTGGCCGCTGTAATGACAAATCTAACAATTTTATCTGGTATTTAGCGAGAGCAGTAAACACGCTACCAACACACAAGCACCGGAAACGGAAATGAGTCAACAAGCTTACCGCAGTACGTCTCACCGTAGTATCTGCTGAGCCTGCAAATGCAGGCTGTCTCCAAAATCCCCTCTCATTCACTACTCCCTACCCTCTATGTAGGGAGTTGTATGTAGAGTGCAATATAGTGAGCTCACTCGCATTATTAAAGCAACACTTTCGGACACTACCCCGATCGTTATTTTGGCGCCGTTAATTACGTCATTGCCATCGGATTGTCATTTTTTTTCTATCAGCGCGACGCATGATGGTATGTACGGCTTGGTTAGTGACCATCGGTTGGACACTACTTTTCAAAATGCATTCTGGGATACATTGAGTGGACTATAAAGGGTATAATAATTATCACTATACATTCGGACAGCACTACAAAATGGCAAGCTTACTATATAGTCCACTATATTGTGAGTAGCGGGTGATTTCGGACACAGCCGCAGTTTAAAGGGTAATCATCCAGGAAGCGCATGCACTGCGGTTAAGGGTTAAGGCTGGTCATAGGGGAGCAGGTGACTGGGGTTAGGGAATAAGTCAGGGGTACACATGACCAATGAGGATGCAGCAGAAAGCTTTGAGAGATAAATTACAAACCAACCCCTTCCTACATGTGCGAAGATGTAGAAAGATCAGTGGGGAGGGAGTTTTTTGTGTTTGTTTTGGTAAGTTGTAGTACATTGTGAGTGGGTGGGAGGGTGTTGGTTGTGTGTTTTATTGGGCAGAGGAATGGGGCAAAACGCACACCACCACCATCATTATCATCATCATCATCATCATCATCATCATCACAGCACCACCACCACATGGCATGGCGCAGCACGGATGGAAAACACGATGAAAGAATTTCATAGTGCATTTTGATTGGATGGATTTTATCAGAGGAGGAGGGAGTGGGAGGGGCGTAGGATGCCAACAAAGTAGAGAGGTTTAAAGAAAGCATGTAAAGAGATAGAAGAGGAAGACGGAATCATTATGGGTGTCATTAAAAAGGCAATGAAACACAAGTTCAAGTCAACAACAACAGTGATTTGAGATACAATATGTTCAGCCCCTCTTTCATGTCAGCCCTATAAGAAAACCGTTTTTATTCGGTTAGCTTTATCATTGGACAGCAAGAAACGTGTTCTGGGGATCAGTTCTGTGATGAGGGAAGTAATATAATTTTTCCATGTTATTTTAAGTAAAGTCATTACCTTCAAAGTTTTTAAGCATTTGCAGTGTTTGTGTAATTGTCCCTCCCCTTCCACTGACATGTTTTTTTATTGTCATTTTGATTATCTGGTTTCTTTCTGTATTGTTTTATCCTTAGATTTCGACATGTTGTATTTGTAAAGCTTGTTGTGTTGTGTGAACTGCATTTCCTGCATGACACTGAGACTTTCTGTATGCCATTATAAGTTAATTCATTTGCTGGCTGTCTTGCAATTGTCAGTCAGTAGAGAAAAAGACTGGTCTTATTAGGTAGATGTTGGCTCAGTTTTGGGGAAATGTAGTCTTCAGAGCTGTAACAAGACAAAGCCAGTGTAGTTATTCTGAACTAGCAGCTGGTATTTGGCTTTGTCCACATGGTAACTATGCAACCAAGCAACCTGTCACTAACACTGTTTTTTTAGCTAGGGTAAAGATCAGATGTGCTTAACTGACATGTTTTAAGCTGCAAACTGACAGAGAATCAATCTAATGTCTGAAATGGTCAGTTCATTCTTGACAACAGCAATAATGTCAATCAATGTCTGTTCAGACAGCGCAGATGTAAATTTAGTACCAACATGGCCGAAGGGTATCTTTGATCATCTGATCATCATTTGTTTTGCAGTAATTAGCACAACTACTGCTAATCTAGTCAGTGTGAATTAAAAGAAGACTTTAGTTCAAATTAGAGAGGTTTAGTAAGTTTATAACTGAACCCCAGATGCAAAACCAAATCGCTTTGGTGTAAGGTAAAAAAAACAAAACAAAGAGGGGCTGAAGTTACTACAAATATCAAGTCTTATATCTATAATCATATTAAGCTAATATGTATAGAATAAAACATACATACTAATAGACATACTGTACAGACAACAAAATCACAGGTAACAGTGATATAAACATGAGTTAAGACACAATCAATGATTGATACAGATTACCATTTAACCCCAAACATCACTAGTCCACTAGTCTGATGGCTACATGGGTTGTAATTTGAATGCCGACAATGTGGACTAATTATTTGACATTTGTGGTTGAAGGAATGCTGCACACCAATCCAAGACTCTGTAATTCAGTTGTGTGGCAGGTTTCACTCCAAAAGAGAAATTTGAAGAACTTGAAATGAAACTATTGTCACAAAAGGATCAAATATTTAACAAATATTTAAATTCTGAATGGATTTTAGAATGAAACCTGCTATAAAATAATGCATATAGACACACACACAGACTATTGGGTACTTGCAAGGTACAATTAGCTAATATATGTTATCTCTTTAGAATCATAAATGTATTTGCCTGCACCATTTACAGTCTGACAGACAGCTAGATTTAATTTGGCAGATTTAACACCTGACAAGAAAACAAAAGTGTACAACAGGTGTTTTGATAGCTAAAGGAAAAGTTTAAGGAAATATCCTTATCCGCTTTCTTGCCAAGAGTTAGATTAGAAGATTGATACCCTTTTCATGTCTGTATGGTAAATATGACATTATCACATTAGCTGGTCAGCAAAGCTTTGCTAAGGCTTAAAATAGGGTTAAACAAAACAAAAAAATCTGCCTACGAGCACAAGCTCTAATTATTATTGGTACATATTTTATTATATAGGTACATATTGAATGTTTCTTGGCCAGTGGTAGTGACTTCTTACAGTCTTGTCACTGTGAGCGGAGACTTTAGGAAGTCACTGAGCAAAGTAGGTGGATTTTGTTACCTTTAGAAAGAGCCAGACTAGCTGTTTCCCTGTGCAAGTCTTCCCTTTCAGCCCCAACTCTGTGTGAATGTGACTAGATGGTGTGATAGGTAACTGACTTAAGGAAAAATCACTCCAGAACAATTATTTATCTTTTTCAGTAATTCACCTGATGGTTTTAAGTGGTAGTATAATAGCCTAATGGAAAATGTGACATTCTTAAGTGCATTTTTATAATCTTGCTGGAACCTTAGTATTGAACAAATTTTGCTTGTGAAATAATGGTTGTCTAAATAAGTAAAATCATGAATTTGTGTTCTGCTTGTTTGTACTTTCAGTAAGGTTTTTGCTTGGGTATTGCATTGTGAGGGTCGTGAGCTAAAAGACCTACACATGGTCACTTTAACTCCCAGTAGAAAGGTGGTCATTTACAATTACATTGCTTGCCTTCTTTAAATTAATTTAAAATTTGCTGAAAAGACAAATGAAAGTCCACCACACCAGTTTCATGTGTCAAATCATCAACTAGTGTTCAGCTGCAAACAGCTGGTGTCAATTTATCCAAATCCTTCACAGCACTTACCACTAGTTCTGTCACTAATATGTCAGTGATACTTCCAAGGACGGAGACAAAATCAAAAATGTTCCAGGCATCTTTGAAGTAATTCTGTTGGGAAAGAGAGAAAAGTGACAGACATCAACCAAACAAGAAGACAGAGAGCCAATCGCACTCTCTGGGAACTGAAACCAAGGGGTGGTAATGGACACACTCCTGGCCAATGGTGGTGTTGTTACCGTGGAGACAGGCTGGAAGGAGGCTGATAGCGTGAGGGCTGTGCGACACGGTATGCTCTGAGTTTTCCGGGACAGGAAGAACATGCTCTAGATCTGTCTACCAAAATAACTCGCTTTATAAATGAATAATAGGACGAAACACTGAAGCATATAGACTGGGCCAACCTAGATAAGCAATATGTGAGTGTGTATATGTGTTTGTGGTTTTCAGCCTTACCAGAGGGCCGAAAGCGATGATTTTGAGGATTGACTCCATGAAGAAGAAGGTGGTAAACACGATGTTGAGGTACATAAGGACACTATTGTAGGCTTCTGATGCACCTTCAAACTAGAGACATACAAAAAAGGATAGAAAACGGAACGGAGTAAATATAAATGTAAGAATGCAGTTCTACGTAAGCAGCATCTTGTTTTCCCAGGACAGACATAATGCTTGGTTTATGAGTAGGACGTGCAGCTCCATCACAGATCCATCTATTTCAGTTTTGTGGTCACAGTATCCAAAATAATAAGAAAATGCATTATTGCCATGTTGACATGTAACGTTTGGTAAATCATCACCATCCAGGCCAAATAAAAGTTTATTCTGTGACTGGAGGAAAACAATATGTTTTGTTTTGTGATACTGACAAAAATGAATATGCAATGATTTCAACATACTAACCTGTCAACAGTCATATCTCTAATGAAAATGTTTTATTTTGCTTAATGACAGAACTCTCTTCCTTGCAGAAAAATGACTAATGTTATTAGAGCAAAACAAAGCTTGTCATGTTGAGAAAATAGTTACAGTAGTTACATCATGATAAGAAGAAAACTATATACTAATATAATTAAAGGCCTTTAAACTAATTATAGATGGTTTGTATAATGAAAATGTTGTATTTAGTTGACTTGATGGTTGCCAATTTTTAATCCGGACATTAGCATTTAATCTAAAGCTGCATTACTGTAATTAACTTTTTTTGTCATAACTCCAAAAAGCTAGGCAAAACATCACACACACTTTTGTGGCCTTGTAAAGTTGATAAGTCTAATGTGTTAGCCAACAGTAATCTATTTACAGACTCCTCAGTCAGAGCAACGTCAGCATTCATAAGTTCAGAGTTGTGTTTCTGGTGATTGGATAAATGTAAGTCTAATTCTTTTAGCTGTTTTTTTTTTATCCACAAACTCCAAAAGGAAATATCTGGCTCTTTAGATGCAAAATGTTCCACTATATTCACCAGCTAGCCACTAACTTTGTCTGTCGGCCATTTCATGCTGGGGAGGTAGGGTACACTGGGTTTATGTTAATGTTTTTGCTGAAAACACGGATGATGAAACTAAAACAGTAAAGGTGTGAGCCATAAAACCAAAATCCAGAGCTGAAAGATGCAAAAAGGCTCTGTAGAGATGAGGGACACTGCAGAGTCATCATTTCAACACTTTATGCATAGTTATTTAATCCATTGTTAATACTAAAATGTTGATTACGGCAGCTTTATGCAGCTAAATTGTTTTGTTTTGCAGAATAATTTGTGTAAATGCTCTTCATTAAGGACCAAGAGTTACATCACAGCGGTGGTCTTCACCCCCTACTCTGGAATACCGTTGCTATAATATGCAACATGTGCAGAGCTGTCCATATTAAAATATAGTGATGTAAAATTAATCAATTGCCATTGTTGATATCAGTGTTAGAATACTAATTTTCAATATTTTTTGAATAACTTCTAGAGTTTCATGAAGAAAAGATCATCAAAGACACCGTTAGGGAGTCCACATTGACAAACAGATTTGTACCTTCATCATGAGGACGATGGTGTTGAGTGCAATCAGAGACATGATGCTGTACTCGAAGGGCGGGGACACCACAAACTGCCACATGCGATACTGGAAGCTCAGTTTATTCTTCGGCATGTGGCGAGTCAAAGGCCTGGCGTTGATGGCGAAATCTATACATGCTCTCTGTTGGAGGAAAGGAAATGAGAGGAGAGGAAGCAAGAGTTACAATAACATTACTTGTGTCTTTTAACTCTTTAAGTAGCTTTAAAAATACATTTTAAACACTAGACATCTGACGATTCAGAGACCTCTGAATCTCTCCTCACCTCATTTTTTTCTAAGCTATAGTCCTCCATCATCTTATCCCCCTGTTCCTGGAAGGTGATGATGATAAGAGCCACAAAAATGTTTACGAAGAAGAAGGGGAAGACAACGAAGTACACCACGTAAAAGATGGACATTTCCATCCTGTAACCTGGGCTAGGGCCCTGATTCTCATAGGTGGAGTCCACTGAGTGCTTTAACACCCTGCGAGAAGAAGAGAGAATTAAAATTAAAAATAAAGTCAGGGTGCAGGGAAGTTTATGGTCACACCAACCTAAATATATGCATTAGCATTCATTGGGTTTTTAGATTAACATATCTACTTTTTATTTGACTTTGAATGAAAATCATCAAATCTGCCAATATTAACTGTGTAATGTTATGCCATTAAGTGTATAGAAATTCCCCAAATAACATTAACCTGTTACAGAAAATATGTCATTGATATGCAGCCTGTTTGTGTCAGCTTCAGATTTATGGTTTAAATGAATAAATTTGATATTTCTAGATATTCCAACCATAGCCATGATGCATAATATCTTATAATTAAAGACACTAAATTACTTTGTTCCCCCCAGTCGTATTTTATTTAAACATCCTGAACATTTGGATTAGAGCAGCTGTTTAAAATTATTTTCAGGATTACTGCTATGCCTCTACTACATGATTAATAAATGTGCCAAAACTCATACAATTACAATATATAGTTACACACTTTTATGTAGCCTCAGTAATATTATGAGTAGGATCTCAAATTAGAGAGTGTATTATGAACAGGTGTGTGTGTCTGTGTGCATCCCACTCACTGCGGCCACCCCTCTCCAGTGGAGACAGTGAAGAGGGTGAGCAGGGCCCACGCCACGTTGTCGTAGTGGAAATCGTACTTCTTCCACTCCCGCTTCTGAGCTTTAACCTCATCTCTGTCATACACCAAGTACTCGCCCCTTAGGGAACACACACAGGGTTTATAATGATTTACAGATTTACTGTTTTTACTGATTGTGTATAAATCAGTGAAAACAACAATAGATAGAACAGAATGCACCAAAACTACCACACTCTACATCTTTGTTTCTACTTGACAAAATGAGAAGTTAGGGGTTATGTCATATAGAGTGACTATTTTCTCACTGAATAACACTATTTATTAAAATTCTTAGCAAACTCCTGAAGGTGGCAGCAACAGTACAACTGATACAACTGGGCCAAGGCAATAACTGACTTATATTTTTCTACTTAACATAAAATACAAATAGAAAAATACTAAAGGAAATGAAAGGAGTGACATAATTTAACAGTATAACAGTTTATTCTTAATAATGTGTAATACTGTAAATTTCTCTTGGCACTGCATGAAAAACTTCCTGAATGAATTGTGTTGTGTGTATTGTACACTATGTGTCTCTGAACCAACCTGCAGTCGCGCTCAAACTCTTTGGATTCGTCTGTGCAGTAGAAGAATCTGCCCTTGAAGAGTTGCACGGCCACCACAGCAAAGATGAACATGAAGAGCATGTAGACAATCAAGATGTTCAGCACATTCTTCAGAGAGTTGACCACACAGTCAAACACAGCCTGCAAGATAGAGATGGGAGACAAACACACTTCAACTGTATGTGTAGGCTAATTAACCAGCATGACTACACAGAGAAACCAACAACAAATATCTCAAAATACTAAATATAGGGTCAGTGGTCAGTGCTGCAGTATTCTGATAACATTCAAGTAACTGTAAATTATATTTTTAGCTTTAACTTTTAAGGGCAAGTCGACTCTATTTGAGATGTTGAGTTATGCTTTGACCACTTTTCCCTGGCCTGCCTTGTCTACATCATATCCTAATGCTTGCCAGAATGCTTTAAAACAACTTCCAGAGAAATGGTGTTGTCTGTGTTGAAGGAAAAGCACAACCAGGAATTTGGTCTGTAAACTGTAACTGATATTTATGACGGACAGTTTGGGTAATAATTTTACTGTTCGACACTTTTCCAAATAAATTTGGCTGGATTTTTGTTTACAACAGGTTAGATCAATGTTTCTTTTACCCTGTTTATGTACTTAGTTCAGCAGCATCAACACATTTTGGGATCTCAGCAATTATTTTGGTGAGTGCAAAATAAAGAATAAAGCTGATGACAGAAGCCATGAAAATAAAACACAAAGTGTTAAGAAATCTTTCCAATAATGCACACACATTTTTACACAAAGAAGTGCTGCAAGCCGTGTCTCACGCCAGGGGCTGCCTCTTTTAAGGAAGTCAGTGATATACTAAGGGCTCCAAATTCTTCCAAAGATGACTTTACTTCTGATTCAGAAGAGCCTTTGAAATGAGATAGGCCTTGTTTACTTAATACACTTACATGTTTGCAGCCCCAGAGCTGAGATGTACCAACAGACCTGCTGAGCCCCTACCTTTAACTTGGGGAGTCGTTTAATGGTCTTCAGAGGACGCAGCACCCTCAGCACACGGAGGGACTTTATCGTACTGATGTCTTTGCCCTTGCTGCTCCCCCTAGAGTTCAACCAAAGAACAACAGAGAATTAGAGAGCAGAGTGGAAGAATTAAGATATGGAACAATCTTAAAGGGCTCTTACCGCACCCTGTTATTATCAAGTATTTTTAAAAAGATAGTGAGGTGGGCTAAGGGGAATGTCCTCAAAGCTGAATTTATCTTAAAGGGGTAATATGTAGTTTTCAGCAGCCACTAGCAGTGTGGTTTTAAGATTGCAACCAGGTGTGAGCTTGTACGCGTGCTCGCTTGAACTCATGTGCAAGCATAATCCAAAACACAACAGTTTTCTTACAGAGATCCCACGATAGACGCGGAAACAACGGTATGTCGGCTGTGGCTTTTCTCCAGACATGTTCAGGCACCCTGAATACTCCCATTTAAAAAGGCAGTGTGACAGTGGCCATAGACAGACAGGGAGACGGCTTAACACACCATGCTGGAAACTCAGGTAAACTCCCACTGCAATGTTAGAGTAATATTTTTTATCAGCTTGAGGTTAAACTAATCCATGCTCGTTACATGATAACGTTACATTTACTGCATTTAGCCGACTGCTGCTTTTAAGTAACTAACATTACTATTTGTGTGCCTTTCACCAGAGGCTCAGCAATGTCAACACAGCTAAATGTATTGGATGATAATAAAATGGTTAGTGAACTAAACTGATTATTATAAATTAGATTGTTGTCACACTTTATAGCAGTTAATAGTGTTGCCGCCCAAACCGAGACCAAGTCAGACCAAGACCGGAGTTTATCGAGACCGAGACAAGACCAAGACTTTTAGGGGCTGAGAGTAGTCGAGACCAAGATCGAGGGAGGGCGAGACTGAGTCAAGACCAAGACCAGTTTCCTGCATTGCATGGCACGCAATAAAATGTGGAAGAGATCATAGGTAGTTCTCAAATTGACCTGAAAGATCCACATTCCCATTAAAACACCTACATTCAAACACTAAGAGCTGAAATCAACTCAAGACTGGTTTAAGACCAAGACCGGTCTGGAGTACTACAGCACTAGCAGTTAGACCACAGTAATTCACTTTACTGTAGTGGATGGGTCTTCTATTGTGTTGTTTTTCTGTGACGTTGTGTTACAGGATCATATTAGTTACAGCGACTGAGACGGTGGGGAAGCTGTGTACCTGAGTATCGGTAAAACCACAAAAAAATCTAAATTGAATGTTATAAATCAAACAGAAGTAGATCTGTACTAAAGTAGCTAGCTGCTCCTGCCTTGCATCAAGGCTAGTATAACCATCCTTTCTTGAAGGCTAAAATAAACCCTTTAACATAATAACGGTGGTACACAAATACAGTTAATTTACTCCATTATCAGTGTTTCTGCATACATTTGGGTTTGTACCCAGTACCGACCTGGTGCCTTCACATTAAAAGCAGAATAGCGGCTGTTCCAAGCAACAGAGAAAACTGGTGTGTGCTTCATTTCTAAGTGAGGTTAGAGCCCACTGACATTAAGACAGTAAACATTTGATCTCTTAATAAGTGATTTCATTGAAAAACTACATATAGCCCCTTTAAACATAACTGTCATAATGGCAATCTAAGTGAAAGCAACACATGATTTGACACTTGCAGTACACTGCATCAGTGTGGACTATCAAAGCTCTTATAGTCGCTTCTTCTGCAAAATAAAGACACTTTTAAGTGCACGTCAAACATGAAACCAGTGGGAGGGAAAGCAATCAGATGCCTGACCATTTGGTTTCATGGACATCAAGAGCACCAACATCATTTATTATGATCTTCACAATTGTACAATAGACATTCACTCATTCCATATAGACAGGCATCTCCCGGCAGAGTGCCCAGCCAAACCTCTTTCTTTCTTTTTCAGTGACGCGCTGTTCGGTTTTTCGGAGGAAATGGGAGATTTTAGATGTGGAAACATGAAGTGTGAACTTTAAGTATTACATGGCTGGGATTATGTTGATATAATCCAGATTTTTGAAACACTAAATGAACAGATTCTGATATGTTTCACATAGCTTCCTTTCACTTCAATTCAGATTTCACAAAGTGTGTTTGTATTTTTCTTCGATCAGGACTGCAACCTGAATCGAAAGACAAAAGTACTGGAAGGCTATGCGAGACTCTTGGGACATGTGATGTTGTTTGCAGAACACAACATCACATGTCATAACACAAACAAACATGTTGCAACACTAGCATCAAACGAGCCATGAGGGCGACCGGAGGAAACGATTTAGGTTTTAATGCGCTTGTTCCTCCACCGAAGCCCATAACTGAACATTCTGTTATAGATTTGTACGCCCATAAACCAGTATCAGTGAGGAAAAATTGGGGTGTCAAGGGAGTAAATAGCCGAGTTGATCTTTACTGTAAGTGGATGGGCCATTTTCAAAAACACAAGGCAGGAAGCGCCTGGATGCCTGCCAAGCCTGAGCAGAAGAGAGGTCGTCCATCAAGGCTCGCTCTTTAACTATGAACTCAGTTCCCGTGGCAGAAAACGTAAGACAATTCAATTCAAGGCTGATTGATTGAGTCTGAGCCTTGGAAGTTCTACGTGTATGCGTGCGGGGGTTTGTGTGTGTGTGTGTGTATGCGCATGAGTGAGACTCAATCGATAATCAATAGGCCTTCCTCCTTTGAAGTTGAGTAAGACTGAGGTCTCTCTATCAGAGCAGCTTGAGAGTATTAGAGTAAAGCCCAGTAAGGCCATAGGTGTTAGGAATTAAAAACATCCCTATGCACACGCACACACACACACACACACACACACACTAGCATAATGATAAGGGCAACGGCTCTTTGAGTCTCACAATGTATGTATGTATGTATGAGAATGTATTGCACACTGTTTAAGCATTCTGTCACGCCTACTTAACACGTTTGACTGAAATGCGCTGTTCCTTAAATGGCAAACTAAGGTGACTCTCCACTCAAAATGTACGTTTTGATTATCAAAGGACTGTGGAACTGAGAGGCGTCTGTAAAAGGCTTCAGTAGTTTTGTCTTTCATTGAGCACAGCAGCTGCTGAAAACTTGGATTCACGTCTACAACGGATGCCAACAGTGAAAAAAGTACACAGAGACCTGCCTGATGTAGCCAAAGAGCAAATTTTGATTGACAGTAATTGCATGGGCAGGTTGATATTAAGTAATAATAACAGAATTTTTTGGCATCTGATAACCCTTCACATATAACTCTAACAAACTTTCTGGATTGTATTTCATTTTACTGGTACATGAAGAATTGGGATTGGGATGCAAGTAGCATAGTAGCATTATTTTGTTGAAAATAAGTGAATGTACTGAGCATAATGGATGGCGGCAAAGTTATTTGAAACCCTTTGAACCATATAAATTCAAACTAACCCTAACCTGTGTGAAGGATAAAACAAAAACGCTTTTTACAGCCACCTTTAAAGCCTACATGGCACGCGTGTTAAAGAGACTGTGGGTGAAATATCACAATTTTTCTAAAAAATGTATATATCATGGGCATTTTGACTAGTAAATTAATCATTTGCAAAAGTGGAATCCCAGTACTTCCAAAAAACCTGTGGGCAACGAATCAAAACCTTTAAATCAATCCTATTGCTGAAGTTATTATGGTGTTTGGATGTTTTTTTTTGGCATGTGAAGAATAGGCAAGTTATGAAATGGCGAGAATGAGTACGAACGATCAGAAGAACAAAGAAAGAAAGAGAGAGAAGCCAATTTGATCCGGTGGTGAAGAGCAGGGGACAGAGCGGAGGAGGACAGAGGAAGGACTTTACCGGGTGGTGCTCCTGTGGAGTTTCAACGAAGGTGGGGACAGCGAGAGTCAGACAGCGACAGAAAGAAAGACAGAAGAAGAGGAGGAGGAAGGGAAGGGAGGAGAAGGGAAAACACATAGAAAGACAGACACACACACAGAGACACACATTGAAAGAGAAAAACCAACAAAGACAGACACAAGACAAGAGAGAGGGGGGTTTGGTAGAAACAGGAAAAAATACATTCATATGAGAGACAGACAAGGAAGGAAGGACAGCAAGATGGTCATACCTGCTTTTAAAACTCCTCATCCAATAACACACATGTTGTATACACACTCAGATACACACATCACTCCCTCTCATTCAGCCTTCCCCTCCCACACCCACCTATGGTCTCCTTGACAACTAGATGGGATGTCCACATACATGTCTACTAAATTTGTTATTAGATAAGGTGAGTTCTACATACTGAATTATCGTGTATATTGCACAATTTTCTTCAGTTTTGTTTGGGTTTATAAGACAAAAAGGTTGTTAAACAGCATGAATCACAACCACGATACAACACTGGCCACTTAATTAAATTAACTAAAAAGTTGATAGTTTGGAAATCATTTCCAGATTTGACATTGGTATGTCTTATTCAAAAATGAGTAAAATGTTGGAGTAAGTGAATCCAGCTGAATAGCAGATTACTAAATGCTTGTGGTTAATGTGACCCAGAAAGCGGATACTTGCACATTTCCTGAATGAAAAAAATGACTATTCCAGACATCCAAATGTCCACATTTTAACTTGATCTATATTGTAAATTGCTTGTCTTTGATTTGGACTGCAGACATCAAAATGGTTTCCATCAGCATTTTAATTTCTATACCATTAGTAGAGCTTTTTATAGGTTGTATATATTAAAGCTAGCAAATTCAGTACATTAATCTGATTAAATTTGCTAATCTGATATGCATGGAAAGTCATGGCTAAAACACCATTTGAATTTCTTAAATAATGGCATAATACATAAACAAACAATAATTCATATAATCTGAAAAAGGCTAGGATAAATTATGTAAATCCAACATTACAACATTTTAGGATTTGCCTTTTACTCCATCAGAACTACACTTAACAATCATCTTAAAAAAAACCATCCAACAATAATTCACAGGTAACTTGATGACTTGAGATGTATAATAAGGGTACTTCTGTGAATCTAGCCCCTGACCAAGACTCTGGATGTGCAAACCTTCCTTCCCTCCTGGCTTTCTTCTGCTGTGCTACTAGCTCTATGAAGAATTACCTTCATGGTTGGAAGAGGAAACTCAATTGCTGCATCCATTTACACCGATTCTTATCTTATCACACCATAATGATCAATTAGGCCAGGCCTACAGCACAAATTGCCCCCATTAGATCTGCAATCATCTAGTGGGATTTTATCAAAGCTCTTTTGCATGCACATCAGCAAAGGGGAAGAAAAATGCCGGTTCCAGGTTTTCTTGACATGTTAGAGCACATAGGCATACACTCAGGATATCCATCATGAGTACAGACTCAAGAAACCAGGATTTGTGTGTATTCTCCCATACACGCACACCATCATTAGAATGACAAGGCATTCTCACAGAGTACTGCGACTGCATGCAGTTCTCAGTCATTTTTCATTCATCATTTATTTGGAGGATGAAGGGTGCCAGAAGCGCGATTGTTGTGTTTATAACCCATAAAAATATGAAGCCATTGCACTCTGACCATGCTAAAAATCCTGTCTGTACAATGGCTCTCTGATGTACCTGCTTTGAAACAACGTCATGCGTCAAAGTGAAATTTTATAGGTGTGTGTGAAGCCTTTGCCCCTTAAGCAAAACTGTACTATAGCTCAGCCCTGGAGCAGATGATGGGAATGATGAGGCAAAGGAGGAGAATTGGTGGAGAGGAAAAAAAGGTGGAGAGAAGATGCAAAGGTGAGAGGGCCAATGGTGGGAGAGCATCCTAAAAAGGTAACGGAAAGGGAGATTAGGGAAGTGAGAGGCCATGAGAGGGTAGAGGAGAGGACAAGGAAAGGGGACCAGCGAAGGAGCGGAGCAGGGAGTCATGCTGTGGAGGGTGCAGCAGTGGAGCGATTTTCATCTTGTTTTGTTGTTTTTGTGCAGGTATTGCTTGGCTTGTTAGCCAAAGCGATATTCAACTTTGATTGAACAATTTCACTTTTTGCTACATTTTAACGCTCATGATCTGTCCACCATTATTATTTCTGGGAACCTGTGCCCGGTGCCGCTTTGATACTTTCAATCTGTAATTTGACTGAGAAAAATCATGGTAAAAATATTTTTTAATGTTTGTACTGGATGATAACTTTTACTTGTTTGCAGTTATTGGTCCTGATGCTATTGGTAGCTCTGAAACTATATGTACAGTAAAAGTGACAGTTCACCCCTCTTGAACTTGAAATGTTTAACCAAAGTATTATATCACTTTAAATTCATAACACCTGTCTCCTGAAAGCTGTGTGTTAAAAAGCTTGTATGTGCACCTTTCCCATCCTGCTTGCTGCTTGATTTACTTTTGCTGCTGTTAGTTTCCTTGAACACTGTTCACTCTGGATTCAGACTGCAAGCAACACACATGGCTTTGATATTGTCCAGTAGCTGATATGTATTTGCTTATTCTTATGTAGGAGTCAGACATATACAAGTGGTTGTGCATGATATTGTTGGACATGATGACAGCCTTTTTGATTATCAAACAGACACATAAACCATAATTAACAGTGGATAAGATTTCCAGTTGCTGGCAGTGTGAACGTATAGTGACAATGGCATTCAGAACAGGATAATAACTTATATTTGCTATTAAAAATAGAGGTATTGTGTGTTCAGAGTGAGTGCTAAGTGAAGTCATTAACACTACTAGCTGTGGAGTGGTGTGAGATGTCTGCCTCTATTCTTTTTATATGAGATGTAGGCGAAATGTTTTATAATGCATTGTGGGATAAGAGAGGGAAAATCTCTTCCAGGACATACAGATATGCAATAGATTTATTTATTTTTATATATATATATATATATAGAGATGTATACCTAGCCGAATCGCACTGTAGGGGGCAAGAAAAACTCTTCCAACCTGTGTGTATGCCTACTGTGAAATTACCACATCAAACGTGATGTGCTAACATGGATGCAACTATCGCTACGTTCCATTTACCTCGAAGTCGGAGGTCGGAGCTGGGAATGACGTCACACCCAAGTTGACGCCGTTCCAGTTACAACCTCGCTTGGCCAGCTGTTTGTTTACAACTAGCCAGGTTAGTTATTGATACGCCGGTTGATTAAAAAACGCATTGTGCGGTATTTACTCACACTAACGTAGCAACATGTCCACAGACTGTTAAATAATATCAAAACAATTTCAACTTGGGTATCTTGACCTCTGTTCGTGCCACCTCAAACAAATCTGCATGTACTTTATTATTGTCACATTGTCCATAGACATTGTTTGCAATGGCATCTCTATAATTTGCTTTGCAGTCAATCTGAACACACACAGAAGATATTAGTTTTAAGATTCACAGAACATATTTAACTGGAATACATTCTTTGCCTGTGACTGACCTAGAACATCATTAACATAGTTCTAAGTAATGCAGTCTACTGCATCGCAGGTTGTGTTCAGGTTCATGCAGTCACCAAGGCAATCATGCACTGGGCATCCACAGAGTTGAGGAGGATGCACACACAAGCTTCTTTCTCTCTCACTTAATCTTCTGTTTTTTTCTCACACAGACACACATTCAGGCCCTCCAGTTTCATGTATCATACATATTTAATTCATATGTATTTATCTATACACTATCTTGGCATAATAACAAATCATTCCACCCACCACACCCTGCCCCAGCATGCACCTTCCCGACCACATTCAGTCTGACTTCCCCAGGTCGTGCAGAGGAAGGAGAGTTAAATACCTGAGCCGACGGGTACGTTAACATGGTCAGAACAACAGAAGAGTATGTGTGTTTGTGTCTGAGTGTGTGTGGGTAAAAGAGAGAGAGGGGAACGAGGCGATGAGCCCAGGTGGCGTTCCTCCCTGTTGCGAACAGATAGCCTGGGCACTTAAAGGGTTAAAGGTGTCTGGGGCGCCCTCACCCCCACGGACTGACCAATAGGGACCTCCAGCCTGGAGGACGGGGGAGGATGAAGAGGTGGGGGTATGGTTGGGTTGAAGGCAGGATGTTGGCTTTAATGCTTTTTGGAAAGGTGGGGTTGAATGGTGTGTGTGGTGGAGTTTGCAGGGGCAGAAGGGTAAATAACGGATTGTGGGAGCTATATTCAGACACGGGTGGAGGCTGGGGTTGGGTAGGGATAATGACAAGCTAGGGAGCAATGGGTAGCACTTATTCACAACATACAGCAACCCCCCCCCCCGCTTGTCAAGACATGATTTGACATATTTTGCAAGATTAGCAAATTTGCACTCTTTTATTAATTGAATTTAAATCAAAACCTTTAAAAACAAAGAAATAATGGGCTTGTCCTTGCTCATTCTGGCAGGAGAAACTGGACTGACTGTGAGATATGAATTTTTGGACAGCTTGGAGTTGGAGCATGATAACAAAAATGTAGCCAAAATAGAGAAGCATCTGATTTTTGACATAAATAAAACTTCCCTTTCTGTTTGCTGAAACATAGGCGTGGTTCGGAGAGGTTAACAGAGAGCCCTGAAAATGAGATATTGCCTTGTTCTCTCTTTGCTGTATGTTAAAAATAAGAGAGTGTAAGTGGGTGTAAGTGGGATGAAGTGAGGAAATCGGATAAATGTAGGTTAATGATAGTTGGAGAGTTGTTATGAAAGAGGGGGTTGAAAGGTATCTGGAAGGAGGCGAAGGCAGGAACCAAAGCTGTGGAGGACCTGGTGGGAGTGTTGGTGAGCAAATGTTTGAGGGATCAGGGCTTTAGATACAAGAAAAGAGGAAGGGATGACTCACGGCCTGGTTGGTGGAAATATCAGAGCAGCGTGAATTAGCAAAGGGTAGGGAACAGGAGCAAGGAAGATTGGGAAAAGAAAATGGTAAGAAGGAGCCGGTGGTACTTTATATTGTATTAGACAGTAAAGGAGATGATGTTTGGGATAGTTTTGGAGGTGAATGTTTCAGGCAGATTTGGGATTTGTGGGGGTGAAATGTGGGTGAAGACAGTGTGACTACACTCTAAAAACTAATTTTATACTTTTATACCTTATACCTCTTTTGAAACTACAGAAGAACTATGCAAGAAAGACATTAAGACATTTATATAATCGATGTGTTAATTATTTCTCAGGAGTACCGCAGGGTACCCTCTGAGGTTCCCCAAAGATTGCAAAATTTAAGAGAAGCCCTTTTCCTTTTTAGAGTGTAGGCCAGAGGTTGGTGATGATCATCCAGAACATTATGAAAATAATTTACTTAAGGATTACGGGTGGTTGTAAAGATGAAGGTGGCGATGAAACGTAGAGAAAGACCTGCTGATACGATACCATATGTGATGATGACCAATGAGGAAATAGAGATGTAAATGGAGAAAAGGTAGACTGCAGGAGGGAGGGAAATAAAAAGACAATGACAAGACTACAGAAAAAAGTTTGAAAGACAAAGAAAGTACCAAGACAGACAGAAAACAATAAAAGTACAATACTAGAGCAGAGACAGGAAGTGGAAAAGGACCACGAAGAACAGAGTAGATAGTAGAAATACAAGGACTGGAGGTGATGATTTCTGAAGTACAGGAGGCTGAGAAAATAGGAGAGAAAGATCAGCATTGCCTGGTGTATCGAACGCACAAGGCTGGGCGACAAGGGTCTTTCTGAGGATGGTGGAATGTGTGTGTGTGTTTGTGTGTGGGGGGAGGTGGAGATGATGAGGGGGAGGGCGGGGGGGGGGGGAGACTTACGTGAAGGCGAAGGCCACCAGAGCACCACTAACCACTATAAAGTCCAGAATGTTCCATAAGTCGCGGAAGTAGGAGCCCTGGTGGAGAAACAAGCCCAGCACCACCATCTGGAAGATATGGCACACAGTCAGTACAACACACACAAATACATACATACATATATACTGTACTAACATACATAAAACACCCATACATTAGTTTAAACAAAACACTTATACACAAGGCAGTGCATTTAGAAGGGCACAGACACACAGCACAGATAAACAATACACAAAAAACCCTCACAGGCAAACAACTGCAAACATAAATATTAAGACAGAGATATTTGCACATAAAAGAAACACATAAGCAAAAAACACAATTATGCAAAACAAAGTTGCTTTTTAAAAAGTAGTTAATATACACACTCTGTCTCTCACACACACAGTGATACGTTGTTACCTTGATCAACATTTCAAATGTGAAGACGCCTGTGAAAACGTAGTCAAAATAACGAAGCACCTGCAGAGCAACACAACACCATGAGATATAATTATCATATTAGGAGGATAGTGAGAGAGAGAAGCAGAATGATGAATCAGTGAGAAAAAAAGAAGAAACAGAACCGGAGAGATCAGCAACAAGAGGGAAAGAGACAAACAGCCAGACCCTAATCCTAATTCTAATCTTAATCCTGCTTTCATTTTCTATTTTCAAACTGCCATTTCACAATATCTATTTCATAACAACCGTTACTAAATAACTCTCTTGTGCTCAAGTGACACTACACATGTATCTCGACTTATTCTTGAAAAGTACACATTTGCTATAACAGATAAGTGTTCCCAGTTTGCTTGGAAAAAGCAGAGGAACTACTAATCATTGACATGAGCAGTTTCAGCCACCACAGACAAAAGGGTTTACTCCATTAAACATGTCAAGCTAAAAAAGACAGTAAGTGGATTTTGAGTGGAATTATGCTCACTGGAGAGAATTTAAATCCCTGTGCTCTGCTGATGCAGGGCCTGTTGTAGTTTGACTGAGACTGGACATCAATAGAAAGCATCCTGCACTCAGTTGTTATATGTATATCTATTCTTGTGAAGTTTGCTCAGAGCTCAACCCAAAAAAGGTGGTTTTCATATATTATCCAGCATTAAGCAACCTGCCAAATGATGCCATCTGTGATGCTATTTAAAAAAAACTGTGAAAATTACTAAGAGACATGTTCTGTTAAAAATATGTTAAATAATTGTCTATATAAGTGGTGCTGTAATACATACAACTTTTTACATAACCTGTACAATTGGCATATAAAGATGCATAAAGATGATTTCTTAAACATTTTCAAATATGCTCGTGCACAATTACACCAGAATCCTGCCCAGCCCTGGTGCAAGATAAAACAAATATCATCACCATCATTAACCACATCACTAACATGATTCTAACCTAAACTAACCTAATTTTACTAAGACCCTAGACTAACCTCTGTACAGTTAAAAATTGTATCCTCACTTTGGAGGATTTGGCTTATCTTTATATCCCTGGTAGATATTTCATTTAAAAAAAGGACATAGACACACACAATCACAGGTGGACAGAAAGACACAGAGCAATGTCTCACATTGTTTTGAAGTGAGTCAGGTGAGACAGGGTCCTCTGCAGCAAGGGCGATACTGCTCATAGCGATGACAGACAGGATGCTGAACTCAAAATACTTCAGAGTCAGGATGTAGTGACAGCACTTCCGAAATCTGGTGCAAACACACAGACACATACACATGTTGACACAAAAAAGCACACAAAACAAAATGTTTAAATATTTTTTGGCCCAGAGAGGATCATTTTCATATTCAATCTTCAATAAGGACAATGTTTTACAACAGTGTTTGACCAAAGTTTTACACAGACACAAATACTTACGGGTTGGTGGTGGACATAATGAAGCAGGAGCTGTAGGGAGGCATGGGTTTGGGGCCGTCTTCATCTCCTCCCTCGTCCTCCTCCTCCTTCTTCTCCTCGCTCTTCTTTTGGTCGGTGTTAGCATTCTTGTTCACTGAACAAAACAAAGAAAACACACGAAGAGGAAGGGGCAGACAGACAGAAAGAGGTCATCTTCACCAGATCAAGAGAGTGAATGCATAAAACACATCCGCCAGAACTGTTTCAAGAATAGAACTGAATGAGACTGCTTTACTGGCAAACGCTTAAAACATAAAACCAATGTTTTTAAAAGGGCCATGCCACCGATTTCACATGCCAAGGTTAATTTACTCTTTATGGGGAGTACTGTGTCAGCTGTGGCCCCAAGAGTAGCTTTGTCAATTGCATTTGAAAATTGCTCAAGTGTCACTACACATGTATCTCGGCTTGTTCTTCAAAACTACACATTTTTAAATGGAAAACCTTTGATACAAAATGGGGGCATGTAGATTGAAAGATGTGAACATTTTCAGTTATATTATTTTTGTAGCGTGAATGATACTAAAGGTCGGGATATATTGGACTCTTCTGCTTCAAAATCTTTCTGCCTGTTGAAGTGTCCTCCAACTTTTATGGAAATGCAAAACTAAATTGCTTAAGTATTTTTTTAAGATGAACGAGTTGTCAAATACGACAGAGAGCATTAATCAAGACAACTGTGCTGAACTTTAAAGCCTGCAGTACAATTTGTGCTATAGATTACCATTTAATATTTTTGGTGATTTATTTCATTAATAAATGTGGGTTTTTACCACAGACTTTACCACAGAACTGGACGTAGTCACTGTGATGTCACCCATTGGTTTGTGGACTGCCGTTTTGAAGCCTCAAGTCTGGCAGTTTGGCCGCTGCCAAGTTGATTTTTGCAACCAGGCACGGAACTTGACAATATTTGGCCAAGAAGGTGGTCATTCTAACCTGACTGAGGCCGCCGTGGTAGCGAACTGTCATTCACAAGGTGGTCCTGCCCTAAAGCATCCCCTGCTTTATGGTCTATTTTCTTCTAATTTGGACTGTCGTTTACTAAATGAACATCATGCTGTGTTTAAGAAGACATGAAACTAACGATTGAGACCATAAACTTATTATGAGAATGTTTACTGAGGTAATACATCAGGTCAGAAGTAGGCTCTTTTTACCATTATTTCTAATAGAATTGGACTTTTATTTGCAACCAGAAGAGTCACCCCCTATTGGCCGCTAGAAAGACTGCAGGTTTTAGGTACTTCAGCATAGGCTTCAACCTTGACAGTAGGAGGTTGCCGCTTGGTATTTACCAAAATAATACATCTACAACTGTATGTTAATGTCTACATACCTATTGTCTAAATGTTGGAACCTGTATCAAAAAGCTGTATTGGAAACAAATTCCACCAGCCTGGCTGTGTGGTCATTAAATTGAATTGAATTGAAGAATCAACCACTCTTTTTTGTGTTGGACAATATGTATCAGACTTAGGCAAAATTACAATTACAATGTTTGTATATCACATCTTTTTCAGCCAAATTCATTTTTTTCCTCATTGCTAGTTTTTCAGGCAGAAATTGGAAATGCTCTATTTCAAAGGCCATTTGTAGTTCTGAACTGTCGGATACAACAGCAACACATTGATAGAACTGAGTGGTAGGGCCAAGGTATTAGGACAGGGCCTTAATCTCAAATAGTCATACGTTTAAAATGTCTAAAATGATGCAGATCCAGAGAGAAATTCAAGTGATTTTTTTGTGTACAGCCAATTATCTACTTTCAAATGTCAGAGGATTTGTGACGCACCTTTATAATCTATATATCTACTTATACCCTTGTTTACACAGGACTAATACCCCCAAATGCTCACCTTGCAGGATGGCATTGGTGGATGGGTAGGGGTACACAGGTGGCATGTCTATCTTTGTGTACTCGGGTTTGGCCATGCTGGTGAGGATCAGGCTGTCCATGCTGTGAAGCAAAGTGTGGGTGCCTGCATCACGGCAGTTTAGCAGGTTGTTGACGTGGTCAGGATGATCAGGGTGATCCGGTGGGAGGGCATAAGAATGCTCATGGGCACTGGCCAGCTTGCTGTTGTTGCGGAAGTTGTCCAGGTCCTCGTTGTATTGCTGTATGGGTCGTGTGGTGGAGAGGCTGGGACAGGTGCTGTGGTGCTCTCTAATAGGGGTGGGGGATAAGACAACACAATATCAGCCTCTTCATGGCCTTATTTGAGGAAACGGCAATCTGTTATATGGAGTGTAAAGGTAGTTCATATAATGTTTCAAATTAAAAACAGTGGCTCTGCATATTTGTCACCTCTCCCTGACAAAAAGGCTGGTAAAATGTGCTTAGTGTGACTTTGGATGCCATAATGTTAACATTCCTTATTCTGTGAGTCTGTCACAGGCCCTTCCTTTCTCTAAAAATGCCACACCACTAACACAGAAACTAAATGAAAGCACACCAGAAAATATAACAAACAGAGAAATTCATCAAATAGTGACTAAAAGCTAGAAAACATTTATTTAATATACATAAAATGCTAAAATCATCATTCATTCCCCTCAGATGTAAGCATGACCAACCATGAAGGAAATTTAAATGCAACCAATTTGTGATGAGCAACCAGGCTTCACATCACGACATGAGTCCTTCACTTGCACACAAATGTTCTTGGAAAGTTCCTAGAAGTGTCAGGTCGCTTCCTGATTTCTTAGACAAAGACAAACTTAACTTTTATACCTTTCAGGTTGTAATTTGAGATACACAAAAAATAAAGCCTTTATTCACTCACTTTCTGGTGCGATGCCCTCTGCTCCTCTCTTGGTTGCCGTGGTGATGCCGTCTCGTCTTCCGTCCCTCCCCTTCCTCGCCATTCTCACCTTCTCCCTCTGTCCCCCTAGATCTGTGTCTCCTGCCTTCTTCCCCCTCCCTTGCTGCCCGGTGGTGCTGCCTGGACCTTCTATGTTCGTTGTTCCCCTCTCTCCCCTCACTCTGGTGGGGAGACAAGCTGCGAGCCTCCCTGCCTTCCCTGTTCCTGTGCCGGTGGCCCCGGTGGCTCCTGTGGCTGTGCCTCTCCTCTCCTTGCTGGCCCTCCACATTGCCCAGAGATGTGCAGCTGAAGCCACGTTCCAGGCGGGTCTCCGCCGGCTGGCCCGTGTCTCCACTGTCCGTCCCAACGACTTTCTGATGGTGATGATGGTGATGATAGTAGTGGGCAGCTCGGCGGTGGTGGTTGATGTCCTGGCGCCGGTACTCTTGGTCCAGAGGCAGCTCACCAGGTTGGGTCTTGTTGGTGTTGTTGTTGCGGTTGTCCTGCGGGTTGACCACCAGCGGCCGGTCCAGGTGGGTCTTCATATCACCACGTCCTTTCCGTGGGTAGGACACCTGGGTCGGGGTAATAGTGTAGCAGATGGGATGAGTGGGTGCTGCTAAAACTTCAGATATATTATATATTAATATATCTGAAGTTTATATTATATATATTAAAGGGTCCCACAGAAAATCACAAAATGACAATCTCCTACTTTAAAAAAAATGAATGAACACTAGGGAAAATGAAATCTTTTGCAATCCAAAGACATAGACAGTTTTTAAGAAAATCTTAAAAGAAAGATTAAGGTTTTACGATGTTGTTTTTAAACAATGCCTTAGGTTTTAGATTGCTAGAGGGTGCCATAGATCTTAATGGGTTAACGTATATAAAAATAACATTTGAATAATTCAACAGCAAAAACAATGGCCCTATTACTTCAGTCATTGGCTTCAGATTCTATATGAAAATAGTTCACAGTGTGAATTATCCACAGTAACCATGACATCTAGAAAGAATATGCTTTTGCCTTTTTCAATTACAACTTTTCAAATCTTTGAGAAACATATATTATACATAAAACCTTAAAAATGTAAGCATTCAAACTACACCACACCATACCTCTTTCTTTCCGGAAAATGCAATAAAGTTTCTGTATTCTAATAAATTGCTATGAGACTGAGTCATGACGTTTCCTGTTAGCTTTTTTTACTGTAATTTACCACATGTGAGCCTGGCATTCACCAACTGTCACATTTATACACACCTTTTTGAGTTGTCATAAGATATTCCTAAGGACATGATGACTTTAAGATTAAGTTAAGGCAGCTCTTCAGATGGCTGGAATATTTGAAAATGGCCCCAATGCAAAAATGGACTTTAATAAGTGAAATATTTATTTTGGTTGTACATTTTAAATTGTTTATACTACTGAATGACAAAAAAGGCAAATTAAAGAAATGCATTTTGCCAGTTTTAGACAAAAACCATGTATCTACAACAACAAAGGGAATAGTTCTTATTTCCTTATTGACTTCTGTGCATATTTGTATCTGTATACCTGGTATGTAATGGTTTTCAGCAGCTAACCAAACTCATATCATAGTTGTATTTACATGGTTTTAGTAGTTCCAGAAGCAGTCGACTTCAAAGATGGGGCAAAGATCAGAGTATAGGCCAACTGTGACCATCATTCGAGCAATTCATTCCTAATGTACATCTCAGTTTACCAAGAATAAACCCATTTGCAACACTTGCACTGCCCCCACCTTATTCCCTCCCGAGCCACAGATATACACAACTCGGCAAATAGTCCACCATTTTAGGCTCCACTTGAACAATTTGATATCAAAATTGTCATCAGTCTTTCTAGAGCCACAAAATGGGAAACAGCTCCAGCTGTGAATATACAGTTTGCCGAGCCACATCCAGTCGACTCCTGATCATCTTCTTTTTGAATTCTTTTTGAAGTGATCTGCACTTCGCCCCACTCCACATTTGAGTGGGGCACTGCCTTCTTTGGGTACAGCTCTGGATTTCTCTGCATGCCCCACTTTAATAATGCATTGCTCCCAAGCATGCAGCTTCAAGCCGTCCCATATAGCAGCGGATAGCACAATAATAACACTCTTTCACAGGCTTAAAGGGACATTACACCATGGAATCAGAGCATAACAAAAGTGAAGCATGAATACACAGCGATCTGAACTGATCAGGCCACTGTGTTACTCCAGTGTTTCCACTGTAGCTCACTACACGTCACATACAGATGGGCTGAAATGGAATGTAATTTAAGGCTGAAATCTGCCCTACATAGCTGAAACGTTCCCAGAAGCCTCAGAATCGCTCATGGTTGTGGTTGGGTGTGGTCAGAAGTGTGCTTTTTTGCACCTGTATCCACACACAATGGTAATGTCACAGTGCACTGACATACCAATGTTAGAAGTTGGAAGCAAGGTTATAATCGTCAACGAAAACGAACGAAATAACGAAAACTAGGTGTGAAAAAACATTGTCGTTAACTAAAATAAAAATAAAAACGACTGTTTAGAAAAAACGATAACTAACTAAAACGGTATTGTCAGTTTGCAAAACTAACTAAAATAAAATAAAATTATAGAGTAAATGTCCTTAGTTTTCGTCTTCTCAATTTATTTCATAGGTGGATATGAAATCTATCTTCCTATTTCTCAGAGTTGACATTTCCGACTGGGAAATTTCGACTTTTCGCAGCATTAGTGAACGCCTCTCTGCCCCCTCGCCGGGCACCACGGCACCCGCTTCGAATGTTATCACTCGATTGAATGGGCGTTATCAGTGGTTATCAGCCCCGTCCAGGGAGCATGAAGGAGCAAGAGACAACCGCAACGTTAAGCCAAAGAACGCTAATGCAGTGCTTCCACCGGCGACCCGATACCTGCTGGTTTGTAGCCTAATAAATACGTAGGAACAGCGCAAGCGGTGCTCACCTCGGTAAACAAAAACACACGACCTTTTTCACACTTGAAATCTTGAAAACAGCTGATTCATTCATGAAGGGACTTAATTATTATTTTGTACAATGTTGGACACAAGGCTATGTAATCTCAACATAGCAAGGCACATCAGCTTCCAGCTGAGATGGAGCAGTATCTTGCCAGGCTTTCAGCGTACTATCAGGTTCAGTACATGTGCACTTAAAATGTTACAACATGTGAGGTAGTAATTAATTGCAATGATTTGCCATAGAGCTGCAGCACCTGCTACTAGTGCTGGGCAGTCCTATTCATTCATTAGTCTAGTTAATTTAAAGTTCATATTTTGCACTTGCTGCATCTTGTGTAGACTGTTTACGTATTGTGTCCATATGTACATTTTATAATAATAATAATGCATTACATTTATATAGCGCTTTATCATAGACACTCAAAGCGCTTTACAGGGAAGTGGGGGGGGACTCGCCTCAACCACCACCAATGTGTAGCACCCACCTGGGTGATGCACGGCAGCCATTTAGCGCCAGAACGCTCACCACACATCAGCTTGAGGTGGAGAGGGAGGGAAACATTGAGCCAATTACTGCGGGGGATGATTAGATGGCCAGATGGTGACAGCCAGGTTGGGTATTTTGCCATGACACCGGGGAACCCCCTACTCTTTGCGACAAGTGCCGTGGGATCTTTAATGACCACAATGAGTCAGGACCTCGGTTTTACGTCTCATCCGAAGGACGGCAGCTCCTACAGCGCAGTGTCCCCATCACTGCACTGGGGCATTGGGATCTTATTATTAGGACCAGAGGGAAGACTGCCCCCTACTGGCCCACCAACACCACTTCCAGCAGCAACTTAGTTTTCCCAGGTGGTCTCCCATCCAGGTACTGGCCAAGCCCAACCTGCTTAGCTTCAGTCACTAAGCAGTAGCAGGGTTTACATTGGTATGGCTGCTGGCTTTTCTGTACTGGGGTTGTTCAATACACTGAATATGAATGATGTTTTGTTGAGTCTTTATTACACAATATGTTTTCTAACCTTTTTGAAACTCGCTGCTGACAAAGACTAAAACTAACACTAAAACTAATAAAAACTAAACTAAAACTAAGCATTTTCCAAAAATAAAAACTAAACTAAACTAACAAACTCACTTTAAAAACTAATTAAAACTAAACTGAAATTGAAATCAAAAAGTCAAAACGAAATAAAAATAAAAACTAATGAAAAATGCAAAACTATAATAACCTTGGTTGGAAGTCAGGGAAAATGCCTGTCATTGTCAATACTATTAATCAGGATCAAGTTAAAATCTTAAATGGATGTTGGATCTCAGACCAAGATTTTCTTACTTTATTTACAGTGGAACAAGGATGATTTAATTTAATTAATTTAATTTCGGGATTTTGGTAACCCATCAATTTCCAAACTTTAGGAAAACATTCGCATCTTTACAGTAATCCAACTCTTGGTGAACAACTGACAAACACATGTCTATTTTGTCCTTAAAATGTTAGAAAATAGTTTATTGGGGATATAAACTTTCTGGACCTTGTGTTTAGGTAACCAGATACAAATGGCAAGAACTCAGAATATTTACTTACATTATCAAATGTGTATCTGGTCACTTCCACTTTTTAATTGAAAATATTTTCAATTGACATCCAAGAGTTGTTTGTTTGGTGAGACAGTTAAGGAAATAATTTAAAGTGATGTGGGTCTCATGTCTACAGCCCCAATTAAACATGGGTGACAATGTCCCTTTAAGTGGTTACACACTCTACACACATTGCGACAAATATTCACCATATATATCAGGAGTAGACTGCATATATATGTGTATATGTGTGTCTTTTTTCGGCGGGGATCCTCACCTCCTCTCCCTCCCCTCCCACCTTCCAGTCCTCCTGCTCCAGCTCATTGTAGAGAGCCTCACGGCTCGTCATCAGGTTCTGTCGGCGGATCTCGCTTGTTCTCTGCTCCCATACTGACTTGTTGCCCTTGATGTGGTTCTTTTGCTGCTCCTTACTGTTGGGAGGTGATGGTGAAGAGAGGGAAAACGGAGAGAAGGAGAGTAAGGAGGTTTTGAAAAGTAGAGGAAAGAGATGAAAGAAAACAAAAGAGGAAAACAGATGAGGAGGAGAGGTTGAGGGAGGAGGAAAGGGGTAGATAGTGATGGAAACGAGGGTGAGGAAGACAGGAAAATGGCAGATAGATAGAGGGAGGTAGAATTAGAGATTCTATGATGCACCCCAAAGATCCCTGTGAGAAATTAGCAGCAACATGAAGTAGTACAGTATACCATTATAAAAGAAAGAAAGATATTCAGTACAAAAACAAATAAAGTAAAAGTACACTGCAATTTCAATGTGGCAGCATGTAACAGTACGTTGAATGAAGGAAGCACGAGCTGTGGACAATATCAACGCAGGAAAACATGGCTGAGACACAGAAAAGCAGAATGAAAACACCTTGAACTGTGTGAGAAATTGAACATCCAGTCTCATTAGCAGTGTTTTCACATTGAATATGAATTACACTTCCTCCTATGTAATGGAGTGTTTTGTGTGTTTTTCCCCAGAAATTTGGAAATGTGCAATATATGTAATGACTGTACATTTTACATAATACCAGTTCTCTTTGAATGGAGCAGTTCCAGCTCTTGTGTTATAGATTGAACCTGTCACTTTAAGAGAGTGTTGCATTTTGGGTTGTTAGTGTCCTTTATGCTGCTAGCCTAATCAGTTTCTATCATGGATGTATTTAAAGAGTTGGATACAGCTCTGCTACTCAGCTCTGCTGCCAATTTGTCCCAGTGGCCAACTGCATCAAAAAAATCCCCTGTGGCAAAAAAGGATTTTCTCCATAAACTACCATTATGTAAGAGATGTTTGTAAAATGGTTGATGGGATGCCTCCAACTGCAAACAAGGTCAATGATTTCTCTTTGTATAATGAATTTTAAAACCAAAAACGTTTTAAATTTGTAAAATTTTCTCAGAGGCTAGACAAGCTATATTACACGCGGGAGGTCATCCCCAATATGAAGTCTATGGGCTGAGCGGGCAATGCCAGAGGGAAAAACACCAATGAGCGGCACAACATGGAAGCAAACCAGGATGCCAGAATACTTTTTTTTGACTTATGCACTGGGTGAGAAATTTTCATTCAAATGATTGGATGCCGACAGAGGCCATGCTGGAGTCTTGTATCCAGTTCTTATAATACATCCATGGTTCCTATCTGTCCATCTTAAAAGGCATCTGCTAGATTAAGTCAGCCCTAAAAGTGTCCAGTAAACCCAGTTTAACCCAAGGAGTTTTCTATTGGCTCGTGCATTATGTTTTGCTGCCATGGAGGAAGTAAAATCAGAAAGAATGGAAGCAAGTGGAAAGCATCTTTTGACATCTTTAACGCAGACTGGGGACAGAGTTTGTCAAGAAGGCAAGAAGACATACAATGTCTCAGAATGTTTTAGAAGATGTTGAGTTTGTGAGAATGAGAAATCTTAACAGATCTTTCACTAGCCCCAAAACCAACTTGTCTCGATCTCTTGACAGAAGAGTTTGTGAGTGTGTGACCAAAAACAAAGCGAAGGAGTGTCACCATGTTGTGTTACTATACCAGAGCTGTTCATCTGAAAGGCTTTGAAAATCACAAAACAGTCGAATCAACTGGTTAATGCTGATTGCCATGATGCCTGCTGCTGCTCATGTTAACCACCCAGTCTTTTTTTCTTTTTATACAAAACACATGTGAAACATACTGTGAAAACATACTGTTCTGTGATTGAAAGGACGCTTATGAGCTTTTAATTCCATAACTAGAAATCATCCACGACCCTGTTACAGTAAATAACTGACAAGTTAGTGTCTAATTAACATGCATAAATGTAGCACAAAACCACCTAATCTAGCCATCAAAGGCTGTGAAAGACTGAGGAGTCCGGTGACTTCTAAAGAGCAGCAGGGTTTTTGTGAGAATCATTTTGATGTGTCCTATTGTCAGCGTTTCTGCTGCCAGGACCAGATTTTACAGACTGTCCGCCTCTCGCTCGTCTTCACTTCACAAAGCCCCGAATCTGTTCCTTTCACTCTCAGAACAATCGCTTAATCATGTTTTAGAGGATGAGAACGGAGAGAGTGTGATGGTGGGTGTTTGTGTGTGCGATTGTGTGCATCACGTGTATGTGAATGCCTGCCAATCAGAAATGTTAGGAAAGACAGATTTGAGAAAGAAATAGTGATTTCTGTGTGTGCACAATTTTACAAAAAGAATGAGTGAGAGACACTTTTGTCCAGAACTGTGTATGCAAAGCTATTTTGTATATCAGTGTGTGCATGTGTATATTAGGGAAATTTTGCGAAGTATGTGTATGCAAAGTGTATACATTTCTATATTTTATATGTATTTATGTTTTAGACGAGTGTGTGTGTACTCACGCAGCAATAGACAGGTTGGCTGCTGACAGCGGGCTGACCTCTGCCACTTCCTTAGCTTTCTGCATTGCTGTCTTCTGATTAGCTGCTTCCTCCTGTTCCTCCTCGTCCTTTTGGAGAAAAAAATAATCATATCAGTCACCTTGATTTGGGTTTAAATGGCACTGCCACATAAAATAATAAATATAATAAAAAGTATAAAAACAGCAACCATAGAAAAAAAGCCAAGTTGTATCCAGTCTGTTGTGTAGTTTTTTAAATAAATAAAAAAATCACTTACAGATTAATCCAGTGTCTACAATTACAGGCCAAAATGTCCCAGAAGATATCTTTCACAAGTAACAATATACCGTATTTACTTTTTCCTTTTTTTTCTTAAAATAAGGGGGAGATAATAAGGGGGAGTGTTTTTTTCTGATTTGATCCTGTACCTTGGTGAGCTCCTGGGCGTTGGCCAGATTGTCCACAGCAATGGCCAAGAAGACGTTAAGCAGAGTGTCTGTGGTGGTAGAAGTTAAGGAGAAATGTCGATGCAAGGACAAACAGAGAGAAAGAGAAACAGAGAGAGAGAAGTTAGGTTGCAGATACAGGGGGTCTGAGGAACAACAGGAATTGGACTTGTATTTCTTAAATAAAAAGGAAGACACAAGTTGTGATCAGCATTTCATCATCTTTGTTATGGTCGCAGACTTAATATCTGTCTGTGTATTTTTGCTTGTAAATTTACATGTTATTGTACATGTGTATATATATATATATATATATATATATATATATATATATATATGAGTGTGCGGGTAGGATACAGTTGCCAAAGAGTGTGAGGACAATGAAGAAGATGGAGAAGATCATTCCTTTGTCATTCACTCCTCCCTGGGACTCAATGCCATCGTACATCACCATGTTCCAGTCCTCTCCTGTCAAGATCTACAGAGAGAGAAGTGATGAAAGAGATTGTCTTACTAAGAAGGTGGTCAAGGATTAAATCTTACTGGTTTGATGTATTTAGGGCTCATTCAAAACATTTAAATACAGAACTGATTACATTATTTATTACATTTATTCTCTTTACCTCTTGACATAAACAGAAACATATTCTTAGGACAGTTGAAAAACTATGCTTAAGTTCAGACAACTTAAGGGGCTATATGTAGTTTTCAGGGGCCACAAGTAGTGCTATTTTTAGATTGCAACCAGGTGTGTGCTGAGACAAATCTGACACAAGTAGACAGACTCTCCAGGGGACAGCTGCACACAACATGCTGGAGACTCAGATAAATTGCAGCTGTAACATTACAGTAATATTTAATCAGCTTGAAGTCAAACTAATCCATTCTTGTTACATGATAATATCGCTGCATTTAGCCGACATGATCTGACGACACTGTAATGTTATTTTTTTGTACATTTGACTTAAGGCTCAGTAATGTCAGCATAGCTAAATGACTTAGAAGATAAAGAAAATGGTTAATGAGCTGGACTGAAATGTAAATGAGATTGTTGCCACACTTTGTAACAGTTTTTTAAGTAGTGAATCGATCTTTTATTGTGTTGTTGTCCTGTGCATTGTATATTATGTGGGTCACGTAAGTTACAGCGACTGAGAAAGAGGAGAAGCTGAGTATTGGTAAAACCACAATAAATCTAAATTGACCATTAAGAAGCAAAAAACTTGCTTCTCGTTTGGCCTGACGGGCTTCAGCACATAAAGCTTATAGGGAGTCTGTGTTGTGCTGGGAGCCGGTTACTGGACTCCATTTTGTTAACTGCAGTATTGTTGCTGTTGTAGGCAAGAGGCTCAGGAGCGCACATGCAGAGAGCATGACCTGATTCCTTCACATAAGAAGCAGAATAGTGGCTGTTGCAAGCAATAGAGAAAACAGGTGTGTGCTTCATTTCTTTGTGACGCTACAGCCCGTTGACAAATAGGTGTAAAAGAAATGATTTATTGATAAGTGATTTCATTGAAAAACTACATAGAGAACATAAATTAAATCCATTAAAACTTTTATTTTTAAACTTAAATTATTTATATCAAAATAATGTTACTAAATTATTTAATTTTAATTAAATTTTAATTATCAAAATAATTTTACTAAATTATTTTGATATAAGATTCAGAAAAAACATTGGAAATAAATGTAACTTCATCCTATCACCTATTGCAAGTGAAGATGTGTTACTTACCTTAACCATTCGTGTGAAAAAAATATTGAAATAAAATCATCTAAACTCATTTGAGAAGAAATATTGAATTTAACAGATGGGGTAGTAAGGAGGCACAATTTTCATTTCTGATTCTAAATTCCCCAAAACTAAAGATACTTCTCACACAACACACAACATTTGCACACTCAGACACACACACACACACAATGAACTGGGCTCTGAGTCACTCAGAGACAATAAAATAACAAATTTCTCAAAACTCAAAAAAAACAACACTCTTCACAAAAGCTGTCTCTCTATATGAGTAAAGAGAACACAGAAACATGAGACTGCAGTCAGGACTCAACAAGTCATCTGACAAACTGATGACATGGCAACAATGGGCATCACAAAATTTCACTCTTGAAAAGGGTTTCAGCCACCCTGAAAATGCACATGAGTGTATCTCAGTGTGCTAACAGTCATGTTTGTTTGTTACAGTAACTCAATAGTGCCTACGAGTAATTTGCAAAAGGACAACATTTTCAACAATCTAGCTAAATAAATCTAAGTTTAATTCACATAAAACATTTTTTAAAAGTACAATTTCAAAAGAGTTGAGTTTATTAAATTAAACTTTGTCCTGCTGTTGATTTAATCTATATATGAATGTCATATCTGTTTTTTCTGGTTTGGCCACATCATATCAATAATTAATTTCTTTTTACACAGAAACATAAAAACATCTCTCTTTCTTACCTGAAACACGGTCATGATTGCTGCTGCAAAAGTGTCAAAGTTAGTAGGTGGTGTTCCGGCTTCAAAGTTGAATCTAAGAAAAAGAAAATAAAGAAGTGAAATACAATGACAGTCAAACACAAAGTAACACAGAAATATAAAGTCAGTACAGAGAAGCAAGCTTGTTTGTGTTGATACTGACTGTCCTCCAAACAGCTGCATCCCCAACAAGGCAAAGACCACAATGAAAAGGAAGAGGAGGAAGAGCAAACTGACGATGGACTTCATGGAGTTTAGCAGAGAAACCACCAGGTTTCGAAGAGGAGCCCAGTACCTGAGGAAGAGGGGGAGGAAGATAAACAAAGGAAGGACAAAAGTAGGTAAGAAGGAAGACAGAGATAAAGGACACACAAAGAAGAGAAACAGGGAAAAAAGGAAACGAACAAAGAGAAGAGGGCAGTGATAGAGGACGGGAAGGTAAAAGACAAATGGCATTAAGGGGGGGTGGGGGGGGGATTTAAACCTCAAATATTTATTTGTGGATATATTGTCAGATTTCGTCTTGCAATAATCATTAGGCAGTATTTTAATTTTCACACTTGTCTGGCAATAACAAATAGCAACTATTTGAAAATCATTTAGATTTTTTAAATAGGGTCCAATGCATTGAGATACTGATCTTTCTCTTTTTTCCTTTTAGTACTCACTTCTTTCATTATTTCAGATTTTCAACACAGTTCATTGCTATTTGTAGTGCAGTAGAGTTCTGATCAACCCAGAAACTTCTTTCTCAAACCCACATCAATTTAACATAGAGCAGAACCTGGTCAAGTCCAACTGAGTTCAGGCAAAGCGTCAGAGCTCTAATTAAAAGACAGTAACAATAATGCTGACTTATTGACTTTTTAAACCCTGGCTGCATTCACCCCAAAATACAGTTTCATCAGAGTTCACCAAGTAACTCCACTGAGGGTAAAAGACTCATTTTCAAGTGAGATTTGTCCAAATAAGTAGTGCTGTAACAAAAGGGAAAGTTTCACATAAAAAAACAGGACAATGTGCTCGAGACATATCCAATTAACATTTCCCCTGAAGGGACCGGAAAGCAGTGTCAAAGTGCCAAAAATGCAAGAACTATTTAGACGTTACAACAGTGAAAAGATTTTCAAATTAAGATGCCAAAAATTTTTTCACAACAGTATCACAACCTCAGCTTGTTGTCATTGTCTTACTAGTGCATGGGTGAGCTGATCGACATGCATGCATATGTATTGTGTGTGTGTGTGTGAGAGAGAGAGACATACTTGGTGACTTTGAAGATGCGGAGTAGTCGCAGAGCTCGTAACACACTGATTCCAAAGGATGTGCCTGGTTTGATGGTGGCCCATACCACCTCAAAGATACTGCCCACAATTACCTGCACATCCACACAAATGCAACACAGTAGACTGAATTATTTTTATTTCCCTTTCCTTTTAAAATGGAACACAAATAAATGCAGTTCTTTACTTATTTATTATAAAAAACAATCCCCAGAAAAGGGCAAACTCGTGTCTGCTGTGCTTGTGAAACCAGATTCACACCCAGCTAGCATTTTTACTTTGCGTCCTGTTTTAACGATTTGTCTCTCACATCCACATCATGTATATAACGGGTAGCAGTCAGGTAGTCAGTGTAATTTACAAGTTTAGTTTTGTAAAAATTTAAGCTACAAACAAACAATGAATAATTAAAACTGAATATAGGCTACATATTAGCTCAATTATCAGATATTCTGTATAGGTCTCTTCAAAAAAAAGAAGAAGAGAGAAATATGAAATATTTGATAAATGGTTTATTAGACTACAAGCGAACAAATTCCATATATTACCAACTTGTAATAAGACTCAGCTATCTAAATTCAATTCTATTCACAGGCACTTTAAACAGCCAGTCCTCCAAAACTTTCACTCAGTGCCTAAGAATGTCTATCATCTCTGAGTTAATATAAGCTTTGAAATCATCAAGGAGCTTAATTTTTGGTGAATAAACAATAAAGTCAATCCAAAAAACAAACAATAAAAACACATGGCAGTGGATGGTTACAGTCTGTAACCATCCACTGCCATCCGACTGAACACAGTATTACATGGTGTCACTTTACAATGTACCTTATGTCAGCATATAATATGATGTAACTTGCCAAAAAGCCTCTGCAACAATATTGCACATGTACTGGTGACAAACGTGATACTGAATCTGCTCATTGTTCATTTGTTGCAAGGCTACATAAGAAAAATCTATTTCAAAGATCGGTTGATTAAATGGAGTGTTGGATTTGTCATCAAAGCCTGACAGTTATGAGCGAAATATTTTTTTTTCAGTCAGTTAAAGTGTGTGTGTGTGTGTGTGTGTGCGTGCGTGCAGGCGTGCGCACTCACCACACAGTCGAAGCAGTTGAATGAGGAGTGGAAGTAGGGCTGGATGCCCAGGCCATACATCTTGATCAGCATCTCAGACATGAACAAACCGAGGAAGATAAACTCTGCATAGACTGGAGGGAGGAAAAAGAGAGAAAGAGGGAAAGGAGGGATGGAAGGGGGAAGAATGAGGATAGTGAGGACATGGAGAGAAAAAGAGGGGATTGAATAAAGAAGGGAGGAAGACAAGAGGTGGAAAAGTAAGACAGAGAAAGTGAGGGGAAGCAAAAGAGAAAGAAGGGAAAGAGAGTGAGAGAGAAAGAGTTAGCTGAGTGATGGATCGATAGTGGTGCGATCCCAGCAGTGTATGACAGTCTGGTGATGAATGGACTCCATCAGCAGCTACAGCTTCATATGCTAATGACACTGGACACTGGCCAGGGACAACGAGCTGACTCTACTGAGGGTCCTGTGTGTCCTTGTGTGTGTGTCTGGTCATGAAATAATTTAAGTCTTCTTTAACTTAACAAGCAGAATGTAAATTTACTATATATCATTGATACAAGTGAGTAGCTATAACTCTCTGAATATTAAATGAGACCTATTATACTGCAATTCCAGTCCTATATTGTAGTTCTGTGACTCCTGTATGGGAGCTTTGCATGATTCAAAGCTCAAAAAAATGATTTTCTATCTTATACTGGCGCTTCAACTAGGGCAGTGGTCAGCAATAGGCGGCCAAATCTGGCCTGCCAGCAATAATATCCAGCCCGTGGCCAGATTACTTTAATAGCAGCTCGTGCTGAAACAGTTCTCAGTCATGACAGCAAAAGTTACTCACATAATCACTTCCTCTTAAGTGATTGTAACATCTTTGCAACAGTAGTTTATGTCGTGCTTAATTGAGAGCTTTAACTTTGAAAAGTTCTGAAGGAAATTCAAAAGACTCTCTGGCTTGTTTGACACACCTCTGAAAAATCAGAAATCAGTAAATGTGAGCTTGGATTCCCCTGAATGAGAAACGCAGGAATTTCCTCTGCATGGAGATACTGGGGAAATGAAAATAAGCGTCAATAGGTTGATGTGGACCAATTGCCGGGATGCACACGGTCTTGCACATGCTTAATTGTGAACATGTAAAATGATCTCTTCATATTCAATTTGTTGAAAAGGGAGAACAATAATACTAGAAGCAAGCGGGGACTGAAAACATAACCCTTCGAACAGGAGTAATGTACACTACTGACTGAGCTTAACAGGCGGATTATAAATGATAAATTGCAGGGCCAGTCTGTGGCATAGCCGACATAGGAGGTTGCCTAGGGCGCAAAATATCAGGGGGCGCTGCAAGTTTTCGACTCAGAGCGAATCAACCCAGCCCAGCTGATGCAACACTGTGATAGTAATTAAGTGCACATCGCGTTGTGAGTCCAAACAGTCGTCAGCAGTTGACGAGTGGTAATGTAACTGGTAGAGTTTTGCAATATAAACAAGAAAAAACTGAGGGACAACCTTGATCTGTTTGGGACTGTAAGCTGCACTTTATTGGAGTGGAAAAGAATTTGGCCCAATGCCAGACTTATTTGTCAACCCCTGATGTAGGGCTTCATTTCAGCCTTTGTCTGAAACAAAGGCTCAGCTGAAGTTGTAGATGCTCCTGTCTCTTTAAACCCCCCCCCCCTTTCAAAGCCCACTGTCTTCTGATTGGCCAAGACCTGAAGCATGTTACCAGGGGGCAAGTTTAATTTCAAAATGTTTTCAACGTTTTCTGATTGAACAACATGTTTCCTTGCAACCTTGTGCAACGTTCCCTGATAAGCTTTGAGGTATGTTTTCTCACGTTTGGTGGGCGTGTCACAGGTGTTACCCAATCACCTGTGTCAAGTTTGTAAACGGTGTTAAAAAGGCAGGAAAATGCAGTGCACTTGCATACAAAACAGGGTGTTGTGTACCACTGTTTTCGTTGGAAAAAAAACAAAACGTTTTGCTATGTTTTGACATAACTAAACTCACCACAGGCTGTTGTTGCCGCTGAGCTGTGCGGAGCAAATGACCATATATGGAATACAGGCTCCGTTTAGCTCCGTGTGTCATCAAACTGAGCCGTTGGTAGAAAAATCAGTTCAAAGCAGAACGTTCAGAACAGGAGGAAATCTGAGGTTTTTGCTCACAGGAATTTCTTTTAAGTACTTTTACCTCATTATTTGAAGCTTTGGCCATGTTTAACACGAACATCCAACATTGTAACATTGTAGATAAGTCATAAATTAAGGAAAAGCATGATAGGTCTACTTTAAACAATTTTCTGCTATAAAGCTCATGCTGATATTTTATGTCCACTACAATCAAAGACAACAGCAAAAAAGGTTCAATATTTCTACTTGAGACCTTTAGTGTATTTCTTTTCAGCAATCATATTGTCAAGCTGCCACCACCAACAAAACAAACATACGAAAACCAGTTTATTTTGTCTATCTAGTATAACTGAGCAAATATGACTGAAACCGAAAGGAAGATGGAAAATAAGGTGATGATGGACTAGATATTTTTTAGCAGAGAAAAATTACCATGTTTTATTTAAAAGAGGTTAAAACATAAATCTGTTGTTTGCCTGTGTAGGTGGACATTTTGAAGAGTAAAATAATGATTCAGGTGGGGATGAGGTGCACGTCGGCAGCAGTGATGATTAAACTGAAAAGTGTTTTTAGAGTCAACTGGATAATATTTGGGCTATAGCGCTGCATTTACTAAAGGTACAGCCATATTTGCCTTCAAGTTATATTGACTGAGTGAGTGACAGCTGAGCAAAGGCGAACTTTGACCTGTGAGTCTGTTAGAGCTCAGACAAAAACAGGAAATGCGTTCTTGAATTTGTCAGTCGCACTGGCTTCAACAGAAGTAAATGAGAGATGGAAAAAAAATATTCAGAGACTGGTGTGTGTGTGTTTGACCGCCCCTAATATTTGCTCAATAATTTCTATTTAAAGATAAAAATGTTTCAGTATCTATCTATCTATCTATCTATCTATCTATCTATCTATCTATCTATCTATCTATCTATCTATCTATCTATCTATCTATCTATCTATCTATCTATCTATCTATCTATCTATCTATCGTTGTGCTTTCCCAGTAAGTAAAATTTTGGGTGTAAGGAACTTAAACTTAGATACCAAAACTGGAGCAGAGTTCCAGGGGTTGGAAAGTACATAAAGTTTCTTAGAAGGTTCTTGGAAGAGTTCCTGTAGTTGAGTGTACAATGTAGTCTGCACACAAGGTTTGTGTGTGCCTTTATATATTCAGTGTTTCATGTGTGTTTTTACTCACAGAGGAAGTCAGAGAGCAGCTCAGGCTGGTCGTAATGCACCGCAGCCACACACATGGTGTTGAGGCCCACCAGGCAGAGCACCGTCCAATAGAAAGCCTGTGTCTTTACTATCTTGCGGATGAAGAATCTCAGTCGTCGTTCCCTCTTACTGTAATTGGAGCCCTCTTTACCGCTCTTTATACTGGAGCGGGCAAAACCTGGGGTGAGGGAGGAAGACATGACAGTCTATAGTTGACTGAATTTTTCTTTCCTCTTCTTTTTTCACCCATCACCACCAACAACACTTTAAATGATGTAAGGTGCATCATTAACATGACATAACACTTTTTTTAGATTTTTCCCCTACTGTTTTTCACCCCCTCCCCCCACAACACACACAAACACATATTTTCCAAATAATATATGCACCATTAAAATAATAATCAGTTATCATCTAATCATTTCCCCTGGCTGGCCTGCTGTTAAGAAGTTATGGTGTTTCCCTGTTATACATTTCTGACCTGAGATACAAAAATATTTTGTTGCTTCTGCAGATGTCCTTACACTGCTTACATGTGCTGCAGTTTGCCTGGAATAGAACAGAAACTTCTCACCTGAACCACATGAACTGGAGCAAACACTCCAGAAGTGAAATTACTGGTCTGAGTACACTTTGAATAAGGTTGTAATCCTTGGGCGTCTTCATCACCTTCACACACCGATCCATTCCTCTGATTTTCTTACCTACTGCGTCTCCCATGTTGTCCTCTCCTTCCTCAGGGTTCAGCAGCTCTGTCTTGTTGTTTTTGGTTTTGATGGTTGGCCTTTGCCTCGAACCTAGCATGAGAAAAGAGGATAGTTTCTTTCTCTGTCTATCTCTCAAATGTTAGTGTCTTACCCTTCCATTTCTTCTTTCACTTGCAGGTGTATTTTGCTTAACACCACATTTGCACATTTAAGTGAGCAATTATGTAGTTGCTAAGCATTGTTAGCTAAACCCTGTGCTAAGCACCAAACCAGTAGAGCAGTGTTTTCAGATTTTCCTTCATATAGTGTCATAGATAACAGTTATCTTAAAAATGTTTGTTATTCTACAGTGTCTAGTATCCTTATTTATCCTCTAGAACCTAAGTGTATTTTTACAAATCTACTGTCATGATACAATCTCTTGCTCTCTTGCTGACTGCACTAATGTCATCAGCCTTTCTTTTTAATTCTCTGTCTCACTTAAAGTATACAGTACACATACACACAATTAAAGAAAAGAGAAGGTCAGTTACCATCAAAGTTCCCTGTGCCATCGTCCTCAGCCAAAATCACCTCTTCTGTCCACGAAAATAATAAATAAAGATGTTAGCATGCGGCATTAGGGTCTTGTTGGTTTTCTCACATAAAGTATGTCTATACATGGGAATGAGCAGTGTGTACCAGCGTACTCAGTGTATTTGTCAGTGTGCACTGACCTGCTTTGCAGATCCACTCCAGGTATCCATTGAGCTCTCTCTCAATCTGCTGCTGTCGCCTCAGCTTGAGGAACTCACTCCTGTTCTCCACTCGCTCTCTCTCTTTGGCAAATTCACTGTGGGCACATTTGTCATTTTTTGTAGATTAGTTTGCTCATTACGATCAAATGAGACACAAAATACAGCATAAATGTACAAAACATAGAGGAGTATTTAAAAAAGAGGCAATTTTACGTCCAAGTGTCCACAGACAGACAGAAGACATACCCTGAGAGTACACCCAGCACCAGGTTGAGCATGAAGAAGGAGCCGATGATGATGAGGGGGATGTAGTACATCCAGTTCCAGGCACTGCCCTCCACATCATTACTCTGCAAAAAGAAAAAAACAAAACAGGGACACACACATAGATACAGACAAATGTGTTATTTCTGAACATCTAATATATAAAATTATCCAATACATTATGTTTTGCTACTTTTTTTCCGGACTGATGAAGACCTGAAAGGTCAGACTAATTTTATTGCTCTTGATCACGGATTCTCGATTGCGAATGTCCTAAATTTTATCTACTACTACTACATTTATCAGTTCATTCCAGCCTTGGTGAGGGTCGATTATTTCATTGTTTTAAATATTCCCTGTACCACCTGGTACTATGCACTTTACTACTAAAATAATTTACCAAATAAAAAGTTAAAAGTGCCCAGTGAAGTATTCTTATAAAGAAACAAAAGTTTCTGAAACAAATGTCAGTGTTTCTCAACATCTTGAAAACATTTCCCTTCTCACAAAACATTTGCAAAGCCAATTCAGTTAATATTGTAAATCTTATTTACATCCATGTGTGTTTGCTAGCGATCTTCTTCTTCACTGCCTTTGTTGGCACGTTACCACCACCACAGAGCGGAATAGCGTGAAACTATCAACAGTACGCATTCTTGGCCAACAGCATGTGAGTCCTAGTGTGTGCACCGAGGTGTAAACCCAGCTGACAATCAGAGAAATCAGCATACTGGAGGATATCGCCTTTCTGTGACCTGTGTAATAATCAGCTGATTATTATCTGCTGCTGAAGTGCTGTGTGCATTTGTTAGATTTTATACTGCATGGTACAGTGCAAGCAGCCCGTTCTCTATTAAACTTTCATTGGTTTCCTCCTGACTGCCTGTGTGAGAGTGGAAGTCAGCCCCCATCCATCAGAAAAGATGTTAAATATAGAGCGAGACGGACCAGAATAGAGAGTGGAAGAGAAGGAGGCGGAGAGAGAAGGAGAGCGACTCCAAAGGCAAGAAAAGGACAGACGAGAAGACAGATAAAGGAAGTTAAACAGACTGATAAAGAGAGAGAGGGATGGAAATGGCTTTTGGACAAATAAATTGTGTTTTGAATCAAATCTCAAACTACTTTATGCCTCATTTAGCTGAATGAAATTCAAGCCAATCACCAGCCTCTGCACACACCCACCACCGCAAGTCCTTCAGTGTGCTAAAAACATACAGTACAGACCTAATACACATCACAGAGGACAGAAAGGACTTTCAACTACGTTGGTCAATTAAATAAATGTAACTGAACATACTTGTTGAAACACGAATGGTGTGAAAAGGGTGAAGAAGGCTAACTACTATTTATTTTTTAATGCTTGTACTGTTTACTTTGCAATTATCAAGACAAGACAAGAAATGTATTAAATTTCCTTGTGATAACTTTCCAAATTTAACATATCTGTTTCTGATAAGCCTTTAGACTCATGAATATTTTTCCAAACAACACTGGTATTTTATGTTGTCATCAGTGCATGTACCCACAAACCATACCTCACCAACGCAGACCCTTACACTTCTTAAGACTTTGCGCTTGACAGTCTGAGAACAGCCTTTTTCCTTTTGGCTACCTGTTAAGCCTAGTGCTTCTTCCTAAAATATCTATCTGTTCTTCTTTTTAAGATATAAAAATATATGTATGTTGGGCAATAGTATATGTGGGTACAGGTAAGTTTGTTAAGCATATTTAACATTTCTGATCATACTCAAAAGATATTGCTGAGGGTAAGCTTGCTCATTAATTTGTCACAAGCACCAAGGACTGTGTTTATGTGTTTAAGAATTATAAGTGTGGTTATAATTAATAGTGTTAATAACAGTTAAAATGTGTATCCCAAATTTATTAAACTTATTTAACCTTTATTTTACCAGGAAAGAAATCCATTGAGATTTTTAATCTCGTTTACAAGGATGTATAACTTTGATTATCTGAATTCTACTGCTAAGACTACCTGTGACTTTATTGTTTATAATAGGACATTGCAGCTCAGGGACATAATGGGTAGGGCTTGAGACTCTCCTTGATGCTGTCCTGTAAATTAAACTAGACAGGCTCACTCACATAATAAAGCATGTCTGTCCATCCCTCCATGGTGATGCACTGGAAGACGGTGAGCACGGCGAACAGGATGTTGTCGAACTGGGTGATGCCATAGTTGGGTCCAATCCAACCAGCTTTACACACTGTGCCATTAGCACACAACCGGGAAGGCTCTGTGTTTGCCACATGGTGATTCTTCCACTACCTCTCCTAATGAAAGAGAGAGACAGAAAGACAGAATTATGCACCATTACTATTAAGTAACAGAACCAGACCTCATATTGGACATTTTGACTCATTAAAACAGGTTTAATTAATAACATTAATTTTGAGTTTCACATCGGTGTACCACTTACATAGCATGCATTTTAACACACAGCAGTAGGAAAGCATGTTACTAATAACATTTATAATAGTTCTGTATCCTAGAATGTTCTGACAATGTGACAGCCAGCATCCACAATACAAAGACCCTAAAACTGAAGCAGCTAAATGGAACTCAGCCATCATTATTTATAGCTAACGTTATGCTTTCCCTGCTGTTTATGTCAAAATATCTTCCATGAAAATGGCCTCTGGCATGACAAAATGGGACAGAGCCACCTAAACATTTAAGCCTTAACTTGAGGATTAAAATTCCCTTTATTTTACTGTGTCTGCTGGCAACAATAATACATGCTGTAATGTTTCTTACCTGTGACTTCGTCATTGCAGGCCGTGTGGAACTTTCCCATGTAGAACTCCAGGCCGATGATGGCAAACATGAGGATGGCCACAAACAACAGTAGGCCAATTTGCAGCAGGGGGATCATAGCCTTCATAATGGACTTGAGCACCACCTGCAGGCCTGGAGGACAAAAATAGAGACGGTGCTTGCTCTAGTTTTTCTGGTGTGAGAAACCAGGGTTCAATTCCCCAGTGTGACACATCTACCAATGTGTCCCTGAGCAAGACACTTAACCCCTAGTTGCTCCAGAGGCGTACAACCTCTGACATACTTAGCAAATGTAAGTCGCTTTGGATAAAAGCATCAGCTAAATGAATAAATGTGATGTAATGTATCTGAAAGTTAAATGTAGACTGCATTCACAGCCAGGTCATGGTGAGCTGATTTGAGGTTGTTTATTTCCAGCCATTCTCATTGTTGAAAAATTAACTGTAACTCCTAATTGACCGGTTTGCTTCTGAAACCATGAAACAAGATGCACTGTCAACACTTGCCACTCTTACTCCTGGTTCTAATAAATATCTGTTGTCACATGGTTGAGGGGGAAATCCACTGTTTTCAAGTCAAACATACTTTACCCATGGCAGTTTGAGATGTAAAAAGCAAAAGGTGGTATGCATTAGTGACGCTATTTATAATATATGACTGAGATTGCAGTTACTATAGTTAAAGCACACAGCACAGTGTTCACACAAAGAAACACACAGAAGCACTTACTGGGAATCCCAGACACCAGTTTCAGAGGTCGTAGCACTCTGACAGCTCGTAGTGTCCTTAGGTCAAGCTGAGACCCCACAGATGACAAAATACTGCAGAGAGACAGCAAGAGAGAGGAAGACAACAGCAAGCAATATCAGTTTAACAGGTCTTGTCTTTCAAAATCATCAAACATGTCAATAAATGCTTGTCACACCCTGTGTTGTTCAGTCTATAGCTGCAACATTATTGCCTAACTAACTGCTTCAGCACAAACCACCTAAATTACTGACTGACATTTCACAGTGGCACATTGAGTCTCATGAGCAAAGACACCAAATCACACCAAAATCACTTGCTTAATCCAGGTGAGCTTGTAAAGTTTTCTCTTTGAGATTCACACCGGAATAAACATCTACTGAGAGGAGTAAGAAGTGATAAGGACTGCACGTAAGAGAAAAAAAAGAAAACAAAAAATATATATATAATTCACACGGAATCCAGTGAGCCAGACAGATCCATGTCTCACCAGTCGATGAACTATGGCGACTATGTAAAGGGGCATTATGTAGTTTCCAGCGGCCACTAGCGGTGCGGTTTTAAGATTGCAACCAGGCGTGAGCTCGTACGCGTGAACTCATGAGCGAGCAGAATCCGATGTGACACCAGAATGTGTGACCTATCAGATTATGTGACCCAAATGGGAAGTTAAGCGCCAGAGGCTTTGTTGACGATGTGAAGCGGCTGCAGCTTGATTTGGTTTAGGCACCAAAATTACTTGGTTATGCTTAGGAAAACATCGTCGTTAGGGTGTAGTCACAGAATCTGATAGGTCACAGATTTTGGTGTTACACCGGCATATCGGCACAGTACTCCCGGAAAAGGGCAAAGTGAGAGCGGCTATAGACAAACAGAGCTGGGAACTCAGGTAAACTCCAACTGCAACGTTACAGTAATAGTTTTATCAGCTGCAGGTTGAACTAATCCACGCTCGTTACATTTACTGCATTTAGCCGACGTGCTACATCGTTAGCTCGCTAAACGATGTTGCTTTCAGTAACTATCTTTACTATCTGAATGTGTCACCGGAGGCTCAGCAATGTCAGCACAGCTACATGTACTGGATGATGTTAGTGAGCTGGATTGAATATTATAAGATTGTGTCACACTTTATAACAGTTAGACCGCAGTAAGTAACTTTACTGTAACTAGCGTTAGTGGCTGGCTCTTCCTCTGTGTGTATATATTATGTGGGTCATGTTAGTTACAGCGACTGAGAGGTGGAGAAGCTGTGTACCTATCAGTAAAAGGCAATAAATCTAAATTGAACGTTACGAAGCAAACAGCGGCGGGTCCGAGCTACTGCAGCGTTAGCTAGCTGCTCGTGGCTGCATCACTATGGGAAAGTAAACAAATCGCTCCACATTAGCTTTTTACTGTTACATCATTTCTTGCAGACTTTGACATTGTGGTACAAAGGAAAGTAACGCATTGGTTGGTGAAGTAACGTTAATGTGAAAGCTATATAACTTTGCACTGGACAACATTAGCAACTGCTCGGCGTTAACCGGCGAGCTAACGCTATCTAACTTGAGCCAACTAAAACACAAACTCAAAATATATTTTACATGCTTTGTAGTAATGTTAGCTTAGCTCTCCAATTTGAGGAAAGCCAACTCCGGGTCTGTTTTGTACCTAAAACAAAGCGGAGGTTTCTCTATGATTCAAAAGCCCTGCCGATGTTGTTCCCTGTTTTCGTCCAAAGGCAATCCGATTCACATTTGGCCCGACGAGCTTCAGCAGATAAAACTATTTGTTTTTTATCCTCATGATGAGTTTATGTTGGAGTCTGTGTTGTGCTGGGAGCAGGTCTTTCTTAGTGTTAGCAGGCTCCATGTCGTAAGTTGCAGTGTCGTCGCTGCTGAGTGCAAAGTCAGGGCTCTGGACACAGCGAGAAGCTCAGGAGCGCGCATGCACGTGTCAGTCACTGGATTTCGCGGAAAAATCTGACCCGGAGCCTTCGAATAGGAACAGGAATATTTGCCGTCAGAGTTAACAGCCAAACCCGGCAGGTGGATCATTTTAATGTCAGATTACAACACCATTCGCACACAGGCAATAAAAAGAGGATTCATTTTAGTAGAAAAACTACATATAGAATCTTTAAGCTGATGACATTTCTACCCGTCAAACTTTCCATCATCCTACTGATTATAACGATTACTATGATTATATGATGCGGTCAAAAATCCAGAACGAGTGACATTGTGGACCTTGAATGAAGATTGCTTTGTCAAATTCCCAAATCAAAAAAAATATGTGCTATGACTGAAAAATGATTCTGCAGCTTCAATGGCCTACACTATGTAGACAGCTCTACCAAACTGATCATGGCGCATGAATTAATTTAAATTTTAACTTAAACAACAGGAGTTATTGTATATAGCTCTTGCCACTATTGCCTCATTTCAGAGACACACCTGAATGCATGTATAGCGTGTGTGTGTGTGTGTGTGTGTGTGTGTGTGTGTGTGTGTGTGTGTGTGTGTGTGTGAAGTTCTGGTGTATAGACTGTATAGTCAGTCGACTGTCTTGTACGGGGGCGGAAGGCAGGGTCTGTCCAACACGATGGGGAGGGGGGAAGTGTGGGGGCGTAGAGAGGGGATGCTCTGAAGAATCAGAGAGAGAGAGAGGGGCAGAGCACAATGCATAGGCAGACTTTGACTTTAAGTCACATTTGGATTTTCCGCAATATTCATTTTTGTTTCTTTCTGTAAAGTTGCACTCGGCACTCTTTGAACTTCAATAGCAATACGTTTTTATAAAGGTGACATTAATTAACTGCAGACAGCTTAAATGTCTTTACTGATCTGATTCCAAAGGAATTTTGACTGGTCACTTTCTATGCTCAAAAAGAGTTCATAATGTCCATACTCACACATAGTTAAAGGTGTGTTTGGTTATTAATGACAGGCTACATATCTCTATTACAGCTAAAATGTATTTAACCTGAGAAAGGTGGCTTTACTCAATAAAATAGTGAGTATACTGTATTTACATGTGCAAACCCTCCGATATATGAGAGGACAAAGAGAGAGGCACCTGTGCCATCAAATTTGTAACATGCATTTTCTCGCAAACATTTTGACATGTTTTACTAATCAAAATAACTGCAGGTCTGAGATTTGAACATGAAAATGCTAGGCAAATGTGCACTGTGGCTTTTATTAGATTTGCATTTGCAATCTGCATGGATTTAGTGCTTGACTTTTTAAGGCAGTTGCTTAGTACGCAGTCAGTGTCTATATCTCTAAGTGTATTCTGCAAGGAAAATCAACCTCAGTAGGTGCAATACAATGGTTGTAGTTTTTTTACCCCCACCATCACAACTACTCTTTTTAATACAGCTGTGCGATCTGCACTTCAGTCAGAAAACTGTACAAAACTGGCCCATGAAAATGTGTGAACCAGCAGAATGAGTAATCAGTCACATGTATCATCATTACCTACCATATCTGTTTCTAACTTTGTACAATTTTTGAACCATAAAATGCATTTACAATTATAAAAGTAACTGCTATCACATAGTGCGCCTCAGATGCCTGGCAAACTGCACTTCTAGGCATCTGCATGTGTTTGCAGAATACATTTTGTGCCAGAAGCCTTCAAAAATGTGTCCACCTAGAAGAGCTGGCTTCTCAATTTTCAATTTTGGCATCTCTTCCTCACATCCGTCTTTCTGTTCTATCCCCCCTCGTCTTCACCCCCACCCCACTCCTCCCTCCTCCATCTCTCTCCAGGTTAGTTGTTAATTCCAGTAAGAGGTCATTTATTAACAGACACGGTACCGGCAGCCAAGCCCCTCATTCCCTCAATGGGTTTTTAACTGCCACGGCTAAAGGCCATGCTGCAGATCTGAAAACACTGGACCTCAGCAAAATAAGCAAACAGCTTCAGGACCAGTAATGATCCATCAGAACACACATATAGATTAGACAGTGTAGACATAGTCTCTGTGTAAATGAGAGCGCACAATATACATATCCAAATGCATGGATCTACAGTTGAATTTTATATGTTTTATTTTATATGTAATCTGAATGTAATTTCTGTTAAACATGTGGTGCACATTTTCTGCCCATTTTGTATAAATAAGCTGATATCCCATATTGATTTTGTTCACATTCTAAATTTTCTTTTCATACAAATTTCGAATATAATGTTTAATCTATATTTCTAGTTTTACAGCTACACCTGATGTACAGTACTTTCATTTCATAGATGTTTTTTTTGCAAACTGTGGCTTTAATTATTTAAAGCTGAGCTAGGCAATGTTATAGAAATTAGCAAGAGACAGCTAGCTTTTCAAAGTACCACTCCCAAAGTTAACAGTGCAGTGAATGCACGGGCAGAGTGTGCGCAGGTAGGCAGGTAGACAGACAGGCAGCTTGTTACAGTCCTGCGACAGCAGATTTTTAAAATTTTTGCGTCAGAGAATTTATTTTATTGATTTATAGGGATGAAAAGAGAATTTCAATAAATATTAAAAAACATAATGCTTTTGAAATAAATTGCCTACTCTAGTTATATTTCTCATTCTAAATCTATTTTTTAATGTTTTATGAATTTTTCTTCCTGCTCCAACCGCTACCTCCCTATTTCCCTGTTTCATTGTTGAATTTATGCATGGGTGAGTAAATGGATGACACAAAGAGCAAAGGGGCTGTTTTGATATCTTGATATCTAAATTCTGACTTTTCTGCTTTTCCGTCTCTCTCTGTCATTCATTTTCTCTCCTTTTGCTCTCTGTTTATTTTTGTCCGATTTCGCTGCTTCCTTTTCCCCCCGTACATCTCAGTCAGGGCCAAATGCAGAGCTTCAATATTCATTCGTGCGAGACGGCAACCATCCGCTTCTGCCAGACAACCCAAACCTCCAGGATGCAGTCACCCCTGGCAACGGTTGAACCTGCCCACAGTGCACTGAAGTTGCCAGTAGAGGGAGCAGCGACTGTGCTGCCGGTTGTGATGGGGATGGAGGGAAAGAATGGAGGAGGAAGGGGGGCGGTGTTAGGAGAGAGGGAATCAGGGAAACAACAACACAAGAAAGGATAGGGTAAGGGTTAAATGGAAGAAGAGGAAGAAAACAACTGAGCAGAAAGGGAAAAATGGCAAGGGAAGTAGCCATATATGCCAGAAAATTAGGCAAGAAAGGCTGTCTCTTTAAAATCATAAAGATTAAAATGATGGCATTGTGTACATGTTAAAGAAACTTAGGGAACGATCAATACTGTCAAAAAAAATGTACTGCAAAGAAAAATGTAATTTGGCTAATTAGTCATAGTAATTCTGAGCGAAGGAACTCTGTGTATGTCTCGTTATTACTGAATAATAAGCAGGATGAGACAGAAATGGACAGGCTACGTGGACTAAAGAAACATTCATGAGGCTAACAACTCGACAAGCTCTAATGGGAAAAAAAGGAGTTGTAGCCAGCACAGTTTAACCTCGTCAGAAGATGCATACTTGTCTCTGTAGGCTAAGAATTAGCATTTGTGAAAGAAATGTATAGCTGTCATGTCAGACAAGCACATATACTTATAATTGCTATTGTTTTTCTTTTTCAGCTTAAATGCTAAACCTTGTCTTGAACTGCCTCCGTCTCTTTTCATTGTTATTTAGCTATGGTTCAACATATACACTATATGGCTAAAACTTACAAAAGCATTAATTTAAATGACAGGGATTCTACACACACACACACACACACACACACACAAACAAACAAAAAATACAAATAGACACTAGAGATGACAATCTTTGATGAAATCCACACTGGGAGTGAAAAGATGGAACAACCCACAAGAGACACAGAGTGAGAGAGTAAGCAGATTGAAAAAGAGTGATAGTCCTGTATGTCAAAAGTGTGAGATTCAACTGCTGAGAGAGAGAGGAACCCCCGAAGAGAGACAGAAGCAGGGAGACTCTAGAGAGGAAAAGAGGGAGAGTTTTATAAGCGGAGGGAGAAAGTGTTTCGACAGTGATGACAGAGGCTGTCACTGCTGGGAAACACCATTGCAATCAACCTGTAAAGTCGCACACACGATTTAAACTGTGCTATAATATGCATAACAGTAATACTTTCAAATTCTGCCTATTTTTGAAAATCACAACTTCTTTAAAAAAACATGACTTACATGTATTGTAAGGATATTGTCATTTATCATGATATAGGTCTACTCTGATATTTCTTTTCCTTCTACTGCAACTATTACAGTTTACCTATTTATACATTTTTATTACTGGTAAAAGTGTACTAGATGAATTTGTTCCCAGTTCACTGTTGATGTTAAAGGTATAGTGTGTAAGTTTTAGTGGCATCTAGTGGTGAGGGCTGCCAGTTGCATCCAGCAACTCCCCGTGCATTCACATGCTCCTCGGATAGTCCCATTTTCCGCATTGTGAAGTTGTTCTTGCAACTTCAGTGTGTGTTCATGTGCTCTTAAGTTGGAATGTGGAATCAACATGGAGCATATCAGAGCATATAAACAACATGCAGACATCTAGTTCACTCTACATGAACAGAAAACAAAATGTTACAACCAAATAACAGATTACATGTTTGTGAAATGTTTGTGCAATACGTGATTTTGCACAAATCATCTTTTTTATATTCCATATACACTTTATTTCTATTTTTGCTTTAAAGAGGATATATGTAGTTTTTCAATGAAATCACTTATTAATAAATCAAATTTCCCCGAGCCCCTGTACACAGGATAAGCGGTTGACGATGGATGGATGGAATAAATCAAATTTTCACTGCCTTACTGTCAATGGGCTGTAACCTCACTTGGAAATGAAGCACATCCCTGAGTCCGTGTACTTTGCGGCCAACGGATTTTCGTTTTGAAACGAAAAATGGAAAACGGGAAACAGTTTGTTTTTGTTTATTTCGTTTCAAAACAAAAATCCATTGGTCGCAAAGTACACGGACCCCCCTGTTTCCTCTGTTGCTTGGAACAGCCACTATTCTGCTTTTAATGTGAGGACACCAGGTTGGGTTATAGTCTAACACTACAAAACAACCGTCTCCGAGCACAACACAAACTCTGACATATACTCCACGTAAGAATGAAAAAACAACAATAATTTATGTGCTGAAGCCTGTCAGGCCAAACATCAGAAAGGCTGGAGTCACTAAGAGAGTCACGTTAGCTCACCAGTTAATGCAGCAGTTGCTAAAGTTATCCGTTGCATTGCAATATATAATATGTAACATTATGGCTTTACACATTACTTTAGCAGCTAATGCATTCCGCCATTACTGCATTATGTCAAAGTGATGATTTAGCCTGCAAGAAAGGATGTAACAGTAAAAAACAAATGTGGAGCGATTTGTTTATACTATCCTTGACGCAAGGCAGGAGCAGCCCCCTACTTTAGCACAGAAATACCATTGTTTGCTTCATAACGCTCAATTTAGATTTTGTGGTTTTACTGTGGTTTTACCGTTATACTCAGGTGCACAGCTTCTCCACCGTCTCAGTCGCTGTAACTTACATGATCCACATAATATACAATACTGCAAAATAACTGCACAGGACAACAGCTGTGTCCCTGTCTGTCCATAGTGGCGTGAGCGCTGCCTTTTTTCCCCTGGAGTGTTGTGCCAATATGCCGGCTCACTGTGCTGTCTGAGCCGAGAACATTGAAGCAACAGAGCCTGAACATGCGTGGTAAAAAGCCACAGCTAGCATGCCGGTGTTTCGCCGTTGACTGAGGGATCTCTGTATAACAGCGTTATACAGTTGTGTTTGGGATTATGCTCGCGCACGAGTTTAAGCGAGCACACATAAGAGCACACACCTGGCTGCAATCTTAAAACCACACCGCTAGCAGCCACTAATAAATAATTAGCCCTTTAAAAATTTAAGGATTAAAGATTCAGATTTTTCCAACACCACATGACCACACCATCACTCAACGCTCAGCCCTCCCCCTTGCATGCGCACAGGGGAAGCAAAGGTGGCCAACACACTCTGTCAGCTCTTGTGCTAAATTTAATGTTTGGGCCTCATTTTTTTCAAATTTCTCACATTTTCTTACTTTTAATAAACCGGTCGACAATTACTGCTACTAACGATGCTTCTTCTTTGTACGTATACAACGTAGTGACAAAACACGCTCTGTAGAGACTTTTGTCCATTTGGGCTACCGTAGAAACATGGTGGTGCAACATGGCGATGTCCATGTAAGAGGATGCGGTGTATGTAGATAGAAATTACTCATTCTAAGGTAATAAAAACATAATGGTTCATTATGGTAGGATTTCATACCTACTGAAAACATAAACGGATATTACATTGCATTTCTGTTAATAGATCCTCCTAAATATTACACACTGGACCTTTAATAAAATCAACTGTAAACATTGCTGACTTTCAAAATACTCAACTCAACAGTTGAAAACTGCCAGAAAGATCTGAAATGTGTGATCCTGTCCTGTCGTATCTATCTCTACAGAGGTGCAGCAGTGTGAGGATGATGATTGATGGAGCTGATGAACATCTCAGAGGTCACTCGCCACCTTCACTTTGGCTGGTCTCTCCCCGTTCATGGCATTGCCATGGCAACCGGTGATTCCTCTCTTCGCTGAGTCTCCACGGTTACCGACCTGCTCTCATTCATAAGCGTTGCCAGGGCAACGCAGCTCTGGCTCATTGATGGAATCTCGGTATTGCCGCAGCAACGGAGATGGGAAGTGGGTCTCCTAACGATTGATTTTCAACCCCTCTAAGCCCCCGCATCTCCCACCTGCATCTCCCACCCACCCACCCACACACATTATCCTTACCTACCCCCTCACACCCTTAACAACAGCTCCTGTACATGGTGCAAGCATACAGCATAAGTATAACTTCCCTTACACACACATACACACAAACACACTGACCAAACGTGTGTAATTGGATCCATTTACCGAATACAAACACAAACACATTCACATCAAATATAAGTGTTGGAGCTCTCTCTGCACATTACATACAGAGTACAATCTGATGACAGTGACGAATGCCGTGCAGCCCAGGTAGTATGGATGACCCACTTTCTCTGCTGCTGTTGGTGTGTTGAACACTGGAATTGTTGGGTTTTTTTTCAACATGTACACAGAAACATAAATCCCACATACATACAAACAATTAGTTACCCTTAACTCTACCCTCCTTGGGTAACTGTTACCTGGATAAGACATCCTAAACAAGTAATGTAGGGCTGTTGTTAAATCAGGAACTTTACTCCACTGACTGATTGGTTTTAATAATATTTAACCATTTATTAAATACAGTCAAAGTGAAGCCACCATTGCCATTTAAAGAGCTTGAAAAAGTCATCTATGCATTTTAACATTGCATTCAGACTTAAAAATAACATGTCAGAAGACAAGATCACAATACCACTATTTTAGGCTTTGTGGGTTTTGTTGATTTTAACGGTTATATTTCTGAATTGTCAAACCTTTGAACACTGAGATGCTCAGACAGAGAAATCCTGGCAGTTCAGAGGTCCAGACTGAGGACTTGTGACTTTGTCGTCAGGGCTCTGAGACTGACATATCGATGTCAGTGTAGTGGCATGAGCTAACATTTACTGATAATGATACTTAACACAGTTCATAGATAACATGTAAGTGCCTATGTCATGTGCATTCATGAGGGTGTTGTATGTAATGAATGCTATCACAACATGCAAGAGACTGGGACAAGTTCCAGCCAGTGACGTGTGTGTGTGTGTGTGTGTGTGCATATAGGTTATGTGTGTGTTGTGTGGAAATAGTGTGGGAGTGCCATGTGTCATCACAGTGTGAGCTCCTGTCCCCTTAGTGTCTCCCACTGAGGCCTAACCCCCCCCCCCCCACACACACACACACACATACACGTGATGGACAATGTTCCAGTGTGACATGGTTCACAGTAAAGGAGTCCAAACAACATAGTGTACAAAATAAACAAATGGTATATAGGGAAAGGATGGGACACTGGTTCAGTTATCACTATGGTTATATAGATATGTCTGCAACAAAAGTGTCTGCCAAATACGTTAAATAATAAGTTATGTGTCATTAAGACATTTACTTCTGCTCTGGCAGTTATTAATTTGCTTTCCAAAACTGCCAATGGGATGTCGGGGTCATGATTCAAGCTGCTGGGACATTTCCCAGCATGCATGAAGATAGCAGAGAAACACAGGACTGACACAGATACAGGTGCCCTTGGGTAAAATAACCTAGCAATAGTTTGTTTGCCTCTATTTTACAATGGACTCCAACAAAGCAAACAACACAAACAGTGAGATGACCTGACAAGTTTTTAACAAATTCAAAACAAACATATACCGAACTGTCTAAATAACATACTTGGAAGCAAACATTAACGGTGAAAACACAGCCATCTATAGTAGGTTCTGTATGTTAAGTAGGATATATCAAATCTGAACCAAAAAGTGGTTCAATAAGATCTAAATGTTTATGTAGTTAAACACTTATATATATCCCGTAGCTGTAGCTTCCAAATGTGTTTTAGGACAGTAGTTTCCAACCTTTTGGACTTGTGCAAATATAGTTTTTTGTGGATAGTATATAGGGAAAGTGACCTTTTACACGTTGTCTTGTCTTGTGACCTCTTGTGGGATCCCAACTGTCAGGTTGTGAACACATAACATAGATTGGGGACTTCCTTAAAACCTCTCTGATCAATGATGTGATTGCTTCATGTTTTAAAGCCAGAGCAGAGGTTGCTTACGCCCTCATTTCTTAGCAGTGAAATTGTTGCGAGAGAGTTGATAGGAATGACCATTGTAAAAATCCGAAAAGTCACCTGAATTAACTTGTTTTTAACTGCGTTCTTTGATATGACACCCCTATTGGCAGGGCAACATAATTTGTCTATGCTTTCCAACACCTTTGAAAAATTATGTTTTATATTGTAACAGCTCACTTGTTAAGGTATGGTTAGGTTTCAGGAAATGTTGTGTTATGGGTTAAAATGAAAACTTTGTGAAGGTTAGGTGACCTGAAGGTTAGGCAACGTCATGATAACAATAATAAAGACATGGTTATGGTTCAGGAATGATTGTGGTCATGTTGTAAAGAAACAAATTATAGTCTTCTGTGTTATAAGTCCAACGTTTTGTTGGCCCATCTATCCACCCTGTCCTCCTGCCTATGTGGACTTTACTTGGTCTATAATAACATCACCTGACTTCTTCCTTTGCAGCCATAATTACAATGGCTGCTATAGTGCCTTATCATTTGAAAGTAAGCATATTTAGTTTTGGGTCACTTGTTGAAATGACTGAATCTGTCATTTTGCTTACTCCAGCCCTGCTCTCTCTCTGTCTCTTTCCTATAGATACAGGACATTAAGCAGCACTTTACAACTGTTATGTCACCACTTACCCCAACCGCAATCAAGGTGGTATGCCCCACTCACTTTTCCTTATTGGGAGAGACCATTTGCTAGGTGCAGAGGGGTGTCAGGGGAGAAATCAGTGGTAAGATTGGAGGTGAAAGAGGGGTTTTGTAATGACTCCATCACCTCAGGGATTGGGAATCTTTTCCACCAGCTTATGTCATGAGACCCCTCCCTCTCACTTCATCAAAGACACAGCTTTCTTTTTTCATTCCACCCAAACTTCTCTTTTTATTTCTCATTCCATTTCTCTCTGCTTTTTTCAGTCTTCTTTCCATCGCCTGTTTGCTGAAGCTTTCATTGGCACAGGCAGGATGAAAGCACTCTCATTCCGACCACATTCTCCATCCTCATCCCCCCTTCCTCTTCCCTTCCCTCTCTTCATTTTCTCACTCTCACATTATTGCTGATCTCAGCAGAGTGCTAACACTCAGCTGATGGACTTTCTCTCTACCTCCACCCCCAACCAAACACCCTTATTTTCCCTTCATTCCTTTTGCCCCCTACCTTTCCTTCTCTCCCTCCCTTAGTGCTTCTGTCTTTAATTCATGTAGGACACTTCATGTAGGATCAGGTGGAGAAAGGATGGGGAGAAATGAAAGTGTCCAGAAGGAGGGATAGTGTCATCTTTCCTACTCTCTCCTCTATATCTTTACTCCATCCATCAACCCCCCTGTCTTTTAATCACATATATGTTTTATTAACCTTTATTTATCTAGGGAGGTTTGCTGAGTGTGCATGCTTTTCTGCAAACACCCTCTGGCCACTGGAGGGTTTCAGAGCTTAAGTCTTCAGCACAAGAGTACCTTGATCGCTGTATTTAGGGTAGTAATGCAGATATTGGACATTTTAAAACTCTGCTCAGTGGGTAGTATATTTTTTATTAAATAAAAAAATTGTTATTGAGGAATTTTGTTCTGTTTAATTTGCCGTGGAGGACATTTGCTTCAAACAATTCCTGTCAAAAGATGCAAAAGCATCAACAGGGAAGTTTGATCTGCTTTCACTATTGCCAGATTTTCCCAGTTGAAACTAGTAACCTCATTCTCTGACAAAGCTGCTTGTCAGTCCAGCTTCCTCCTTCCATCCATTCCTGTTCTTTAATTATATAGACACTCTTGTTTTTCCACTCTCCTGTTCACCCACGTCATTCTTTCCTGTGTTTATAATCTTCCTTCGTTTTTTCCGTTCACCTCTCTCCCTCGTTCTCTCTCTCTCTCTCTCTCTGATGAGCCAAATGATTGGCCCACCTGTCCCCCCGTCTCCTGCCAGCATGATTCTTGGACCGCACGAGGGCACAACGTCTGGACTTGTGTATCCTTGTCTTTCCTCTCATGTGTTTGTGGGTGCAATATGTCATCTAGTTGAATGTATATGAGTAATGAATGTGTAGGTGTCTCTCCTCTCTAATCAACATTGTTGCCAGTTGCAGGGACAAGTATAATGAATATTGGACTTTCACTAGGTGGCCAGAAATACAACTCCAATTCAGCTTAATTGAGGTTGAAATTCAATATTACTTACTTGATCAGATGCTGATGTCTTCTAGCAATAAATACATTTTTGTATCAATGGTGAAATGATCACTTTCCAAACAGAAACAGCAAAAAATGTAAACTTGTGTACTGATGTCTGTTGGGATGACCAAAGCACTATGTTTTCAGTCAGTTGTTCAGTCATGGGTATGGTCAGGGGGCGTTATGTCACCTCAAAGGTAAAATGTATTGATCCCCTGAAAGTAGAAACCTTATTGTGGTACAATTTTCCTTCCCTGCCAGAGGGGTCAGAAGTCAGAGTCAGGCAGAGAGCAGCAGAGTTGGAGCTGGTAAAGATTAAGTGTCTTGCTAAAGGACACTTCAGCAGGACAAATGGTTGTCAACAGTGTGGGTGTGATGATGAACTGGTTTAATGCCTAACTTTATCACTCTGCTGACCTCACATTGTGTGTCAGAAGGTGTGTGTTTGTGTCTGTGTCTCTATTTCTGTTCACAAGGGTGTGTGGGTGAGCACAAAGCACCACACACTGAAACAGGCTTTTGGCAGAAATGATTTTGTTTAAAGGGATATGTCTCTGAGTTTATTTCAGTATTTTTGTTTTAAAATCAACCTACTTGGTTGAATTGAGGATAATTTACCAACTACTTCACACTGCATTGCCACTTACCTGTCACAGAACAAGTCAGACTTGTCAGTGCCTTCCAAAACTTTGACCAATTTCTAATCTGCCACCACTGTAGTTGAGGGTTGTTTAGGTTTAAGCACAAAACACATTTTTGTGCTTAACAGTCAAAATTGACTGTTGGTAAGAAACTAGAAACGGGTTTCCCACATCCAAGTCCATGTTGACCCTTCCATCCACCTCAAACTCTTCCTTATGTGATTTTGAGGGGCTACAATGTCTCGCTAATTCCACCTACTTCCAAAGGACATTTTATGCATTTGATCGACAATGCTGTTGTTTTCGTGAAGATGTGCTTCCCTCATTGATGACACACCTCTCCGCTTTATATTTACAGGTTTTCAACTCTGTCTTCTCAGAACAGCTCATTGACTATTCTGCGGCAGATGGCATAGAGTTAGAGGTAACATATATATAGAGAGAGATGAGCCTGTAAATGACTGCAGAGCAATAATGATAATGGAAGTGATGGCAAAGGGACAATTTTCAGCCAGGTACTCTCCCTCTATGACCTCATTTCTCTTTCCCTGCTGCACTTCATTTCCTCACTCAATGTCAGTATGTTATTTTCTCAGAGGAGGTACTGTATTTACTGTAACACCTGTGTGTACCAATTACCAATCTGAAATAATATTTTAGAGAGTGACCTGATTCACACCAAAGTTAGCTATGTTTCTCCAAGGCTTAATGTGTTTTGTCTATTTTCTAACTCTAAGGGTCTGAGTCGATACAGCGAGATAAATATCTTCACGAAGATGTGTTTCATCTAATCTGTCCTGTTTGTGACGCAAAAATCAGCTGTGAGTCGTCCCAGCATTGAGTCAGAGGTTCCTGTTTCCCTCTATGTTGAGTTCTGATGACATTTGGTATCTTTGCCAGATACTCTAGGGACTCAGTAAGCTATGTTTTTTGTTTTATGTTTTTTCCCCCTTCTCTCTTTTAGGAGTGTCGTATGCATTGTCCTTAAACTGATAGAGGTTTAGCAGGCAATGACCACTTTGATGTCAGTGGAACTATTCCATCTTTGTCTCCTAGGCCAGACAGCCATTGTCTGAGATTATGTAGTTTCATAGGCAAACAACTTGATGATGTTTAAGTTTAATCTGTGACATCATTGACATAGCCTGTTTATTAAAGCTTACACAGTAGATCCCATAGAGTATTTATAAAAATGCTATGCACATGCTATGTTGTGATAATGGTATACTAGTATTATCATAACATTTGAGTCACTAAACTAAGCAAAAAAAAATCCCTTATGAATTACCAGATCACGTTTTTTTGCTTTAATCTACTATTTTTGTTAGCCAACTACAGCTACTGCCTTCCAAGAAAGAACTTCAAACTTTCAATAGCCACTTTCAGGTCTACAAGAAGTGCGTGTTTGATAGTCAAAAGATTCTTTTAATACTTCAAAAGTTCTTTTAAGAGCACCTATATGTAATTCCACACATCCATCCATCCATTGTCAAACGCGTATCCTGCATTCAGGACATCGGGCAAAAGGCGAATCGCCAGTCCATCACAGGGCCACACATAGACAAACAACCACTCACACTCACACCTAAGGACTTAGGATTTTTAGAGACACCAATTAACCTAGCTGTGGATGTATGTGGACGGTGGGAGGAAGCCGGAACACCCGGAGAGAACCCACACAGACAAAGGGAGAACATGCAAACTCCAAACAGACAGGCCAGGGCAACCGGGGTTTGTGAGGCGACAGTGCTAACCACTGCACCACCGCGCCACCCTATACGTAGTTTCTTATTATAATAATCTTAAAGAGTGACACAAAACCACCCATCTTGGAAAACATACATACAAGTATACAGCATACTGCTTAAAAATATATACCAAACATGTAAACTGAGGGTTCTATTTTGAACATTGTGAACATCCATTAGAAGAGTCGCAGGGACGTCTGTGGTGTCCTCTCATTGACTGACTGTCCCAGAGTCTATCGTAAATGATTAGATTACTGTGTGACGTCACAGCATGGCACTGAAAATCAATGGACCATCATCCCTGAATACTAAATACACTAGTCACTGTGTGTGTGTGTGTGTGTGTGTGTGTGTGTGTGTCTCCCTGTCCTCTTTTTCCCCCTCTCTCATTAATTCCTGTCCTCATCAAGTCTCTCTCTCCAGTGTTTGCCAAGAATGAAGTCAGCACACATACATGCACACTTCACAACACAGTGCCAGAAGCCTTCTCAGTCACGACTTGCACAGCACAAATTCCTTCAGAAACCAAAAGAGGAGAAAGAAAGTGAGAAAATAGAAAGTCTGACACTATTAACACGTAAAATCGAACAAATCCGCAATGTTTTTTTACCTACCACATTGTGAAAGCGTTGGACCAAACAATAATAGTTTAGCTATTCTTAGAGCCTTATCATTAGTGGGACTACAAATACAGTTTGTCCATAAGGTAGCACTACAGGAAAGGTCACGGGTTCTTTAAAATCGTGAGCGATTCTGACATTGGGATCATGAATGTGCTTCGCAAATGTAACGGGAATCTACTTTGATTTGGAGGCATCTAATATGCAGAGTGTAAATGGAAGCTACAGCTTGTGGTGGAGGAGGCACGTTAACTTCAAAGAAAGCCACACGTGTTTGTGCTACTGTACAAGTGAGGACCCTTACTGGCATAATACGATGAGTGTCACTGACAGTTTGACTTTTTGAACAAGGCAGTTGGGAAATCTAATAAAGCAGTGAGTTTTTCTTGTATTGGGAGAAAGATATGACCTTAAACTAAGTCTGAACCCTCAAAAGACCCTTCAGAGAAGTTTCAAAATATGTCTTCCCTCTCAAGGTCTTAAATTGGTTTTTAAACATGTGCTAGCTTCTTGCAGCATGTGTTCATACCAAGACCTTGCATTCAGTTTCACATGTTCTACATGAACTTATGTACAAATACAAATGTGACTACAATTGGCAATATAGGCCAATTAGACATAGTATTTGTGTGTCTACACACACACACAGTATCTCCAGAAATACAGTATGTGTGTGATCGTCTATGCACCACAAGGTAACAGCAGTGTATGTTATATAGGCTGTGCTGAGTGATTGATCATAGGGAGCAGGGAAAAGGAGGTTACTGCAGCACTCACACACAAACGCACACACTCACTCCTTCTCCGAGCGTGCTCCTTTCAGCGTTTGCTCTTTCCCATTTCCCTCTCTCTCCCTTCCCCCCCTTCTACCATCTTTGCCTTCCATCCTCCTCCCATCCTTCCTCCAAATCTCTCTCTCTCTCTCCCTCCATACATCACTCTCACCTCCCCTGTCCCCGCACCCATCACTCTTCCCTCCTTCCTGTGGTCTTCCTCCTCTCTTCTCTCCATCCCTCTCACACCTTCTTTAACAGCCAAACCCATCTTGTATTCCCTCTCTCTCTCTCTCTCTGTCCTGTTCTCCAGAGCCCAGGGGAACGAAGAGACATCGTCACGTGTCCTCTTGTTCTACCACCTCCTCCTCCTTTTTCCTCCCTCGGTTATCTAGCTGCAGTAGTACGGCGCTACTCTGCTGCTTCTCTGGCAAGGGGAGGTTTCATCTCTCAAGGGCTCCCTCTGTCTCTCTGTCTATTTATCTGTGTATACCATCCATCTATCTATCTATGGGTGACTCATTAAATGAGTAAGCAACAGTGGTTGGCATAGTTTCTACAAGTCTCTGGAACTCTACTGGAGGGATGAAAAAATCAGATCTGAGTCTCTCAAATGAGTCTCTCATGTGGTGTTTTGATGATGGTGGAGGAGAGCACTGTCTTACCAGGTGCCTATGAGGGCCATAGAAGATGATTATGATAATTATTCTTACTACCTTTATTTATTTTTCTATACTGTTCTGGGTTTTCTGACGTACAGTTTGCTTTACATGTTTACATGTGTAAGTAGTCCAGGTTATAAGTCCACACTACTGTTATATAGTCTCTGTTATTCTTGATCTCACTGGGCATGACATAAAGCTTCTTGTGTTCACTCACAAAAGTAATCTCTCAACATTTACTTGTGCCTTATTAATTGGTTCACTGGCAATTTACAAGATTGGATGCAAGAGGGTCCAACTGCAGACCTCCCTTCAAGGAAAACAGACCCTGAGTTCTGAATAGTTTAGAAGGGCTTTTTTGTGTTAAGATTTCATATTGCCAAGTTCAGGAATGATACTTCAAGCTCAACATCCCAGAGGCCATTATGAGCACCACATGTGCATGCCCCGTGAGAAACTTTGGGATAAGAAAGGTGTTGAAAATATCGCTACATGTGAACACACCTTCTAGCGAGATCTAGCAACATTTTCTGCGTGTGTCAACTCCGTGGTAGCAGGTAACACCCTGTGAAGATGAGTGACAAGACAAAGGGACTGGAAGGGTACGACGGTGGGTGCTGGTGCTTTATCAGTGTATTTCTTGATTAGTGCTGAAATTGTGTTTATCATTAATATAACAGCTGCTGTTGTAATCTAATATAAGATATTTCTTGTTTTAGCTTTTCCAGTAAGTGCTCTTGCGTATCATTCTAATAATGTACATTCAAATTGAGCAGAGAGAGGGAGAGAGACGGAGAAAACTCTGCTACCACTCTCGGCTATTGCCATAACAACAAACCCGCTCCCCCATCTCCTGGAGAAGTGACATTTCACTTTGCCCTGGTTGCTGCTCCCTGCAGTGCTGCTCTGATCCAGCCTGCCTGTGTGTGTGTCCTCATTAAAGGAGGCCTGCGACTGAGGGGGAGTGGCCCTGATCACACACGCACACCTTGTCAAACTAGACCTCTGCTGTGTCTGTGTGAGTGTGTTTGAATCTGAAAAAAGAGGAAGGCACGCTACTATAAGATGCACACACATACAGATTCAGCGCAAAGATTAAATGTAAAAATGATCATCTGTTACCTTTATGCGTTTGTTACATTGATATCAGCATCAACGCTAAAAAAACACTATTTGAAAGGAACTAGATTCATTGAAATTACTGTATGTGACTGTATTTAAGTCTTTCCCCCCTAGACAAACACTATATCTTATTATCATCACCACCCATCCCCCATCTTTAGCTCAGGCAGCCATATTTATAACACACACACACACACACACACACACACACACACACACACACAGTTACAGTGTCACTGTTACAACCTGCCTGCACATGCACACACAGACTCAACATTAAGTAGTAAGTGAGTAGGTAATACATATTGTTTCTCAAAGGAATGTGTTTTATATTCCTATTCATTACATTTTTTCTTTGTGTTTCTTCCTTTCTGTTCAGCACCAGTTATAGTAGACCAAAATCAATACTTTCGGTTTAAAAGATACAAAGACACAAATTACTTTTTTTTTTAATCTCTTCTGATTGTAAAAGTAGCTTCTCAAACTTCTCATTATTCTTTGACAGATATAAACAGAATATTAACGGCTCTAACAATAGACATATGTGAAAAAATAAGTACAAAACAGAAAACATGTTTAATATTTTCAAGGTCGTAAGAAAGACTGAAAAATGTATCAGTCAGCCACTTTAAACAGATCAATGCACACATTTAACACGTACACACTATGCTAAGTAGAGTGACCAGAAGGCTGGCTGGTCCAGTTGTGGAGTTGATTCGCAATATTAACAGCGACCCTTTTACTCAGTGGGCATAAATGCACTTAAATCATCTGATCATAGTCTGCTTTTGGCAGAAACTTGAATGCAGAAATGTTTGTAGAAACTGGAAATTGCTGTCCGTCAGATTAAGGGATGTGATAAAACATGTTTGAACCCTTTGCTATGTCATGGAAAATAGCACTATAGCAGAAGAAGAGCTCTTATCTGGTTGTATATAGCTGTGTGATGTATTTTTTTTTTTAAAAAGCCTCGACCTGATTGGCCCAACTAACCCAGCGCTGAAGTGGATCAGGTAGTCATGGAAACAAATCCTACACATTTCAGTATCCAGAGGTACACATTAGGCATCATGTGGACAAAAATAAGTCAAAACACAAATAAAAAATAATTTGAATAATATGAATAAGACACAAATAAAAAGTAAGCAGGAAAGAGTAAAGAAATATAATATTTCCTGCAGGAAAAATAAAAGAAGGAGAACTAACAACAGAAGTAGAAAAAATTAAAAATCAAACTGGGGTATTATTGTGAACTCACCCAGTGAGCACGACCACAAAGTCCATAACGTTCCAGCCGTTCCTCAGATAGGAGCCCTTATGTAATGCAAAACCCAGAGCCAGGATCTTTATCCCAGACTCAAAACAGAAGATGGCTATGAAGTAGGGCTCCGTCTCCTCCTGCAGGGGAGGGAGGCAGAAGAGGTGAGGAGCAAAGTGGTGAAAAGACGATGGAAAGAAAGAAAACAGGGTTGAACAAAAGAACACAGGGTAGATCAGGTGAGGAAAGTAGAAAGAGAACAGGGTCAGCAACAGGCAGATTGTGGCTATTTGTTATTGAATACTCATTTATTAAACACAAAATGTTTTTGTAAGAAAAGTTTTCAACCACTGTGAGAATGTACTGTCATTCGTCTGCATAACTGTTTATTTTGTGCCTGTGTGCTCTGTGGATGTATGTCTACATCTGTATATCTCCTGTAAGCCATGTGTCTCTGTGTGTTTGTGAGCCTTTGTGTATTGTACATGTTTGTATATACTGATTTGTAGGTGTGTGTTTGTGTTACCAGTCGTTCAGACAGAGGGGTCTTGTCTCCATCAGGGAGATGCTGTTCCAGAGCCAGGACAATGCAGTTTGCAATGATGGTGGTGAGGATCATCCATTCAAACGGAGTGCAGCTGGAGTTAAGGCCAACATCACCAACAAGTATCACATAAACACACACTCCTCATATATATATATATATATATATATATATATATATATATATATTTACATTGTAATCATTCACACTGGAGAGATCAAGTCAATGCTGATCAACTTCTGCTTAAAATTTCACCGTGACTTTAAAAAGCCCCTGAATTACGATGTCCCAATGGCCAGCTGCCAGTATGGATGGGGACCTCAGTGTCATTCCCACCCCTCACCCCCTCTCTCTCTTTCTCTCTCTCTCCGTATATTTCTTATGGTCTCTAATGTCAAACTGCCCAATAAAGGTGAAATTGCATTAAAATGACTGATCCACAAGTTTTGACATTTTCAAAATTGCATAAAATAATTTGTCCAGGATTCTCTTAGAACCCAAAAGTCCATTTGATTCTCTTATGTTAAAGTTCAAAACACAATGATCATGTTGAATTATAAATTCATTTTGACAGACACATAGAGAATGGAAAATACAATGAGCCAAGACTATTTTTTTGTCTTATTGCTTTTGATTATTTGTTTTTGCATGTCTGGTTTTCCTGCAAAGAACATTGTGACTCGTCTGTTTGTTTTAAGCATTTGTAAATACACTTAACTCTGCTTGAACGTCACAGTAGTTAACTTTACACTGTGTGTAAACCCTTGTATGTGGCTAACAATTCACTGGAATTTTCTCAATAATAAATCTGACACAGACACATGCAGTTTCTTTAAAACACAGACAACCAGAAAAACTTGTGGGAGGTTTGGTTAACTATATGAGCACATTAGGTATTTCTGCTTCTGCGATCCTGCAACCTGCAAATCAGATGCAACAGAAATGCAGCAATGACTGACATTAAATTTAAACTGAAAACGGTCAGTTTGTCAAAGCGGTATGTGAAAAAACAAATTCCCTCTACACACACACACACACACACACACACACACACACACAACACACACACACACAACACACACACACACACACACACAGGCTGACTCACAGAGGTCGCCTGGTGGAGCAGCCAGCTTTTCACAGTGCTCCATCCAGTCAAGTGTATTTGTATGGGTTGTGGTGTGTGTGTGTGTGTGTGTCCATGCCTGAGTAATGGCTGCCGGAGGGGCTAAGATGACTGGATACATCCAGACAGATCAAGCCTGTGTCTAATTGGCCAGTCATTATCCTGTTAGCCTGTATGTGTTTGTCTGTGTGTGTGTCTGTGTGTGTGTGTGTGGTGGGAGTACGTGTCTATTGTCGTGTTTACCAGATGCAACGCTGACATTGACACTACGGCCGGAGGACGGCCTCTGTGTTTGTGTGTGTGTGTGTGTGTGTGTGTGAGGGATAAGAGGCTGCTGGTTGATGTGAGAGGATCAGACAGGTCGGTCTGAGTAGTACACACTAACAAGACAATGCTGAACTACACTGCACATGCTGGCTGTCAGACACACCTACCTACTTGTGGAAGACACACAGCTTATAATGCTCCTGAATATCAGTTAGGGCAAAACTGCATTCTGGGTTATATTGGCAATTTTAGTATCCTAATATTAATATTAAAAACTGTTATGTAGCTATTTGAAACTATGTACAATTTCGTGAGGCTTCACGACAGTTACTATTAAACACGGAGGGATTCAGTTAAATCAATCTGGCTTAAGACACGTTGACGTCAGGATTTCTGACATGACACTGCACACAAGGCTTATGTGAGTGCCATGTCAGCACCATAAAAGACCTACATCTTGTCTTTCATTTTGCTCATGAAGATTGTGTCCTCTTCTTGACACGTTTATAGTGACAGTAGCCCTGTGTGAAACTGACTACTTTGAATGGAGCCAATCTGTTGATGCAGCAGGGGTGCCAAATGCAAATGTAAAACAACAACAGGTCAAGTGGCAAAAAAGTTGAACCAGCCTCACCTTTTTCTGCAATTCAATGTCATCCAGCAAGGTGCATCTAACGTTCCCACCAATGCAGCCCCCTCCACTGTTTTAGTGCAGGGCTGTTTTCGGTCTGAATCTTTGCTTAAGCTTAACTCTGACTTCCACAAAACAGCTGTGATTCCAGCTAAGTTGTAGACTTATCAATCCTGACATCAACAGATGTGGAGTTGCTGATCTACTTAGCCAATTTCTTTCTCCACTCTGTCGTGGTAATGTAGTATAAACATCAGACATTTTTCCCTCTGGAGTTCACCACTCCTTCATTCTGTACACTGTAAATCAACCCTCTGTTTTTTCTTTTAACAGTGAAGAGATGCTTCCTCATGCAACAAAACGTATGGGTTGAAGATACAAGAGAAGAGAAGACTAAATATTACACACACTAAATATTCAATGTTATCAACTAGGTCTTTAGCTCTCGACAGGTTTCTTTTTTAGTAGCTATAATTGTGAAAAGGGTTCAGGACTCTAAAACTTAAAGTTAAGTAAATAAAGTTGGAATAAATATTTAGTAAATTAGCCACATTTTAGCTAGTCTTCTTTTTAATTGTAATAGTTGGCAGATAATAAACAACCAGCACAATAAAAAACATGCTGACATCTAGTGAGCAGACTCATTGCCACCAGTTTGTGGTTTATATTTCATTTAAAAAAACCCTCAAATCATTATATGTACGGTATGAACAACGTTTTGTAGCAAATCAATTTATAGTATCCTTATGCAGCACACAGATGCTATGTGCGTGTGTGTGTGTGTGTGTGTGTGTTCAGACTGGTCAGGCTACATGCTACCCTGCTACACCATCTATTATTCAGCAAACACACACTCTGCTGGCCTAACAACCTGCTGAAAGCAGGAGGTAACACTCCCTCTGTGTGTGTGTGTGTGTGTGTGTCTTCCTTTATGTGTTGAGATCTTTTGTTCTCCCTGTTTTGTTGTCTTTCTCAGTTTTGTTTTTCTTTCCGTTTCTGTTTTATCTTCTAACACTTTTCCTTATTTTTATTGATTTTCTGTTCTTCTCTTCACACCTTTTCTCTTTCAGTTTCTTTTTTTTTTGTATTCTTATGCCACCCTTCAGTTGAGTGTGAAATGTAAATCACTCCATCCTTCTTCCCGTACTTCTTTTCGTCCTCTGGCTCACCCCAAGTTGAATCTTCCCTCTCTTCTGCCCACCTTCTGTCTCCCACTTCACCCATTCCTTCTTTTTGAGAGAGAAACAAAGATTAGTTGATTCAGAAGCCATTAGAGAGCACAAATTTTTGGCAACAGTATTATTGGTGAGCACTGCAAAAATGTGTGTGTGTGTGTGTGTTCCTCTCTCATTAATTAAAATGGCTTTCTGATGGCCACAAACAAGCTCTGCCATGCCAAAATATACTGACCTCACTGCGCGCGCGCATCGCGACGCCATGCGCGCACGCATGCGACGCATGCGCCTGCGCCGCACGCGCGCACGCGCGCACGCGCATGCGCACGCACGCACGCACGCACATTCACTGTCTGTCCTTCTCCTTTCACTCTTTATCTCTACTTTCCACTGCAGGCGGCTACTCAAAACAAACAATTAAACACACACACACACACACACACACACACACACACACACACACACACACACACACACACACACACACACACACACACACACACACACCATGTATGCAAACAGAATGAATACATGGCAATGCACACATACACAAACATGCATTATTAAACTAACTAGTGCCTTGATATGCACAGATAACGCTTTGGAACACAAAAGCACACGCAGAGAGAAAGGTAATACCTACATCAGCAATATTTTGTTGCTCTTTTGCCTATTATTGTGTATACACACTCACACACACGCTATGGTTCTGCCAGCAAGTGCATTATCTTATTAAAGAGAGAGAGGATTGGTGTTTATGGAGATGTTCCATTTTTCAGGCAACATTTCAAAATGGCTGATACCACGAACAGTAAGTGATCAAATACAGTAATTTTGTGATTATGGTGAATTGATCCTTTAGGTATTAAAGCCCTGTCCTTGTAAACCTAAAACCTCATTTTCACAGACTCAGATAATCTGTGGTCCCGGGGATTCAGGTTTAGCAAGGTACCACATGAGGGGACTGATGACATGTCTTTTCATCTGTCCCCTGGAGTCCAGTTTCAGTGTCTGTCTTGACTGGGTCAAAGGATTGTTTCTGCTTATTTTTGAAGTTTCCTTCACACCTAAATTCTTTGTGCAAGTGTCTTTAGCACTTCCAATACATTACTGTATTATGGGGCTTATATTTCTTCATATACACCTGTATTTTAATAGCCTTTAAAACACTATTACCCCCCATCTGTCCCATCTGACTGTTTGTATCTTAACTCCTTCACACACTAATACCTTACTCCTCCCAGATAATTGTCCCAGAATGTGGGGGGATATCTTTAGTGCTGAAACAGTAGATTCATAAGTCGCAATACTAATCCCAATTTGTCATTTCATTCATTTTTGAAAGCAAGCATTACAAACATTCATTGGTTCCAGCATCTCAAAAGTGAACATTTGCTGGATTTCTTTGTATTCTTTGACAGTAAATTGACTATATTTTAGTTTTGAACTGTTGGTGAGACACAACAAGCAATCTGAAATATTTATTTTACAAGAATCTCAATATTAAACGAGTTTGGAAAACAATTTAATGTAAACAGGCAGTTATGTAAAATTAGCTGCAATGGTAAAGCTGAAAATGTCAGCCTATTTAGCAAATGGGGGGATGTATATTCAGTGTTTCCATGCCTCATAAGCACTTGCAGGTGCAGCCATTGGCAGCAGAATAAAACGATCCACTCACATTTCCTGCTTTAAAACAGGATAAAGCATCTTGTAGGCACCAATTTGTTTTTTGCACTTGCCCAATGTAAATAAGGTGTAAGACATACATTTGCACACATTGGCATTTTATTATGGTCAGCCTAAGGCACACCTGTGCAATTCCCATGCTGTCTGATCAGCATCGTGATAGGAGGTGGATGGTTTGTCTCGGCAAAGGAGAAGTGCTCACTAACACAGATTGTTGACAGATTTGTCAACAATATTTGAGAGAAATTGGCCTTTTGTGTACATAGAGAAAGTCATATCTTTGAGTTCAGCTCATGATGAATGGGGGCAAAAACAAAAGTGTTGCGTTTATAATTTTGTTCACTGTACTTTACTACATTCAAAAATGTGCTACCTGTCGCAATGTTTCCAGCCTAATGTAGCGTGTGAATACCCTACATTGTGAAGAATTCCTTCATGAAGACAATAAACTAACTACCTGTTATATATTCCTCCTACTGTCTCCAAGCCCAAACCTCCACAAAACTACCCACAGCTATTTAAATATGCCTCAGTCTAAGTCATCCTGTGAAAAATGTCCTTGTGTACCAGTTTTCTTGTCAGTATGTGTGTGTGTGTGTTCACCCAAGTGTGTTTGTGTGTGTGTTTTCAGCTGATGAGGCATTTTGGTGTGGCGCTGAGGCTGTGCTTTAGGGGAGCCGAGCCTGATGAGGGGGAGATTTTAAATCACACCAAATGAAGCTTTATCAAATAAATGAAACTGTGTAGCACTCGACTCAGCAAGAGTCAGTTCCTTTATGGGAGTGACGCAAGTGCTCTCTCTCTCTCCCCATCCCCCTTCATAAACATGCAGAGCTTAAAAATAGCAAGAAACAGGTATACGCAGTTGAATATCCTCCAAATTTCAACTCCAATTAAAGTTTAAGTCTTAAGGAATTTTTGCAGATTCATTCACTCACATTTTCTTCACTCGTGTTTTTAAAGTGCGCAGAGAAAATGAGAGACGACACAAATGCATATGAGGTCAATGTAAAAAGGCAAAAAGACATAAACAGTTCCAGATTCAGTGCGAGATGAGGCGAAGACATAGCCGTGTGAGTTAACAAGTATTCCAGTACACCCAGTCTAATTATTCTGCTAGTGCTGCCATCTACACGTAGTTCATTCTCTGCAACACCCTGTGTCCTATAGCACTTCTCATTGTGTTTTAGTGCAATGCAACATCACAGCTCGGTGTGGTCACAAATGCATCACCACCATACTTGACCACAGCCATTTGTGATTTGGGGAGCGCTAACAGGTGGAGGTCAATGCAGAAATAATTAATCCGTACAAGTTCATGTGTGCTCTTCAAAATATTTCAGCTTGAGCAGTCTGTACTGTCATTATTCATTGGCTGTTTGTGATCCATATTTAAAGATTACAATATATTTGTAGCATCACGGCAAATATGCAAAAGTGACAACATTCATCTTGAAGAAGAACATAGTAAATAACGCCATGACGGGATGTAGAAGACAATAGCTACTAAAAAGACGTCTTCAGTGGTTCACTCAGTTCCTAGTATCCAGACCCGAGTCAAATCTTCTATGATCGAATTGACCCTTTTCTAAGCTACGCCCCAAATACGCAGCTGGCCAATCACAGCACAGTATAGGACTCGCTCTAACTACGGTCTGAGACTTTCATGGCTGCGCTCCATTGACTTGTATGCAAAGGAGTCATTTTCTAGCTTTTCTTTGCTGTATTTTTCCAAAATATGGTCAAACATTCCTGTGACACTTGTTATATGTTTGCTTCCCAGAGAGGTTGAAAGGAGAAGTACAATTTATTCACTTTCCAAAACCTAAAACAAATCCAGAAAATGTAGGCTGTGGATTGTTGTACTGTTAGTTAGCTTACGCTAGCTAATTTACTACTGCATGTAACGTTATATAACCCTACTGTTCTGCTTTTTAATGACTGTACTAGTGAACAGAGATCTACCCCGCTGTACACGAACAGTGTTGATCCTTAATATCATTGTCCTCTTTCTCAATAGTCAGGTAAGTTAATACGATGGTAACTTTTACTCTGTAATCAGTAGGCTTTAGCTTCTGTCTTTATTTTTTTTAACCTCAGTTGACAGAAAAAAACCTTAAAATGTATAATGCAACTGCGAAACTGTCTGCTTCTTTATGAAATCACTTTTTCCAGGAATTAGACAATATTTCTTCAGGGAGTGCCGTAATAGACAGCGGCAGCATTGTGATAAAAGTCTGACAGGTCCGACAGTTTGGTCCCTTTTGGATCAGGTCTCTCTTTTTTTTAAAGTGGATGAATGCGCATCAGGTTTGAGTGTTTTTTTCTTAATTGAGTTAAATAGTTTGAACTCTTGGTAATAATGTGCATTTGCATGAGCGTAATCAGAAGAGGGACAGTGGAAAGTGTCAGCTTATTATGTCCGTGCTTTACACGTGCATTAGTATGATTGTAGAGTTCATCGCTACACAGCTGTAAATGAGCTAATGATTGTGATCAGCCAATACAAGCGCCACTTAAATGCTCTGCCTGAGGTAATGCTTTGCTTCATTTATTTTATTTTATATTTTCATTTATATTTTTGTATCCTGCAGCTTTACCGGTATGGCAACAGCCTAGTTATCCTCACATGCTTAAAGTTCCATCTCCTCTCCCGACTATCTTACCGTCCGTCTAGTCCCTCCACCTGCCTGGTCCTTCTCTCTTGTCCTCACTTTTTCAGCAGGTTGAATACTCCTCTTTCTCTCTGTCTTTCAGATCCTAAAATTACTGAAAATCGCTCTACATATTTCTTTTAGGGATGCTTCAAGATTTTTGAATGGTAATTCAATTATAAAAATTAGGTGTCAGTAAAACATATGTGTGGCACATTCATTTTGACTACAGCACAGGGAGATGGGCTAGACGCGATGGAAATAAAGTTCCTGTTTGAGTATTGAACGCTACCACCACTACTACTACTCACTCCAGTGCTGGCACAGTGCTAAAACAAAGTGTGGAGATAGGTCTGAATGTATATTTTGGGGCAAAACATCTGGGAAAGGTAACACTAGACACAGGTAAAGCTAGAATATCAAAAGTCTACAAAACTATTCAAATATATTCAATCTTTTCAAAGCGAACGCACTCTCACTGTCTCTCGCTTTGTGTGTGTGTGTGTGTGTGTGTTCATGGGGGTGGGGGGATCTTTGAAGAATGGTCTCATTGAATAGTATTTTAGCTTGAAGTGCCCATCCCTACTTTGTTTCTTCTCAATTCTTATTCAGCCATCTTGCCTTCTTTCCATCCCCTCACACCACTTCCCCTCCTCCCTCATATCCTGCTCCACTCTTCTCCTTCATGAACCGCTATATATAGCCATGTGAAAGATGAAAGGGTGCATCTCTCTCTCTCTCTCTCTCTCTCACTCTCTTGCTCTCTCTCTCTTTCCCCTGACCCCAGCTCTTTTTGATTTGTGGAAGAAGCTTGTTTTTCTTGCCAAATATCTGTTTTGCCACTTTGCAGGCTGGTAATGATAACTGCATAGATGCTCTGTCTCTCCCTCTATGACACACACACACACACACACACACACTCACACACAAAGCTGTCCATCACTCCACCTCGACTTCATTGTATCCACCATTTTCAAAGCCTTTTCACACAAATAAAAAGTCATACACACATGCATGCAAGTACAAAAACAAATTACCCCCCACCACCACCACCACCACACATACAGTACATATAAACACAGTAACACTTCCAGGGTCTTCTATGATGCAACTCAATGAAAGACTCTTATTTCTAGGCTGTGCTAGCTGTGTACACACACACACACACACACACACACACGCACACACACATACACACACTCTCTTTAGTACATACTGTGTAACAGCTCAGATCATGGTTTTGTCATTGGCACTGTTTAGTCTACAATGACAAGGCCAGAAAGTACAGTAATTTGTTTAGATTAGATTAGAGTAGATAATTATAGCCACTGGAATTGGGTCATTTGGGCAAAGAAATGTTACTGCAAAAAATATAAGACAGCAAATTGATCTATTGAACATCTGTATGACTATACAGAAACATCAATCAGTATATAAAAGAATGTGCAGTGTGTGATAAAAGACACGAGAAAAGAATATTTTTCAATGCAAATTTTTGTGTATATTCACAACACATAGAGATCAACGCAAAAAGTGGGAGGAATTAAACAAAAAACTAATCTCTGTTTTCAACTTGAAACTTCCATCAGCCACCACTGCTGTGCTGATTTTAACTCTGGCAGGTAACTCTGCTTGAGCAGCTTCTTTTGTAGGTCAGCCATCATCTGGAGTCCTGTTCTATTTTAACAATCTTCTGAATTATTAAATGTGGTGGCTGGTAAATTTACCAGCTGCAGAGGACAAAAAGTTTGTTTTCTTATTTTGATTTTTTCACTACTTGTTTATTTCCTACATCCTGAATCCTATTTTTGGCATTTGTTGCTCTACTACCCAAAAATGGCTTTGGGGCATTTAAGCATTTTCAATAAAATCATGACGCAGCTATTACAATCCAACAAAGTGCAATAAACAAAAAACGCACTGGTTACCATCGCTTGCAGAGCTGCAGCAGTCTTAACAATGTACCACTGAGGTTTACATTTCAAATAAACAAGACAAGAACAAATGAACTACTGAAGAATTTGGTTAAAAAGCAAACTGAGGATTGTTGCACAGGAACAAATGACTATTGGCTTAAACAATGAAGAGCAATTGTTATGGCCATCTTGGAGCATAACATCGTCTGAGCATATATAGGTATCATATATATCCATCATCATATCTCATATATCTATACGTCCTCATCAGCTCACTAATCCTGAGTTAAGGCTATGCTATTCCTCTTAATCTGGACCTCTTGTGTCAGAAGATACTCTTCTACTGTTCTTTTCCTTGTTACCTTTCTTCTGCAATTTGTTCCCTTTCCCTCTCTCACTACCTCCATCATCTTACCTCAACCAAGCTGACGGCTGCAGCATCAGCTGCTCCTCACCAGGATGGGAAGAAGGGAAAGGAAGAGTAAAGAGATTAAAAAAGAGGGAAAAGGTTTTCAAAAAGTATGAAAAATAAGAAGAAGGAGTAATCAGAATAAAAGAAAAAGAGAGAGTTGGATAATTAATAAATATAATATAAATGAAGAAGAGATGGAAGGAGGAAGGGAAAAAAGAGGGGAAAAGGAAAATTGGGAAAGGGTTAGAAAAAGAGGAAAAGAATAGGAGGGAAAAGACAGGAAAGAGAGAAGAAAAGATGAGACGAAGGAGGAAAAGAGTGGAAGTAGAAGGAAGTGAGGAGGATGAGAAAGAGTGGAGGAAGATGGGAAGAATGCAAAGAGGGCAAAACAGGTAAAGTGTACATGGAAATAGAAGGATAAACAAGCAAAGAAGGATTGATGGATGAAGAGATGAAAGATATCAAAGGATATACATAAGGAAAAAAGGGAAGTCAAGAGGGAGGGGAAAGGGAGTCAGTGACATAAGAAGGAAATAAAGAAGGAAGGTGTAAGATTGGGGTTAAGATGAGGGAGCGATGAAGAGATCAGGAAGAGACCGAGAAATGGGGATGTAAAGAGGAAGAGAGAGGGAGTGATGGGTAGAGGAGAGGAGGAGAGGATAAGGGGATGCAGAGACAAGTGGAAGAGGAGATGGAAGTAAAGATAGACAGAGAGAAGGAGGAAGAGGAGGGAGTATTTTTATCATTCTGAGTGAGTCGGTTCCATAAAAGTAGGTTACTGTCAGCAGACAAGGAGACACACACACACACACACACACACACACACACACACACACACACACACACACACACGTACCATCTCCATTTTAGTTGTGCTGAAGCAGCTGCAGGATGTGTGTGCATATATGTGTGTGTGTGTGTGTGTGAGAGAGAGAGACAGAGAGAGAGAGAGAGAGCCTTGAGCATGCTCAGTGAGCCACCAGCTAAAATGTTGGTTCCAACATTAAAATACCAAGTGTCTAAATGGCAGCAGTGGTTGTTTCAGCAGTAAAGACAGAAGGAGCAGAACATATCAGCCCTCAAAGGCTTCTGGTGATGCACCGATAAAATACACAGGACTTATGAAACAGGACTTATGTATAGGCTATGATCACATACTGAATACAGGTTCTACATCACAACTTTGACACTTTTACATGTAAAAAAAATAATGTGTATGTGAATATTTCCATTTATAGTAAAAGGAATACAGTTTTAGGACATTTTTGAGTCTTTCAATGTGGCTCTGAAAGGCGTGTTCCTTTGTGGACGGCAGACTGGCAAAAGATATGGTTGGGTGTGATCAATCTGTTATTTTCAAGGCAGTCAGTGGGTTAATACATAGGTTAGTACAGTATGTGCTGTTGCATATCTACTTTTGCTTTATATTTTAATATCCTTTATTTCCCATGTTACCTTTCAACAAACCCAATATATAATCAGTTAGCCTTGATGGAACCGATCAAAACACCTTTTACCTACTGCTTAAAGAACTAAGCAGATTTTGGGCATGCTCATGACTTCTTAGTCCTGCTTATAGTTTGTCTCTTTCTTGGTCAGTCAGACTATGTTTTTCCTATGCTAACTGAACTAATGCTCAGACAGTTGATTACAGACAATTATTTTTATTGATTTCTGTTCCCCTGAGGCCTCCCGCCCCATAATAAAACCATAAAACCACTATTACTATTTTTGAGATTATGCTGTCAGATAAGATGCTATTTCCAGAGATACTGACCGTGTAGAGTCAACAAATCATAGTAAACGCCAACAGAAACATGATTAGCAATCAACAATGCAATAGAATTTTTGACCATAAAAGCTATGTGGTTCTCTGAATGTGCAAGGAGAAAAAATTGTATGTATGCTATGGAATTGCATATTTTATGGTCAGTAGTGTCCAGCCATTACAATCCATTACGCTGGTGTAGCAGGCCTTTTTCTGCTGGTCCTACAATAACTTAGCAAACATCCGTGCATATCATTAGATTAGATTAGATTAGATTAGATTAAACTTTATTATCATTATGCAGAGTACAGGCACAGAGCTAATGAAATGCATCATGGTACACTATAGCTTTGTTGTTGCTGTTTCTGCGGTATCTCAGGCATTGAATGCAATTGATTTCCTGAACAACATTTGCTGCTAAGCACATTATCACAGCAAAACTACAATGGTATGAGAAGTTGAATGAGGCATGAAGCTGACATAGCATATGAGTGTTAATGTATGGTGTTTAGTTTTATGGTCTAACCCTGGACTCACACAGGCGGCGTGTGCTGGGCGTTACAGTTGTGCTGCAGTTTTGTTCTGTCCTCTACCCGGCGTCAACTCGCAGTGGAAGCGTTTAAGAAGCCTTTCAGCAGCAAGCGTTTAGCCTGCCCATGTTGTTGACTTGTTGTTGATTTGTTCTTTATTATGCTTAATACTACAGATAACAGTTCGCTGTGAACGAGTTTTGTTCCGTTCTCTGCAGGACTTCATGTCGCACATGGAGCATTTCAGAATAAGAGCGTTTTGCCTGCATGTTTTTGCCTACATGTTCAGATTTTGTTGTCCTTGATTTTTGTGCTTCTACCATGGTGAAGTAGGCTATGTAGTGGTTTTATTTTTATTTTTAGGTCTGTTTTAAATGTGTTTATTGTTTATACAATCAGGAGTTTGCAGAGGGTGTTTTATTTTGAAAAATAACACCAGATTCTCTTTGCCGTTTTTGTGTCTTACTTCCTGTCTGGTTCTTCTACTCTGTGCTGCTTGACGCACCTTCCGTCAAAAATAGACTCACTGCTTATTCTCTGCAGAGCGCAGAGACACTTCTGGGTCGCTTCTGGGACGCGCTGGAGCGCTTCAGGTGTGAGCACAAGCATTGGCCAGAATTTCTGCGCTTGTGTGAGTCTGGGGTAAGTGTATTCTGGCTTTATTGTATTCTGGTCTATAGAGGCTACTGCAGGTAGAGAAAAAGGTCTTTGTGCCTGGTCTACAACCAGTTTCTGTGGTCCACTTTGGTGGACCACAGTTCTTAAAATCCTCCCTCCTTAAAAATTAGATGGGTTAAGATTGAGGGATGCATATTCATCCCTTCAATTTTAATTTTAATTAAGCTTTAAGGTTAAATTCACTTCCTGGCCACGTCCACATTATAACCTCATATACAAACATTATACTGATGTACATACAGTACATGGGAACATGTTTGGGCCCACAGGTCGACCAGGTAGTCAAAGTCAATGATAGCTGATGCAATGTCTGCAGCTGCAGTCGGAGAATTCAGCAGCCAACTCAGTACACACACACATAGAGTCACATACGGTACTCATGCACACACACACAGGTCTGATGTGTGAAAAGGTGGGCTAACTAACATCCCACAGCGTCCTGCTAGCTCAGCAGCCGTAAAACTGTCAAGAAAACTGATGACCGAGTATTCTGTCTTCTCTTTCTCTCTCTAACACACACGCACACACACACACACAAACACACACACACACACACACACAAACATGCACACACACAATGTTCACCTTAGCCACAAATCTCTGAACATCCCCTCCTCCCCTAACACTTGCTCCACACACGTACGCACTCATATACACAAACACACAAATATGCACTTACACATGCTCACGCATTTCACGGAAACTCTGCAGAAAATGATACATACTCTGAGGGCTGAGCTGATTTTATAGGTATCTGAGTTCCTTGATTAATACACCACTTCAGAGAACAATCAGACCAATGAAAACAATTAAACAATGTTTATGATACTAGTTAGCAAAACATGCAATATATTAAAAGTGTCATATTGCTAACCAATTCTCCTATTTAAGCGGCAGAGTCTAGTAAGCTGTGTGACTATAGGTGGATAGCATCGGCCTGTGGTGTACAAGCTGGTAGGATCAGAGGTTGCTAGGGGTCGAGGCAGTGGCGTTGTGCCCTGCTGCTGCCAATTCAAAGTATGGACCACAGCGTGGGATGTGTGTCAGTGTTTCTGCCGGTAACATCTTTGCCACCCAGGAAAAATAATCACTAAAACAAGAGAGTGTGTTTGTTTACGCCTCAGAAATGTAAGGAAATACAGGTTCATTTTTTAAATTAACTTTTTTCTCGCTTTATCGAATACAAAAGTTCAAACACACATCTGTAGAATGTGATAGTGGTTCATCACATCTGAGAACATGACTGCCACATATGCTGATGAGAGCAAATAATTAAATTAAATTAAATTAAATTAAAAACAAAATACATTATAAATACAGGCTGTCTTGTGAAAGTGAGAGGGGATTATATTTTAAATACAATTATTTTTAAATACATTTTAAATGCATTAAAAAACAGGATGAGATCTACATGAACAATATTCGTCAGCAGAATATTCAGTATGTCAGTATCTGTTGTCATGTTGTCAGTCTCAGATAGATAGGTAGGTAGGTTTATTGTCACAATACAACAAGTAGAGTGAAAGTGAGTTTTGTACCTCCCTTCTAGACAATATACATTAATAAAGAATCAATTGTGAAAATGTTAACAGAAATAATCAGTGGAGCAGTGCTAAGGATGAATTAGAGAGCCTGATAGTTCGGGGAAAAAGCTGCTCTGCAGTCTGGTGGTGCAGCAGCAGAAACTTCTATATCTCTTCCCAGAAGGCAGCAGGGTGAACAGGCTGTGGCTGGGTGGGTACTCTCCTTTAGTATCCTTTGGGCTCTGCGTAGGCACCTCACCTCACCGATATCGCTGATGCTCGTGAGAACGGTACCAATGATCTTCTGAACAATAGTGCTTAACCATCACAACTGACATGGTACACTAACAACAAATATTTGTAGGACCTCTACAAAAAATTGCAAATCAATCTTTAATATCTGAAAATATCTACAACTACAACTACACTGCAAGAGGACCCCTGTGAACTATTAATAAAAACAGCTGTGTTTATATTTAATTTGATTTGACAACTTGCTGTTTGTTAACTGTGTAAATTAACACACAGTTTTTTATGTATTGAATGTTGGGCACAGGGCACCTTTATTTTTTTAAATAAAATTTTCTTCAATCATATAATTATTAGAACTATTAAAATAAAAAATACACATATCAGGTCACAGCTGCTAACATAGTGGTCCTATTAGCTGCCTAACTCCGGAATAGAAACCAGGACAGAAGGGCAATGCAACGGGCTTAGCAGACTCCCAGTTTTCACAGCCAGGCAGGGACTGAACACAGCCTCTGAGACCCTGGCAGTTGTTTGCTAAAGGAAAATACAAGTAAGAATATTTCCTTTCTTGGAAACAGCTAGCAAACTCGCTGTGTACCAAAAGCTGAAGCCAACATAGTGACTCTACCACTCTGTTAGAGGCAATACAATATGAAAATAAATTAGGTAAGGTTCATTCTCTGGACTTTTGGCCTGTCATACTCAGCCTATACTGTACTCAGCCATGGATGTTGCCACCCTACCCACCCATCCCACCATCTATTCAAAGAAACGGTCAGGATATTCTTAATATTCAGAATTCAGAATACTGATCCCAATGAACATGAGTTTGTGGTCCTCACAACTCACATCCAATGTGACCCAACAGAAGTTTTCATTGCTCTAAGCATTTTTGTTCTAAACTGCTGTTTTGGACAATGGTTCGCAATGCAAACAGAATTTGGAGTTAATGGCCAAAAACTGACACACTGATGTTGTAGCTTCCGACATTCATATATATATATATATATATAGCATATATATGGTGAGTATAAATGGATCAGTGCAACTAAAATTATAGGAGTCCATGTAAACACAGTGGGGATGGGAGGCTATTCGCTCTGCAGCTTTGGCTGATAAAGTGTATTTCTCCAGAACAATTCTGCCTTTAAGCACTTTTACTTGATCCAAATTCAATGAGACTACACATGTAGACTGCAGTTAGTTGGAGGATCCATGTGTGTTTAATGCTCCGATCGATATGATCCAGTTACACTCAGCTGTATGAGGCAGATGGAGGTTACATAATGTGGATCCATGTTACTAGTAGTACTACTACTACTGTTACTAGTTTGATTTCACACATTCTCAGTCACTTTCTTGTATGCTGCTTTGTTGAATCACACATCTATCCCATGATTTTTCCTTCCTTTTACCCTCGCTTTATTTCCTCTGTACATCTTTCTACCTCTCCTCGTTCCACACAGTTCCTTAAATGAAAGCAACTTGTCATGATGTGTCAATAGCTTATGTCCTGCATATTGTACTGCCTGCATCTTGGTGGTATATAGATGAGTGTACACATGCTATTGTGTGTGTGTGTGTGCGCGCGCAAGGTGATTGGCTGATAAATGATGAATGTCCAGGAAATGAGGAGTTCAGCAGTGAGGAGAAGCAAATACATGACATCAGCAGCTTCTACATTAGTCACCAAATCACATCTGCAGAATGGCGCACTATCCCATTATTTAGCACACTCACACAAGCACACACTCACACACAGTGCCTATATGCACAAGTGTACATATGAAAACACATGCTAAAACTTCACATACATGTGCAGTCGGAAACAAACACCATAGTGCCATAGCTACAGGGTACTAAATGTGTGTGTGTGTGTGTGTGTGTGTGTGTGTGTGTGTGTGTGTGTGTGGTGCGTGCGTCATGTATGTGTTAGGGGGGTGTACTGGAAGACAAGGCTGGTTGTGCCAGTGCTGCTGTGGTGACTCATCATCCCAGTGAATCACACAGAGATCTGATTTAGAAACAGACTGCATCCACCTGACTGCTGCTTCCACCAGCAAACACACACACACACACCACACACACACACACACACACACACACACACACACACACACACACATTTTGGCATACACACACCTACACAGACACATTTGTGCACACTCACAATCAGACGTGTAAAAAATACACCCACAGACACTTAACACCACATTCACTGATCAAGACAGATACAGATATTTGATGTTTACTAGACTAAAATCATCTTTTTTCTACATCCAATACTCCATATATTCTCACAAAGGTTTTTCATGGCTTGCAAAATTGATGCTCCATTTCATTCTAATGATTTAAACAGTGATGACACAGTTACAGAACACTAAAACACTCAAAACTAATGATGTTCTTTTACTTTAGTCGCCCTCTAAGACCACCACAATTAAGGCAAGGATGAACAAACTGTGTCTATTAGACCTTTAAATTTAAGACTCTACTTTTGTAAAATATTAATGAGCAAATAAAACAATACAATGCAATGTGTAAAATAAAGTTTCATTGTATGTTTTACAAGCAAGTGTCAATTAGACAGTGTAGAAAGTCACTACTACTACAGTTTAACCTCTTCAATGGTACAGTCTCTTTGGCAGGTCCGTTTATACAATCTAAATTCAAACTCACTTAACTTTATACTAAATTCTTGACAGTAAGTAGTAATTATTGCAAAATGGGAAATGTATGTAAAATACCCACGTACGGTTATATATGTAGCCAACTACTGTAACTGATGTCTTGTGCTGTAATATTTCCTTTAAAATTCACAATTTCATATTACAAGTGAATCAAATGCCTGTCAGGGGAAAAGTCTCTATAGTGCTGAATGGACTGAAAATCAGCTCAGAAGGTTTTATTCTCTTTAAGCTCATTGTTTCTCTGGTTCTACATAATCTTTGTGGGTCAAAACAAAAAATAATAACATTATAAAAATATAAGTGAGTGGTTGATGAAGAAGGTTTAACATCTAGCAGTTAAAGATGCTCATGTTACTTTGTGTCTGCTGGAAGTGGACGGCATCTTTATACCATGTTAGCAAAGCCGATGTGTAGGCTGTATCAGGTAGGCGTGTCACTAAGTTGGTTTTTAGTTTTTTCTGACCCCCAGTGGACAAAAAATCTCTTGCAATCCAACTTTAATCGTTTAACACCTAAGCCTAACAGTGCCCATTTAGGGATAGCTTGCTACTTTGACTTAAAAATTTGGATAATGTGTGTAAACACAACTAACTTTTATATTACAAACACAGTACGCAGGTTCAGAGTAACAAAATGTTTAGTAACTTTACTGTTTTACTTTCCTCTATGTTTTGACGGGACAGTGGCCCGATGACCTGGTGGATAGCACTGTGGCCTCACAGCAAGTAGGTCCTGGGTTCAAACCCTTGTCGCGCCAGACTTTATGTTTAGTGTTTGCATGTTCTCCCCGTATACCTGTGGGTTATCTCTGGGTGCTCCAGTTTCCCCCACCGCCAAAAACATGTTAGGTTCTTTAGTCCGTGCCACTGACCAGACACTGCATTCAATCTAGATATAGTCCCCATGCGCTGCACAGTGGCTGCCCACTGTTCCCTTCAGGGATGGGTTAAATACAGAGAATGAATTTTGCTATGTGCGTGTGACAAATAAAGTACATTTAGACAGTGGTGTTTAATTCAGCAAAATGTTTGTATTAATTTTTCCTTTTGTCTTAATATTTGTTGCTATAATATCAAACTATTAAAATATTCATCATTTTCTCTTTTAGTTTATATGGTAAATACAATAATATGGTGAATCGTTTGCTTTTAATGGTGTCTGTTTCTGTTATCTGGTGGTACTGGGTGTTATACTGTGCTTTTATATTGTATTTCTATTGTAAACTCATTCTGCAAACAAAATCCCTCTTAGGCTTTGACAATGTTATAACTGAGCTGAATTGTGCGAGATAAAGTTGGGGAGCCTTAAAAACCTTTAATAAGGAGACGACAGCCGGTTATTCTGCCTCCTTGTCCTCCTGTAACACTAAATCCGTATTAGACTGTGGATAAGACGGCAGCAGAAAAGAAGCCTAACTTTAGCTTGCTCGCTGTCCCCGATGATTTTGACTTCAGCTTCAAGGGATTTTGGAGCGAACTGATCTCCACGCAAAACCTTTCAATTACCAGGTGAGCTCAAAGTGAGGAATACCTGTCTGCCTCTCTGAAAGCGTTTCAGAGGAGACAAGTGCAGGGATGTGTGGTTCAAATAATTAGCCCAATACCAGAATCCCCTGTCGCCAAATAGTTAATTAAAAGCTTGCCCAGTGTGTGTATGCGAGTGTGTGTGTGTCCAGAGGATTAAAGACTGTAATTATAATTATGTCCTCTCCTCTCTGTGTCTTTTTTCCCACCTTCTCCTAGCACATACTCTCTTGGTATTTTTACATACACATAGATTTCCCTCACACACACACACACACACACACACACACACACACACACACACACACACACACACACACACACACACACACACACACACACACACACACACACACACACACACACACACACACACACACAGAAAAAAACTCCCCACTCTGGACCACCATGGACGAAAATGAATTCAGCAGTGGTTTTCTTCCTATTCTTCATGCCAGATTTTGCATAGTCACATTAACAGAAGGCAAGGTCTCCCTGTTAGTGTAAGGAGTCAAGTTGTCTGTCTGCAGCTATAACTGCTCATGTTCTTGAGTCGATGTAAAAATGCTTCATTGGTTAAATTAACAGTACTTAACAGACAACAATGATACTGACTTACACACCATAGAATAGTCCATGCTGCATTTTTTTGCACACAAATTAGTAGGGAGATTTATCGTGACATGAAGCTGGATATAATCAAAATCTTAGGTCAGAATTTGCTAAAATCTTGACTTTTTGGCAACTGGCCCAAGTTGTACAATCTCATCAAGATTTCTGTTAACATATTATTCCTTACAAACGCATTGTATTGCTGTTTAAATGTGTTGCAAGGAAGATCTAAAATAGCTTCCTATACTGTAAGATACTATCCAATGGGAATATGGTAAAGTTGCCATGGCAACTAATGTTCTTCGTCTGGTTGATGAAATCTTGATTGCGATCCAAACTGTTACTTCTTTATATATTTGTTTTGTTACATGAATAAACCACAGGATCAAGCATCAAATGTGGCAAGAATATTTAAAGGACAACACAGAGTATCCACGCAGTTTTTTCATGTAATCTGTTCAACTGAAAATAGACTTTAAAGCTAAGGTAGGTAACATTGGAGTTGAATGAACAGTTAAAGGCTTTTTTCACTCAGACCCACACTGAGTTTAGGTTTGATATTGCTACAGAGTATGCAAAGTCATTTATATTGTCTTAAAATGAAAAGAAATGTGTTGAATTAAAATATCTGCCCTACTGAGTATTGTTAGGTCATGGGATTAAACAATAACACTGGGATTTTGATAGAAAACATATACTGTTTATGAAAATGTAGCAGAATATTATTTTCTCATCTATTTTTTTCCCCCCTCGAGACTTCAGTTTATAAAATAGGTCCTCTCTAAGCCCTCTCTACTGTACCACCCTGACCACACAGCTGCTCTGTGACTGGAGGAGCCCTGTGAGACTTAATGACATCGACGTCTCGTCCTCTCTGGTTCAAACAGATGACCTTTGAACCTGAGATCTGAGTCTGTATTGACGTAGCGACCCAGGCTAATGTAGCAGGCCTGCTGATAGACTGAGATAAGAGTCGGTGTGCAGACACGATTGAGACAACCCAGTCCACCAAACTGATGCAGCAGAGTTCAATTAGGTATCACTAACTAAATTCTCACATATAATTTCTTTACGCAGAACATAGTGATATATGAATATTACCTCTGAACATTAAGATGCCCCATACATTTAGGGTTACTAAGACTTCTGAATTTGCTATGTTTGTATATTTAATCCACATGTGCGAACTGCTGCAAGCAAGAAGACTATCTAAGTTATAGCTCACGACATGCAGTGATATACTTTTATTATGTCACAGTTAAGGGGCGTCGTTCAGCCCGTTGAGAAGCCCTACTGGACAGTACCATGAATGGCAAAAAAAGTGATAGACATACTTCAGTTTGATTTTGTTTTGTTTCATCAATAAACATTTATGAATACAAAATGCAGTCTCACCTGGCTGCCTGCACATAATACATGAACATGAGCTCGTTGACCTCCTCTATTTAACTGGTGTCTTTTACCAGAGAGCCCTGCTCAAGCCACTTAGTAAGGCATGCCAAGAGGTCACACTTTACATTTGGAGTGTCCATTTACAGATACTGCTCTGTGCAAAACAATTCAACGTCATGGCCATTCATGATAACACTACTATGAACCAATCAGTTTGTTTGATTTGAGCTACCTGCTGTATAATATGGTTTAGGTGCTTCAAAATCAAATGCAAAGTACAGAGTAGAGATGTCCAAGTGCAGGGGCACATCCTACTTGATATCTGAAATGCAGATTTAAATCAGTTTTTCTCTTATAATTTTTTCTGAGGTTGTATTTCTCTAACGCATGTGATCAGATTATTTCAAGCATTCTTACAATTTGGTACACTCATAAAATGTTAAAAATATTTTTTATTTTATTTCTTTCTTCTGTCATTTCACAGTTCATGCCTTCTTAATTTCATATTTTCTTCTACAGAAATAAATTGCTACTGCTGTTCCTTGCCACATTCAAGTGGATAGTTCACCAACATGGATTGTACTGGAATAATTAATTAGAAGGAGCAATATTAAAAATATAAAACAGGTTAGGTTCACATTCATTTCTTACAGTGTATAGTGACTAAACTGTGGCGGACTTAAGTTAAATGCTGTTCTTTAAAAATCAGTCTTTATTTTGCTAATTTTCTCTATGAGTATGTGTTCCTGTCACAAAGAGTCTCATTTACAAATTAGATATATTCTGAGCTGATACAGAAGAACACAGTGCTTCTGTTGAGGGCGAGGTCAGATGGACATTTGTTTGACCTCTCCTTCCCCTCCTGGACAACCGCAGAGGTCATCAGCCGGGGTCAGGAGCTGACAAACAGCTGCTAATGCTGAACACACCTCCTCTTCCTCCTCCTCCTCCTTCTCTTTCAGCCCCCCCCCACCCCCACCCCCCTGATGTTGAACATCATGACATAAATTACGCATAAATTAATTTACATGCGATTGGTAGAACATGTGATACAACACTTAATGTGTTTACAAAAGCTTGATTCTTAGTATCAGCTAACTATTGATATTTTTTTAATAATAGTTAATTTTAATCTTTAATTTTAAGATATTAATTTTAATTTTTCATATCTAAAGTCTTTAAATTGCTTGTTATGACCAAAAACAACATTTACAATGATCTAAATGATCTGATGGAGTTTCCTCAGACATCACAGAGCACTGGAAAAGGCTAGTAAGTAGAATGTAAGACCTTCGTTTTTTTATTATGTAAATTGATCAATTAGCAAATATAAAAATTGGCCTATTACTTATCTATTGATGGACTAGAAGATTAATCCACTAAGAGTTTGAGCTCTAAAAGGCATATTGGGATGATTACATGAATAATTAAGGTCTGTAAAAAATATCAATTTCAGGTTTCACAGTTGTGGTCAGAGAGAAAAACCATCACTGCCCAGTATTTAACTAAAAGCCTGAATCAGCCCACTATATTGGCAGACCATTATATTGGTCTAATCCCATCACACACCATAAAATCTCACTACTCTTTACCTAATTAAAGTGTCACTTATCCATCTAACCGCCTCCTTCGGCCCTCACAGCATGACTCTCCTCCACTTAGTTATCCACTCATCTTCCTCAGCATCTTTGCCTCGGGACCCGTTGATTGACAGCCATGCTGACCCCAGGGCCCACCCTCTCCGAGTGACAGGACCAATCCCCTGGCTTGGCCAAGTGACACACTAACTGGTTGGCAGGCTGATTGGCACGCTGCTGATGCTGCAGTGTCCCAGTCAGCTCGACTGGACTCTCAGCTGGCACTCCGTTTAGCTGACCAACTGCCTGCTCTGACCAAAAGAGGAGGGGTTTTTTTTCTCACATTATCTCACGATAAAAAAAGGTTAATGAGAAGAAGGGTCTTTTCTCGGTTTTACTGCTTGTGTATTAAGACATCATGGGTGTGTACTGTTGATTCTAAAACTGAAAGGAGGTTTTATTCAAACCCTAACCTAATCTGTTGAAGATTTTACAAAGTTATAGATTTTGCAGAAATTTGGGAGACCTTATATGGTGATGAAAGAAATTTTCTTCGACAAAACTTCCAGTTCTTAGCCTACATATCCTTAATGCACAAGTTTTGCTGTCATACCATATTGTAGAAGAAAACAATAACAAAAAGCAACACAATATTTCCACACCACCTATTTAGTTTCATTTTGAAAAAATAACTTAGCTATTGTCTTTAAACTGGGGAATTGCTAAACGTAGCAAAGGGATTTAGCTCCATTATATGTGTAGTTTTCAACAAGACCTGTCCTTCAGATACAAAGCTTTGGTTCTAACCTTAGAGCATCCACTCCACTTAAATGCTCTTGAGCAACACACCAAATCCCCACCAGCTGTTCAATAACCACCTTTGACCTACCAAGCACTAAAACCAATTTATCATAGCCTGGATTCTTTAGTTTATCAAATGACTTCATTTGGCTTCATTAATCCTGTCTTGCAGAATTAGCTCCATCTACTGATAACAAACTGGAGACAGATATTTTCATCTGACAAAACTAAGTGTGATGTGTCTTTTGTTGTCTACTATGCTGTACATTCTGTATATTTGCACATGTGCGTGTCACACTTCATCTTATGGAAAGAAAATCCCTGTAAGTCAGTCAAGAATTGCTATTGTCTAGTGTATTGTTGTTCACACGTTACTTTAACAATTACCAGTGAGTTAAATGAAGTACATGTAGCCCACTTTTAAACTGGCATAATTGGTTGCATTAACAACAATATAACTGATCATTTAGATGTATTTCTATTATGACTATCCATTAGTTCTTAAGCACTAGTTTTGTTCTTAATCTTGGTAATGATAAATTACATTTTAAAATCTTTTGTCTAATATAAAATTTATATTGGGAAATATAGTGTATTACATAAAGGTGTTGTCTACAGTAAATGTGATCCTTGGTGTGACTGCAGTATATACAGTATGTACTACAGGTATTGCAATGTTAATGTTTGATGCATCACTGCAACAACTGCACCATCGGTAAACATCCAACAGAGACGGACAGACAGAGACAAACAGCAGAGATAGGTGCTTTACTTTAGGTAAGGGGCACACAATCACAATCCACACAGCAAGGAATGTTGGGTAATGGAAAGAATGGCCGTTAGCAGCTTGGGACTCTACTGCAAAACAAAATCAAGGTTCAGATTAGCTTTTGATATACACTCACACACAAACAGGAACGCATACATTACACTCACAGAAACACACACAAATGCCAAGAACACACAACAGCAACAATCACACCTACGCATTCTTGCCCACACGGACTGTAGTAGACGCACACACATGCCTGCACTTGGCCCTGTTTCTGGGTAGAGGCGCCTTAGGCTATAGGGGGGAAGAAACCAGCACAGATCAAACACACACTGAGCCTGTCACTACTCCTTCATTCCTCTCTCTCTCCTTTCTCCTCCGTCCCCTCCACTGCATATTTCTCTCTGCATCTCTGCATCTCTTTTCCTGCCTCTCTCTGCTCCGCTCTGTTCTCCACACTGCAGTCGACAGCAGCCAGAGTAAAATGGAGGGGGGTTTGGGGGTGGAGGGAAGTGAGGAGAGCAAACAGAAGAGAGCTGAGATGGGTGTAAGAAGAGGAAGAGATAGAGGAGGAGGAGGGCGGGTGAAAGGCTCAGCCAGGAAGAGCCGGAGAGGAAAAGAAGAGATAAATGAGAGGAAGATGAGCAGCTGTGCAATATTCCCGCTCCCTACGTCTTCTCCGCCTGTCCTTACCCAACCCTACACACCCTTCACATCAAAAACACGCACAACTCCTCTCCTTATCTATCTGAAACCTCAAATAATGTTCTATTGCAGCTAAATTACAATAATTACGATCATTAAGGTGATCATTTCCCGACACCACCATTCATTACTTTGGCAAAATAACTATTAGAAGCAGACTGGATGGGAAAGAGGGGAGGACGGCCCTCATTTTCCTCCCTGCAACAGAAATTCATCTCCTTCCTTACATCCCATCAATAATGTAAATATAAGGTCACTAGTTCAAATCCTACACAGTTGGGTTTAAAAATGTCTCTGCAGTCTCACTTTCTAACAAGGGTGAAAACTGAAAAAATTCTGAAACTGGGCTGCAACTAACGATTATTTCATTATTTTGTTTTTCTTGATCCAGATATTAAAGCAGAGGTAAGCTACTTTAGCAAGAGACAGCTAAACCTTAAAGTATCCATCCAAAATCCCCCCTCCCTTCCTTCAAGCCTCCCTCCAAAACCACTCCCCCAAAACACATTTTCATGCGCTTGAATGCACAGGCAGAGTGCACGCAGGTAGACAGGCAGGTAGGCCAGCCTGTCAGAAAGAAAAAACAAAACATCAGCCACTGGAAAACGTTTGGTGTGTTTGTTGAAAGAAATACTTACAAAGGATCGATTAATAAAGAGGTGGTATTATGTTTTTTGGCTTTTCCCCTCTCCTTTATTGAGTTATATTCCTTTTTTATGCATGTAATAGGTTTGTGAAAAGTGAAAAAGCCCAAAGTCCAGCTCAAAGGGAGTTCCCATCTCCCACAGAAAACTCGTCACAAGGATGAAAGCAAATGAGCCTCATACAACGCTCACCAAGCGGCTCCTCCGACACGCTCAGTTAAGAGACAGAGCTCAGTTAAAACTTTATGGATGAAAAACACTTTTGTTACAGATTAATAACTCACCACTCTGAAACTCTTGCTGCAGTACATGTTGCCAAGCTGGTCGGCAACATGTACAGCTGAAAGAAGGTGTTTATTGGCTTTTCATTGGCCCGCCTTTCTCTGCTTCTGATTGGCTAGTCCTTAACTAGGAACTGCGCATGTGCAACTCCCAACAAAGATCATTTAGAGACAAGATGTATCACCTCATGGCTAACATGCCTTCACACACAGGGTGAAAAGAGGAGCCGAAGCAATGTGCAGTATGAAAAAAAAAAAGGTGTTTTTTTCCCAAAGTTAAACCATGTAAATCTGTTCTGGTACAACCCCTAAATAGGATTTTGAACATGAAAATGAGCATAATACCACCTCTTTAAAGTTATAGCAGATTAACCTGCTTTTAGTCAACTAATAATTAATGAACTAAATATTTTGTCCATATAGGTTATATTGTAGACAGGAAGTCAGCCCATCCCACATTTGCAAACAATGGATGCCAGTAGTCACCAACCATGCACCCAGACCTCCTATAACAATGTCACACTGGCTTTCTAGACAACACAGACATGGCTTGCAATTCACTGAACCAAAATCCTAGCGGATTAAAGTGACTTTGTTGTTTCAGTTGGGACTAGTACCTTGAGAAATGACCCGAATCTGACCCTGAACCAGTGGGTCTGTTTCAAGCTTAGCTTCTTGACAGTAAAATAAGACGATGCTCATCTCACTTTGACACCAAATGAAACCCGAATGTAAAGAAAAGTTCTGATTGCCATGAAGAAGTGCTGCTGTCAGACGGCAATCATTTGCATGACCTCGCTTTGGGTAATGATTAGAAAAAAATGGTCAAAATTGTTTTTTATTTAATTTCATTGCAATAAGCTGTAACCTGGTTACTGGGAGAAAGAGACGAACACTTCATAGATTTGAAATAACCACCTGAAAGAACAATAACAGACTGGTGAGCATCAGTTATCTTTGACTTAACTGTGGAGGGGGCAGACATAATTGTTCTCCATTCTGTGGATGGAAATCTACAGCTTTGTCCAGAATGAAGGACAGGTTGTACTGTATTGATTGTAACATACCAATTTCATGTAGAACTTGCACAGCATACACTTTACAAACTAAGTGAAGTGAAGGGTTTCATCAGTTCTTCCGAATTGGAAACCCGAGTATTCCACAGAAACTGTCTCCAATTTTCACAACTGACGATGAGTGTTGAACCCCTTGGAGTTCCAAGAGTTTTGGTGTCTACTGCCCTACTTCCTTCTACTACTACTTCCCGTTTGTATTTGTATGTCCTCTGCATGACCACTTCTTGCTGCGGAAATGGGTTTCTCTCTTTGGCAGGACAAAGTGCTGGCTTACCCAAACTTATAACTGACCATCATTTCTAACTGGCCCACACAGATCTGAGTGTAAATAAGAAATGAATAATGCGTTTTGACTAAGAGGACGATGACTAAGACGTCTGTTGGACACCTGAGATGCAGACAAGTGAGCAGGAGATGAGACAGGAGAGTCTACAAATATAGAAACTCACCCACACAAAGAAACAATTGTCTACTAATAACATCTATTTTCTGATGTTCAGGCATTGTGCAGGTGTACTGAAGAAATGCGTAATCCAAATGTTCATAAAATGCCAAAATACATAAACTGAGAACTAGTCAGTCCACAAAGAGATGACTGCTGGTTCATCTGGCCTCAGAAGAAACCATCCAGGTTGGTAAAAAGGGGGTTACTGGTTTAGAGAATCTCAGTCTCCCATGTGTGTGTTAAACCCTTCCTGTTGGTATTTAGATATCAGCACTGCCTCGAAGGGTGGATTCTTGTGTTAGTGTGTGTGTACGTATGCATTTGTGTGTGTATAAGCATATGCGGTTTCATATGCATGGATTTTGTGAGCGAAAAAATGGAAATGTGTTTGTGGATGAATGAATACAGTACGTGTGTGTGTGTGTGTGTGTGTGTGTGTGTGTGTGTAGTGTGTGTAGTGTGTGTGTATATGGTGAACACATGCATGTGTGCATCAAACTGTCCCATTCTCCCCATTCTACCCCCATCACCATCAATAGAATAGAAAAGGAGAAGAAAACACCACCACTGTGCTTTTCAGCAAAAGCATCTCAGCAACATCACACATACACATACACACACACACACACAAACACAGGCTGGCTAAAGGCCAATCAATAATTCACATAGTGCAGATTGAATGTAGATCAGTGACTCAACATGGGGGGAAAACACTATGGCTCTCCACCTCTATCACTCTCTAATTCTCCTGCTTTCTCCACATTTCTGTCTCTTTCTTTTTCTGTCCAGCGCTGTCTTTCTATCCTCACTGCTCACTATCTTTCTCTACTCTTTCCTAGCACATACAGCTCTCTTTTTCAGCCTCTGTCTTTTTCTATTTCCCAATTCCATTCTCTAGCTCTTTTAAAAAAAAATCTTTCTCAACCTCCAACCTCTATCAAGTTCTCTATGTTCTTGTCTTAACCAATTTCTTTCTACACCTCATTGTCGTTTTTTTTTACTCTTTATCCCTTCTCATCTCTAGGCTGGAGTCTGGAAACCAGGTGAGTTTTGGATTCTTTTCTCTCTCCTCACTCTTTTCTGTTATGTGTTTTTTTGCTGACACTGACCATCATTTTCACCAGGTAAAATGACAACTCGCAGGATGGTTTTCTTCATTGGTTGTTTTGTTAGACAAAGAAATTACAATTTGCATGTTTTTGCAGTTCATCAAGATCAACTAAGTGGTGAGTATTGTCTGGTTCAAGTCACTTTAAATTCAGTGATCTGAATTTCCCAGTCTAACTGGGCAGCCATTGTATGGATTAAGCCAGATTTTAACCCTTAATTTGTTTCCTCCAACAAATTTTTGTATTATTTGGGATACATTTCGGTCAACAGCTGCTGTTTGTCAGTATTTTGCCAGAATTATGTTAGGTAAACTTATGTGGAAAAAACTGATTAGTGTTTACAATCAGTTTGAGAACTTACTTCGTGACCAGTTGATTGATCCGTAGGCCCAGAGTGTGAGTATAGATTAAACTGTTTTGGAGATGCAGAAAGAAGGATTCAAACATGTATTATGAGTTAACACAATGTTTTATGTCTGGAAAACTTTAAACTCATTGTTTATATCATATCAGTCGTTCACCCTTCTACTGTCTCTTTCTAGTCATCTCTTCACTTCCTTTTGTTCTGATTTTCCATCACATTTCTCGCTGTTCTCCATCTCTTGTTCTCTTCCTGATCTTGTCAATCTCATTTTCCTGTTTCCCTTGTTTTTCATCTTTTTTATACATTTATCCAGTTGGCTCTACTTTTTACTTCTTCATACTTCTTTATCTATTTCTTCATCTTTCTACATCCCTTCTTTCTTGCTTCATCTTTCTTTCAGTGCCTCTTTTCACTGCTGTTTGTCCCTCCATTCAATTTTTCATTTTAGTTTTTCTTCATCTCCATCTAAACCTCATTCTCTCTACCTCCTCCACAAAAACGACTTTTTTTCATTCTAAAATTCTCACACATTAAAAGAAATTTACGTCAAAAAGCTAAACTCTCTTGTCTTTCTGTTAATTTATGCAATAATATGCATCAGACATCACACACACAGCACGGTGGCAGCCCACACACAGAGTTGAGGAGAGGACAGCAGGGGCATCACATTTCACCACAGTGAGATCCAGACAAACGCACACACACTCACACAATGAGGCAATTGACTGTGAGGATCGCATATCTGGAGTAGAGTTGTGTCAAAACAACCATTACTATGGCGCTTGTCTGTCAGGACATTGTATCCAAGAGGGAGCCAGCTATATCTATCCATAGATGGATGCAAGTATGTTTCTAATCAAATTATGTATGTATGTGTGAATCTGTCTATACACTACATAGCAGCGGTTGAACAAAGTCTTTGATAATTTTGTCATTGATGGTTTTATTTTAGTAAGTTCTGTGTCAGACCAAGTCCTAAAGTTTGTGCTTTAAATCCTGAACAAGTCCTTTGCCAAAAGAATGAATCCTTTTGAATGATTTTGAATGTTTTAACGTTCAAATGTGAAAATCTGTGGTATCGTCTGCACTGTCAGACAAACCTTTCCCTTCTCCTTGCTTGTGAAATAAGATTTGCGGCTGTCGGTTTCATTCATAGTATATCATGTCATTCCAAGTCTAAAGGATGAAGTCCAAATAAAGTTACGAGCCATTTATAATGAAGCCAAAGTTGACTTTTTTGATTTGAAAGAGACTGTACATCAAGACAAAAACCGTACGTCAAGACAAAAAGCAACAAAGTTTCATATGTTTTATTTGATTTTTTATTATTTTTTGTCATGGTGCTTGAAATATAATCATTTTTGAAGATACTGATATACTGCAATGATGTGATATCATGGCATCAGCAATATCAAACGTGCCATTATGTCATCAGATTGTATTATGGTAAATGAGACGCAGGGAGAGAGGGGGGAAGGGATAGATTGCACACTGAAGCGTTAACGTCCCAAATGGTGCTTTTGCTGCCAACCACTGTGTGTGTGTGTGTGTGTGTGTGTGTGTGTGTGGGGATGGGGGCATGTGTGCATGTGCTGGGATGCAGGCGAGCCCCCTGAGGCAAGTGATCCTGCTGAACAGGTGTTACAGTATCACCTGCCCCTACACCCACCCATCCACACACACACACACACACACACACACACACGCAGCTATCAGAGCCTGTGTCAGCCGTGACTGATCTTAACGGATCTGCTTTCTCCACACCAGACGGATGAAGCCAAGTCACCAGCTGATTCGTCAGCAAGTGTGTGTGTCTGTGTGTGTTTGTGTGTGGCTCCATACATCATTTATATGTTTGTTTACGGATGCATAAGTGTTGAATTAAATGGTTTTAACAGTAACATACATGTTTCTTTGACTTTTAGTCTACATCTATTCTATGTATCTGTATCTCTATGTGTAAATGCGCCTTTCTAGTCTTTTCAACCACTAAAAGAACTTTTACACTACATTCACCATTCACATACAGAAACTAACGTTCACACACACTCATACACTGGCGGAACAGGGGTAATTCGGGGTTCAGTGTCTTGCCCAAGAACACTTCGACACACAGCCTGGGGGAAGCCGGGGATTGAACCGCCGACCTTCTGATTAACAGCCAAACAGCTCAACCTCCTGAGCCGCAGCCGCCCCCCCCTGTGTGTGTGTGTGTGTGTGTGTGTGTGTGTGTGTGTGTGTGTGTGTGTGTGTGTGTGTGTGTGTGTGTGTGTGTGTGTGTGTGTGTACGTCTGATTAGCTAGAACTCATATTCATTATTCTTAGTATTCATATTCATGTATTCATTCATATTAACATAAACACAAAGTCTGTCACACCTGTAACAATCATAAAGAAACAAACAGGTCTCAACACACATTACGAGATGCTCATCCACACACACCTATAGATCAATTAAATCTGCATTATTGCTGAAATGATTACACAACTGATCAATTATTTTTTTAAAATTAAATTACTTAAAATGTTTAATCATTTTAATAACTGATTCATAGCAATTCATTAAAAAACACCATTCACTGGTTACAGCTGATTAAATGTGAGGAATATTTACTGTTTACAGTTTCATTTCGCTGTAAATTAATAATTTATGGGTTTTAGACTGTTGGTCAGGCAACATAAGTATTATGGAGATCCCACCTTGGGCTCTGGCAGCTATCAATTTTCACTATTATAGACATTTTATACGATAAAGAATTTTTAAAAAACCTATGATCAAAATATTAATTGTTAGTTAAAAGAGTTCCAAACCTGCATATCTTTAATTTTTATGTTATTCTTATTATTGCTTTTAACATTCACACTGATTATCTTAGGATCAGATTTTGACAATGTGATACATTCCACGACCGCTGATTGACCCAAGGGGGGCGCTAATCAGTTACAGGTTAGAAAGACAAGGTGACATTCTTCCTTCTGATTGTCCCAGATGGGAGGGGTGGGGGTGGGGGTCTGTCTTTAATCTTTTCTCTCTCTCTCACTGCCAAATACTGTCTACCTCTCTCCACTTGTCTTTCCCTCACATGATACCAGGCAGTGTGGCCAGAACCCAGCTGGGCAAGTGTGAAACCCACACAGACAACGAACGCCCAGGACAGATGGTCAGAGAGACACAGAGAGAGAGAGGCATACAGCATATACTGAAATTATCACCTTGTTTGATTCTCTGCTGCTCTGGTGAAATAGATTTAGATTTCTATCCGTATAGGAATAAAGCAGATTTGAAGTAAGCTAAAGTCAATTGACAGGATAAAAGAAAAGGCCATATTGTATTGAACTAAACAGAGAGAGAGCGAGAGACAGTGAACACAAGAATGAGAGTGAGTGAGTGAAGATACAGCAGGGATGAATTCAAAAACCTGACTAAATGGACACGAGGGGTCTCTGAATGGTTTCGTTCCCATGCTGTCACCTTTTCCCCCAAAGAATATAAAAATCTAGTTTGTCGAAATTCAAACAAACATGTATCTTGAAGGAATTAATGTGGACCCATCCCATGTAGCCTAACTACAAGAATTTACATAGTTCCATCCTGGTGCCTCTGCTGCCTCATTTGCGTCAAAGGTTACGTCAAGGAAGTTGCATTTTACATTGCAAAATAACTCCCTTGCCACCTTAATTAATGATTTTTCTATCTATCTATGGTGTCACATACAAAATGCAGTGTTTGGTGTCATGGTTATCTGTTCAACATTGCACACTAGTTTTCTCGAATTTGCGTTAGAAAGAAAAACAATAATAGTCTATTTTACTGACAACATGGCAACATGGTATGCAGTGGGTTAGATAGATGCACTTTTACAGTACAGTCGGGATTTAAGATTCATAAAAAATGATTTCACATCAAATATTTAATTCAAAGTTGTTCTGGGGACTTGTAGTGGAACACAATACAATAGCATAATTGCATTTCCATCCACCTGTTTAAAGCACATTTTTTGAGCTTAAATAAACCTAGAAATGCCAAATATTCAGAACATATTTGCAAAGAAAAAAGAGACTAGAATCATGATTTAGTTGGAAAATTGAGGCAGAAGAAAACATCAGATATGCTTGTATACATTGATTACATATGATTGTAACATTCCTCTAATTATTACATGAAACAAAGATAAATGTCATGTTTTCAATCATGTTTTCTACGTAGTGTTTCACTTTTTCCAATTTGTACACTACTCTATGATTAACAATACTGCAGCTACAGTATCTAAATTGAATTATATTAAGAGTGACAGAAGAAAAAAGACAAAACAGGCTGGGGAGAGAGAGAGAGAGAAGATGGAGGACATAACATTTAAGGCAGAGTTGCAGGGGAAGAAGTGCAGTGGAGAAGAGGAGATAAAAGGAGTGTAGAGAGAGTGAGAGAGGGAATGGGAAAGTGCAGACATAGGGAGGGGAGGGAGGTATAATGAAGTCCTCTGGGCCTCTGGTGGAAGAAGCCACAGCGCCTGCCAGCCAACACAGTCTGACTCTGTACAGATGGCGGCATGCTGGGATGTGTCAGTTCGCTTTCAAATCAGGAAGTGGATGTTCTTTAAATTTCTCTTGCAATGAACACTCTTCACATATTGAGTAAAACCACGTACAGATTCTGTTTTATGCTTATGTTTCTGCTGCTTCCATACCCAGAATGTTTAAACAGGATACTCAAACGACTGTGCTCGACCAATAAATCGGTGTGCCAGTATTATTGCCCAATATGAGCAAATGTGACCTCACAGCACGCGGAAGTCAATGCAGTTACGCTCACTGAGTGACATTAAGAAGACCGACAGCGAAAACACAAACACATCTAAAATGACCACTGGTTCTGCCATGGTAACGGTTGTTTTGCCACTCAGTCCAGCATGTTCTGGAGGGGAAGTGAACATCAATGTATAGTCTACCCTTTACTGCAGACAAATCGGTATATGTGTTAATAACATACAACAATTAAGGAGGTGGCATTATGCTCATTTTCAGGTTCAAAATCTTATTTAGGGGTTGTACCAGAACAGATTTACATGATTTCATTTTCAAAGAACACCATATTTTTGTCATACTGCACACTGCTACAGCTACTCTTTTTGCCCTGTGTTGAAGGCTTTGTTTTAGCTATGGAGTGATACATCTTGCCTCTACATGATCTTTGTTGGGAGTTGCACATGCACAGTTCCTAGTTAAGGACTATTAGCCAATCAGAAGCAGAGAACGGCGGGTCAGACAGAAGCCAGTAAACACAGCTTCGGTACAGCTGTATATCCCTTTACCAGCTTGGCAACATGGACTGGAGAAAAAGTTTGGTGAGTTTTTAATCTGTAACAAAAGTATCTTTCATCCATAAAGATTTAACTGAGCTCTGTCTCCACATCACAGTAACAACTTTATGTCCATTTACTGCGTGGAGGTTTTGAGGCCAAGTGGGACTGTGAGTGCATTTTGCCGAAAACAGCAGGACTACAAACGAGCTGTTTTCAGGCAGTACAGTGTTTTCTGTGGGAGATGGGAACTCCCTTTGGGGTGGACTTTGGGCCTTTTCACTATGCAAACCTATTACATGCACAAAAAAGATATATAACCCAATAAAACGAGAGGGGAAAAGGCAAAAAGCATAATACCACCTCTTTAAAAAACAAATGGAGAGACGGCTCTTTCAATTATGTTGTATGAGTGTTGTCATTGCATAGCTGCCCTATTGTAGTTTTATAAATCCACCACAAACACACAAAATCATCTGACATGAGTCTGACTGAGGTCTCATAACACATAACAAATGTTAGGGATAGTCTTTATTTATGGTATGTTTTTCTGAAAAGAAGACAAAAATGTGAATCTGCCTAGTACATTGGAATATCAGATTTTAACATTAAATTGCATTAATTCATTTAGCTGATGCTTTTATCCAAAGCGACTTACAATTGCTATTTATGTCAGGGGTCGCACGCCTCTGGAGCAACTAGGGGTTAAGTGTCTTGCTCAGGGACACATTCGGATGTGCCACAGGGGGGATTTGAAGCCAGGTCTCTCACACCAAAGGCATGTGTCTTATCCACTGTTCCATCACCACCCCATCACCACCCATTTAAAATCCTCAAATTTAATTAGTCTTTAAAATCCCACATCGCTCTAGTGTTTACTACTTATTTTAATTGATAATGCTAAAGCAGGAGATGGGATGGATTGGCGTTTTCACCAAAGCCATCTAAATCCAAATCCATACAAAATCTGTGATGACCAAGCATCCAACAAACTCCTCCCTAATGACGTGTAAGAGCATCACACTTCCTGGGTTGAAACAAAACGTTGCCAGTAAAAAAAATAACACCTTTTTTTCACATTTGGTTGAGACAATAGGAAACTATCTGTAGGTGTGACTGCACAAAGACTATGATTTTCATTGTGTCATCATTGTTTAACTAATTAAAGGCCAACTTTTTATCTCTTTCTACTTAAAGTTTTCTCTTTAATTCACATTTGTTGTAGAAGTGATAATTTAATGACTAGTAAATTCATGAGATCAATTTTCTTGATGAGATGAGTAACAAGGAAGATCGCTTGATTATTTTCACACGTTGTTTTGTCATTATAAAGTACGCTTATCTGTTTTACTGTCATCAGCCTTGCTAAGTGGACATCAGCCTTAATATTAGTTCTTAATTTGTAGGCGTAAATGTTTTGTGATTGGTTTATTTTTATTTCGCATCTGATTTTGTTTCACAACATTATATGTGTGCATATTTATGTTCCAATAACAGGTCATCTATTTAACCTGAGGAAGTTCACCATACAGTAGGTTGGGTATGACTACATTTAATTGAATTTACATTTTAGATCATTCAACTCCAAAATAATAAATACAACCTTCTGATTCACACATTCATAGTCTCACAAAAGTACCACTAAACATAATACTCATCCGCTATGTACAATTGTAAATATTGAATCAAAAATAAAAGCATGTTCACCATACAAGCAACGTGTACACATTGAAAAAAGAAAGTTGCGAGGAGAGAACAAACTCAGCTCAGTAAGCTGGTGGAATTCCTAAAAATGTTTTTATTTCTGCAAAAAAGTCAAAACATTTTGGCAGAAAGATTACCCTTCATGGAGGCTGTCTGCCAAAACACAGTCCCTCACGTCCAATAAAGCCTCTTTTTCAAACATGCGCTGGTCTCAAAAAGTTTTTCAGTTGGTGTGAATAGGTAACATTTGGATATCCTATATCAAATGTTAGAATAAAATGCTCTTTATTGACTTAGGTGGATTGTAAAATCTAATTCTGTTTTCTATATTAATTGTCTCTATGGAAAATATAACTGCATTTTCTAGTCATGTAAATTTGCATTGTATAGGGCCACACTATGTAGATGATACCTGTACTGTATAGTCTCATACTATTTGAAAGTAAACATATAAAGGTAAGTAAGTGAACTACAGTAATTACAACACCTGAGGGAAAATAATTGAAAGAAGGAGGCAAGTCTGGTTATTCAGTGATGCATATTCTTTTGTTCATTTCTGATTCAAACACATAAAGACCTGATGTAGACATTTTGTTATTCTGTGGGAGAATATCACTAATGAATTTTTTATAACATATAAACACACACCACCATTACCACAAATGCACACTTACACAGGCACATACACAACTACAGGATCATATGACCAACCTCATTCTCACGTCATTTAAGGCGTTACATGGCTTAACACTTACTGATAAACAGTATCAAACGACTTGAGATCAGCTGATGCAGTTTGTATTTATATTTTCAGAATTCTTCTATCTCTATGCCTTCAACATTTGGAACAGTCTTCTCTGTCACTTTAATCTAAGGCAATAAAACAATAATTTTTCAATAACAATATAACAAATGTTCAATTAATATTTAATAAATGTTTGATTTTATTCACTTGAATCACACATTAATTTTACTGCATATTTGATAACAATGTTATCATAATTGTTTGAATGTTCTACCTCAGATTTGTGAAGTGATATGTTGTTTGGCCTCAAGTGTTGACCATAAAGAAGAGTTTAAACCCCAATTATCCACAGGACCACAGGGTTTCTTCAATTTTCACTCAAAAGAAATAAAGATTTGATACTTATCGTGATAATTATTGATATCAAAATTTTGATATTAAACTTTTTATCATGATAACATTTTTGGCCATCTCGTCCAGCCCTAGGGTAATCAGTATTGGCCTAAAACATATTATATAAAAATTCCATGTGGTTTACATTTTCCCTATTTTTACTTTTAAATAAGTAACAGTTTTCTATGTTCCTATCTGCATTTAACCAGTATTTTATTCTTGGTTGAAATCTATGTATAAAAGGTAATTTACAATTAAAGTGGCTGAACTGACCCTTTCCATGTTAATTATTTTCATGAGCTTTGTCACACTGTTAGATACTTTTATCTACAGGGAGAACCTTAACCTCTCTCTCAGCATGCAGCATGCACAAACCAGCCGCAGTCATTGAATGTGTCTGCATCAAAGCCACTAACAGAAATGGACTGGTGGTTTACCTAAACACTACCATAAACACATATTATGTAAAACTCAATCCTTTCTGGAAGTTACGAAGTGATAAAGCACTATAACTTCCAAAAGTGTCTGCCTCTTCAAAGATTTCTCCCATTGTGATTTATAGACATTAATCTAAAATGGTACAACATGATAGGTACACCAACCTGATCTTCAGGAAAAGCTGTACCAACAAAGTGAGCAACTGTGCCTGTGACTCAGACCTCTAGAGGCTCTAACAGCCCCAGCTGACTTGTGGCAATTTGATTAATTGCACATTTGTTCAAGAATATCCATCATTAAAGCACACATTCAACTGAAACCATGAACTCTTTAAAATAGGTCCTTAATTATTATATCAATTTGGAGCCCATCTTGTAGAGGGGTCTTTGTTTGTAATTTGAAGACCACACCTGGTTCAAATTTGACTGGGTCGCTGTCGCATGTCTCCCCCTACTTCTCTGCCTGCATGTTCCTGTGATCTGTCTCTGTGCAGTATCAAACTCCCTAAAAAACATGACACTTAAAAAATGTATAGCTGCAACGATTAGTTGGTTAATCAATTACTCGATCAGCAAGAACTGTTCTTATTCTAAGTGTTTGTCTTCAGTGATTGGAGACTGAATAACTATGGTTTTGGGGCTGTTGTCTGGAAACCTGTAACAGCCCCCCTCTTTTTTTCTTTTTTTTTTTTTACAATATGCTTACATTTTAGACCAAACAATTAATTAATTGATTGAGAATATAATCTGTAGACTAATCAATAATGAAAATAATGATTTATTTCAGCCCTGATGTAGGATCTGCTGTGGATACAGCAGTTAATCTGCCCATGTTTTTAAATTTAAACTAGATTGCAGCGACTGAAAATGCCTGTATTGTGATGTTACATTGTCTACATATGGCCAGTTATCCTATTGAATCTGAAAACTATGCCCTCTGGGGTATTCTGGTGGTATACAGGTCTAAGATGCTAATGGTGTAATGATAGCGCCCCTCAGTTATGCTTTTTACTGTCAATCTAATAACGAAAAACTACATCTCCAAGCAAAAAAAATAAGCCTAAAACACACAGCACATTGGATTTACAGGTTTTCTTCTTGTAACCAAGAAGGAACTGACTTAAGACCAAATGAGATAAGAGTATTCCAGGTTCTAATGGCAACAGACTGACCTGTCCTGACAATTACAGCTTTTTCCACTGACTTCCTGCAGGACAAGCCACAGGCCGCCCATATATGGTCAGTAGTAATTAGAGAGGAGAGAGTCATTTCCTCTCCCTTCTGGTGGCATGGTGCTTAAGCCTTCATAACGCTGACATCAGCACTCAGCTCTGACTACAACTATAGCCCCACACACACACACACACACACAGGTCACTAACAGGTTCGAGCTAAATGCTGTATTCAAGATGCATCTTAATCACCAGCAGCATCAACATGATTGTGATTGCTGGTGTCATGACAACAGTCATTATCAACATCATGTTTCATTCCATCAATAGCGGCTTTATCAGATGAGCCTGGGGCCATCGGGGTTTGACACAGCAGTGAGAGTGAAGTGAAATCATGTGTTCTGTCATGTATCAATCAACAGCACACTGCAAAAAGCCATACAACACTTCAGAGGCACACATACTGTCATCATGTAACATCTCACAACACTGCAAAACACACTAGTGCAAAAAAGAAGAAAATTAAAAAACATCACTAAATGCCATAAAATAAAATAAAAAATCACAACAACCACAACTTTCATCCTGCAGGTGTTGGCTAATTCAGCACCAAACCACTCTACCACACTAGGCCACACCTCGCCAACCACACAAGCAAACACACCACACAACAACCCCAGTACCTTGGCAGTCTGCTCGGCAATGCTTATGAAAGGATATGGCCATTCGGTGATCTTTTTTGGCGTATTTCCTCACCAGGTTGTCTTCGCTGAAGAGGAAGAGGGAGCGGTTGACCGTTAGGCAGCTCTGCCGGACGGGTATGGGGTTGTACAGGGCCATGGTCCGGGCTCTCTGGGCCATCGACTGCTTGTACATCCGCTGCGCCCCGGGGGGCCCCCCTTGCCTGCTGCCGCCACGGCCGGGCCCCCCTTGTCCGCCGGCACCCCCGCCACCACCGCCACCACCACCTCCTCCTCCTCCTCCATACCTGTTGGGTAGCTCGTCTCCAAAACGCGCCATTCTGCAGACACCAAACGCCAGAGGTTAGGAAGGAGCCGGGGGGGAACCTTAGAGTGACACCTCCACATGCCACCACCCCATCAGCTTCGGCTCCAAACACACATGCAGAATAGAGTTGGGTTCGGTTCCTTCTCTGGCTTATCTCTGTCTGCTTCTCCTTCTATCTATCTGTGTCTCCTTCCCAGATCTTCAGCGCCGAGAAGATACCTCCATTTGTGTGTGGAGAGGGAGGGAGGGAAGGAGGAGGAGGAGAGGAGAGGGGAGGGAGAGGAGGGGAGAGGGAAAACGCACAGTGTCTCTGATCGTGTGTTTGGAATATGAATGGCAAATAGAGCGATGCGTTTATGTAATTTCTGGTAAATCAGTTCTCTGACAAAAAAAACACAATTGGTTTTATTGGCGGGTGAGAAAACTGTCAAAAATGTTATATCTTGTCAGAGCATCAGCGTTTTCTCTCCGTCGAAAAGCAAGGCATCCTGTTTTTATTTTTTTTGCTGGGAAAAACCTCTCCAAGAGTGAGCCGGATCTTGCATTTCAATAGGCAAACAAATCGATCACCTTAAATACATGCGAGAAGGATGCATAGCTGTGCGTTTAAATACATATTGCAATCATCACTAAGTAGGCTACCCTTGCTGGAGACTGCGTCTTTTTTCCCTCTCAACAGTCTAGTGCATCTTGACAGGATCTGCAGTTGTCTTTTTTCCCCCTCCCCAAGTCCCCTTTTTCGCGAGATAAAAATAGAAATAGATAAGAGTACAATCTTTAATAATTCATTTATTCTTGTGCCATTTATCTGCAATGTTTGATGTGGCACGGTAGATATCCCTGCTGCCACCTCTCACTGCCACCACGCCACTCGGGTTACACGCAAACGCCAACCAAGGGGGGCTTCCCCAAAATCCGAGCCTGGTGACATTTGTTGATATTTGGTGATGGACGGTGCGGCATCCCCCCTCCTCCTCGTCCTCCTCCCCCTCCTCCTCACCAAGGCGTCGGTCACTGATTTTGGGCGTGATTGCGCGCACTTGGAGACGAAAATACACCGGTCCTCAATCTACTAATTTATGTCTTCCCCCACTTCCCCCCGGAAAAAAAGAGTTGATGAAGTTAAAAGAAAATTAATGTCCACAACAATCATCTATAATCCAAGGTTGGGAGAAGAATCCTGGACGAGTAGGATCCGGAGGAGCAGAAAAAGACCACTGGGGGAGGCAGCATCATCACTATCATCAATTCTTGTTCGGGAAATACGACGGTGGCGGTGCGGGTGTGTTGTTGCAGCGGCTCGCATCTTCTCCGCCAACGGCCAGAAACCGTTCAGCATCCCCGCCCAGCAGCATCGCCCCCGAGGCTCCCCAAACCAGAGAGAGGCGGCAAGCCCCGCAGAGCTACAGCAAGTCCAGCGTCTCTTCTCTCTCTAGCTCTCTCTCCCTATCCCTCCCTCTGTTTTTTTCTTTCCTCCCTCGACCCCCCAAGGGGACGTGATCCAACGCGCAGTCGGTCCGGAGGCTGTATATTCCCGTTGAGATCAGCCTTGGAAACGAAGAACCCCGACGAGCGGAGCGTTTCTCCGGCTCTCCTGCGTTCAGTCAGCCGTCGGGTTGAGCCGCGCACTGAACATCTGATCAGTCTGACAGGAGCCGAGCGCCGCGCGCAGATCCGTGGCCAAGCCTTGCAGCGCACGACGCACGCCGCCTCCCCGGAGCCTCCCCCACTCCAACCCACTACCCATAGCGCACGACGGAGGTATGGGCGTCAGTTGGGTATGGTAAGGTACGGCAGCTCGCCTTACCTATAGCCGGGTGACTCTAAATTGAATCGTATAATTGTTACAAAGAAAAAACGTAACAAACGTCGAAACGCCAAACTGCTAGACTAGACTAGCGCTACCAGTGAGCTCATAGTTTGGCGATCTAAGTCTTAATTGTTCCTTTCTTTATGTATGGACCAGTACTGTGTTTTAAAATACTGGTTACCAGTGATGTTAGACGTACACTATGTATATGGGGCCTTAAGGAGATGCCGTTCACGGGTTTCCTGACATGGTCGCCAAGTGTCAAAAGCACCAACACCACTGTCCAGTTCCCCCATTCAGTGTTTACTCAAATACAGGCCAAGCAGAAGCCTTTGCCATAAGTGGGGGATTGTAAATTAATGTGGATTACAGTATGCTAAAGGTGAAGAACTGATTAGCAATATATGATTCCGTGGCCACTTTTGGTCTCTTCAGGGGAAAGACTTCAGGAGATCCTCCCATCTGTTGGCTAGTGTATGCAATGATTATTTTTGATCAATAGTTCCATTGTCCCTACTTCATCCCACACCTGACAGCACAGACAGTTATGTAATCCTGTACCACGCCAAATCTAACAATAAAAGTCTGCTCAAATGGGATTCCTTGGGAGACCATAAAAAAACAGCCATGATTTTTGCAGAATTTTCTTAACTGATAAGTGTATGAAAAAAGATGTTGCCAATAAACTAAGTTGCACCAACATTTCATCTGAGACTAGAGAGAGTTTGGAGTGCTGTGTTTGTTCTTTTGAGGACATACTGTTATTTTGAGGACAATTTGAAAGAGGTTTTATCTCCCTTCATTCCTCCCTTCTCCTCCAAGCCGTCTGTCATTCTGGCTCTGGCATCTGAGTCTTCTTTGATGCAATTCAGCAAGCTGTTTGCTTGGGCTAAATGGACCAAGCTGTCACCTCTCCAGAACAAGAAAATGAAGGTGGTGGTTGGGAATGGAGTGGGGGTAGTGAAACCCATGAAAAGACAGTGGCCAGCAAATCCCTTTCAAACTGATTCTTTGGGATTTTTATTTATAGGTGCATAATAAATATAAGAATAACAATTGAGTTAATGGCCATTAAAAACAACACTTTTGGTCACTTTAGCACTTTGACGCTGTCCTTGGTCCTTAAACAGCTACTGACATGTGTCCAAGGCCTTGTGGTGCTGTCCAAAGTGCTGAAACAAGAGTTTAAAGCTCTGTACACCACCTGCATGCCTTTGGAAGAGATTACTTTCGGTTTGCATGAGGGTGGGTTAGTTAGTGTACCTCCGGCCATCTGTTAAATGCTGAGAAGTGTTTGTGAGTTCTGCTCGCTGTTTGTCTTCTCTACCAGCTACTTTGGCAGGTAACCACCCATCATTTGGAGTTCAGATTCTGTTCTAAAAATCACTTGGTGGATTACTCAAAGTGAGCCATATGGTTGGTTTTGGGATGGATCTAAAGGCAAACTCTGCTAGACTATGTAGAACTCAACAAAGTCTCACAAAACTGTTGTGTGTGGTGTACATGTACTCCTATTTTTCCTTCTTGTCAAACTTGGGACCTATGTATGTTTAAAAAATTGTAAAATGAGCAAACAAATGTAGGTTATGTTTTTCAACCTACATTACATATTATGTGAAAATTGCTTTCCTCCTCACAGAAATGAATGTGTTGAATTGGACATAACATTTTAATTTATTTGTGATACAAAATACTAAGAAATAAATCCCCCTTAGTCAAGAAAAGTGGCAATCCTCTGCATTGCAGTTTACATCAGTCAGGTGCTTATCTAACAATGGCACTGTGTGTAAGGTGAAATGCACACCAAATCTAAGTTCTCAATATCTTTTTAAGATTTAAGCTGGAGGAACAATGCACCTTGTTCTTCTAGTACTTACATTGCCCCTTTATTTGAGCAACCCTGATGAAGGACACATGCAATGCATTGTTCACTTTTTCAATACAGCCCATTTGTTTACAAACTGTTTCACATGTTTGAGTCTCCCACCTTGTTAGATAAATATGTTATGGTCACTGGAAAAAACACAAAATGGACTTTGGCCATAAATGAAGTGGTTCAAATAAATCCTATTTATACTGTCACATCAATTATTTTGGGGTTTCTTATTGTTCTCAAATGCAACAATACATTTTCTTAAGATGAGTTGCATTTGCATTATGGCTAATTTCTCTATTATAATGCTCTGACTGGGCTCTACTGTTACCTTGAGGTCACAGTATGTATAACCCACCTGCTGTCATGGTCTCAGAGCTATGGTATTATTTACAAGATGGCTTTTCAACGTCATAATGTTTGTGCATCGCTGGATTTGCCGTCATCTGATTCCCGTAGACTAGCTACTAACAGGCATGATAAAAGCCCGTTCCCGCTGACAGCATGGGAGAGATAGTGAAAGCGAGTGTCGGGAAGAGGTGGGTGGTGGTGGAGAGATGGTGGGGTGGGGTGGAGTGGTGCTGGTGGACAAGCCTGCCTGTGATTTGCGCGCACACGGGAACCACGCGGTGGTCGGATGCAAGAGATGAAAAGCTGCCACCATCACTTATTGATAATGAGGTCGACCGGAGAGGAAGGTGACGGCTGGAGACATTTTGCTCTCTCCCTCCTTTTCCTTTCCTTTCGTTTTTTTTTTTGCACCATGGCATGCCTCTATTATCGCTGCTGCTGCTGCATGCCCATGCAGTTCTCCCAAGCTCTCTCCTTGTGCGTGTGTGTTGGTTGGTGTGTGCGCTGCTGCTGAGGAAGTCGTGCTGAGGCCCTGATGCGCAGCATTGTCATTCAGGGTGCGTTCACACAGGCAACCCCCGCAGGAAGCCCTGGCACCTCCCCCTTGAAACGACGCCCCCTCCTTACCCCCTCCTCTCCTCCTCCTACCCCCCTCCCTTTCTGTTCTCTGATCTCACTCAGCAGGCCAAAGATACAGAGCTGTCTGAGAGGTAGAGAAAGAGAAAAGAGAGAGCTACACCACAGCAGGGTAAATAGGGCCAATTCAAGTTCAACTCAAAAAAATGAAATTGGACATTATGATTCACTTAGAACCGGTAATGTCTATTCTAAAAGTTTTATTACAAAATTAGATTTAGCTTTGTGAAGAAATGGTGGCATCAAGTAGGCCTACTCCAGAATATACCTGTGATTTTATAAATGATAAGAAACTTAAAGTGGCAATGAACATGATTCTTAGTTCATTGAATTTAACTTGAAGATGAAGCGGTTCCCTAAAATGCAGCCCAGGATTTTATTTTAACCTATGGGGATTCAGATAGATTTAGGTCCACAAAAATGGTCTCCTCCACCGTTTCCTTAAGTGAAGCTGAGTGCCAGGCTGCTGGTGCCAACAGCTTGTTCTCTTCATTGACTGCTGCAGCTGCAGTTTGTCAAATGGCAGTTTTATTTTTACTCTCTCTAATGGCTGAAACTTACAGTAAACATAGCTGAAATTTAATATAGGTAAAGTCAAATGAGTGAAGTATACCCAAAAAATATTTAAAAAATGTTAAAATGGATTTACAGCTTGACCATACAAACAGAAGAACCAAGAACAATCATACAAGCAGATCTGCAGACTGGGGTGTGGGTCTCAGTGGGATCGGCATTTAACAGCACTTCCATATTATAGTGTCATTTGTTTCATTGTTCATGTAAAAACATTGCTTACAGAGCTGTTAATTGGTCTTAATAGTGCAAATAAGTCCATCATGTTTAAAGGAAAACTAAAGTCAGAAATACAGAATATATAACCCATAATGATGTCACAGTGATGTCATCTGTATAACCTCATTCAAAGCCTCCAAGAATAAACAAAAACGCGATGTTGCATATTGGGGATGTGAAGGTGGGATCCAGTGTTATTAGAGCTTTACCCATACAAGAGACTTGACCATTAATTTAAATCTTTCCATGACAAGTTTCCCAACTTTATGCACAAATGTTAAATTTCTGTGCATTTAAAACAAAATATCTGAATGGTATAAGTAAATTTATTTAATTTTTTTGGACCAAATTATACCCTGCGATCAAGTTTGTATCCTGTTTTTTTTCTTTTCGAAATTAAACAATTTTTCTGCACTCTACGGTTAATCTAGCAAACTCTTGATCTGTTTTATACAACTAGAATGATTTGTTTAAATATAATTACATGTGAAAAGAATAAAGCTATTCACTTCAGAGCAGGCTTGAAATACATCACAGAAACATAACAAAAACTGCTCTCCCATTTACATTATATTCTGTCACAAATATCATGAGTTAGCTCATGTGGTTCTGTAACACATAATGCACACTAAACTATTCCCAATGCAAATTAACATTTATCTGTATCATCAGGAGGAATAAATTTCACAGTATTTTATGGGTTGTGCATAGTTTTAAAGAAATTACCTATTAACAAATATACTGGGCTACATCCTGGTATTCCTCCTTTCCAGACACACCATTTACGTTTGAAAGGAGTAGTTTGGTGAGCCAAGAGGTTGTAGAGTCTTCTTTTATAACAGACACAGGTGAGATTTTCTTGAGCAAAGAACCTAACCTCTAATGACACCATGACAGTAGTTCATGGGAGAATATTTCTGTGCCTGGAAACTTCCAGGTGTAAATGCATTACTGTGGGAGCATGTGGGAGTAGACTAAAAACACAGCCTGCATGATCAGCAAAACCCTGCCCTGGATACAGAAAGGTTTGAAAAATTACAAAATCAGCATGAAGAGGTAGATACAAAAGCATTGGAGGAGTAGAAGACAAATGGGCCTGAATAAGTTATGAAACATTTTGGTTTGGTACCATCAAGTATTACTATTATTACTATTAGTAATATAATAGTATAAATATAATATATATTAATATATATACCTAATATGACCTCTACTTCAGCTACTACAAGAGTCAACCTCTATTGTTATTACCACTGCTGCTGCTAGTACTACTTTAACTCATACAAACACTGCTGTTGGAACTAATATGGTCCTGCACCTTTAATATGTAACTGTTAATATATAACAAGTCAGATTTCCATCAGAAGTGAATCTGGTGTACTGGTGTAGTTGTAGAGTTAAAACCACTCTACAACTAGTACAACTACTGTATACTATAGCAGTTAAAAGATATCTGGATCTTCACACAGTGGATGAACTGCAATTAATATGTCTTATTTCTCTTGTGTGTGTGAACATACATATGTGGACCAGAGATTCTTGTCTCTTCATTATTTATGGTAGGAATGCATACTAAACATCAACCTCATTATTAAACTTTGATCTGTAAACCCTGTGCAGTTAGGGAGAGAGGAAGTTTCTCTCACACGCAGATAAGATGTACACATACTAATAAAGCACATGAATACTTGCTAAATGATCACCACAACAAAGCTACTGTACGTAACCTCTTCTGTAACACATATTCACACACCACACCCACCCACACAAACATTTACAAGTTACAAGAAAACTGAATTTGTCTTTGTTAGAAAGCTTTTTCTGTTACAATATTATTTTCTTGCTCTTATTCTATTTGTGCATGGCATAGTGAATAAGCTAACAGTAAAATTCATGTTCATTTAAGTTAAAATGTTTAAGGAGGTGGTATTATGCTCATTTTCAGGTTCAAAATCCTATTTAGGGGTTGTACCAGAACAGGTTTACATGGTTTCATTTTTTTAAAAACCACCCTATTTTTTTATACTGCACATTGCTGCAGCTCCTCTTTTCACCCTGTTGAAAGCTTCGTTTTAGCTAAAAAGGGTTACATCTTGTCTCTAAATAATCTTTGTTGGGAGTTGCGCATGCGCAGTTCCTAGTTAAGGACTACTAGTCAATCAGAAACAGAGAAGGGCAGGTCAGCATGAGCCCATAAAAAGCTTTGATTCAGCTGTAGGCTACATGTTGCCGACCAGCTTGGTAACATGGACTGGAGCAAGAGTTTCAGAGCAGTGAGTTATTAATCTGTAACAAAAGTATTTGTCATCCATAAAGTTTTAATTGAGCTCTGTCTCTACATCACATTAACAGCTTTATGTCCACTGACTGCCTGGAGGGTAGCTAGAGTTTGGAAGGGAGAGGAGAGGTGTGTGCTGTAGCTCAGTGTTTTTCCACCGGTGAGGGCATGTCGGAGTAGCTGCTTGAGGAGCGTTATATGAGGCACATTTTGCTTTCATCCCTGTGATGTCACAGACTACAAACAAATTGTTTTCAAGCAGTTCAGAGCAGTATTTTCTTTGGGAGAGGGAAAAAGCCAAAAAGAATAATACCACATCAAGAATGCTGCAATGTCATACAAACAGGAATATTTTACATGCTGCTTTTCTGCTCATAACTAAAACATTTGTGCAGCAATTTTAGCACACAACTATATGTTCATTCTACACAATAAACCTGGACTTGGCATCAGATTATTTAGAGACTGGTGTACTATTTGCTGATGATGTAGTATTCTATCTATTGAATTTTACAGTAACTCATATCCAATATCCATACCAAAGAAAAAAAACTACAGCTTTGACCATTCCACGTTTTTTTTTACTTTAATCTTCCAGTTCACATGTAGCTGCTAACTAGATGTGACTGAATTGGATTTTCACTTGCTGAAATGAAACTTAAGTGTAAGTGTGACAGAACTGAGGCTGAACAACATCAAATTTGGTGTGTTCTGGAGGGCTATCTATCCTATTGGATCAGAGACTTCTTGCAAAATGTACTTGCTGCAATTCCAAAAGCCAAGATGGAGTCAAAATGACCTAGCAGCATAGAGCTTGCATCCCAACAGTTTTAATAAATGTTTTAAGAGAAGCTGATTTAAAGTTACAGGTACATATTTATTTATGTCGGATACCCCAGATACAGATACAGCACAGGAATTGAGGCTGTCTGATTATTTCGACCAGTTCAGCATGACAGCCTGCAGCAACACTGCAGCAGTCGAAGCCGAGCACAATACTTTACAATACTGCTATTTTGCCATTGAAAACACAACAAATTAGATTTTTATGGGATGGATTGCCAGCCTTAGACACAAACACACATACAAAACACTCACAATACTTCAGTCATAATGTCGACTAGCTGTGTTTTACTGGACTGCATGTGGCAGATGAAAACAAGAGGTATATATCTAACATCCAGTGACATGATGCTGATTTTAACTTACGCGTGTATGTGTATGCGCTTGTGCAGAGAATATTCATATTCAAACTCAGCTCTCACAGTTCAAAATCATTATGTAAAGTGCGTGTGTGTGTGTGTGAGAGAGAGAGAGAGAGACAGAAAGAATAGCGGTAGTGGTGTAGAGGGGTTATGCAGACAGGCAGAGAGATATAGCGAGCTGATGTAGCGTCCAAGCTAATTAGAAGATTGCTCTTTTTTTGGCTCGTTCTCACGCCGACTCAACCTGTATTAATTGATTGGCTGGTTAATGGAAGTGGAGAGGAGGAATGCAGGAGGGAAGCAGAAGAGGAGGAAGAGGAAGAGGAGTGTGCTGGTCTCAGCTAATGGGCCCAGCTCTGGTGTGTGGAGTAAGCATTCTAGTCAAAGAATCAGCACTATACGACGGATAGAAAGAAAAAAGAGAGGGAGGGAGAGAACAGTGGAAAAAAGGAAGACTGAGATCAGAGACGGAGAAACTGACTGAAAGAGAAGGAGACTTTAATAAACTGCATGATGAAACCATAGAGGTTAGACCACCTTGAGTAGACGTAGACATCCACCCACACACACACCAGTGACCACACACATAGGCTATATATGTATATGATTATTTACTGCATGTACAGTTAAATATTTGGACATTTCTATCTCTCTGGAGTGGTTTATGACATTATTTGCAACTTTCTACTTGGGGAATACAAAAGGACGTTGCACAAGAGACTGAATGAACAGAAAAAGACAATCAGGTGTCTCTAAAGACCACAGCAAAACAGGTCACAGCATCGGCTGGGAAGGAGTCAAAGGTCACTGACCAGGAGTCAGTAAACAGCCAAAAAATACTCAAGAAGGTCATTCACACCCAATGCAAGACTCCATTTTAAACAACAAGTTTTGTAAATGAGAACTGAGCAAATACTGATCCATATACTGACTGAGACAGTTAGATGCAGCTGAAAGCTTTGGGCTCTACTAGCTGAAAAGGTAGTAAGTGGATCTTGAGTATTTTCTTTTGGTCAACTACTATTCCCATGGGCAAGAATGACCTTTAAAGGTCCAGTGTGTAATATTTAGGAGGATCTATTAACAGAAATGCAATATAATATACATAAATATGTTCACAGTGGTGTAAAAAGTCTTTACATAATGAACCATTTGGTTCTTGATGTTCTTGTAGAATGAGCCATTTCTATCTACATACACCACTGGTCCCCCTCATTGATGTTGCTGTTGCCATGTTTCTACAGTAGCCCAATAAGACAAACTGTTCTACAGAACATGTGTATCTGTTTGGGCTACTGTAAAAACTCACACACTGAACCTTTAACATTTATTTTACACGTCAATACAAAGTCCTAAGAGCTTTTCCCAGTACAGAGTCAAGTTCGTGATGCCAAACATGTTTGCCATCCAAAAATGAAGTTTGTACGACTTGCTGTCTGACTAAGAAGGCAAAACTGCTTGTAGCTGTTCTCAATAGCGGAAAACAAGACATTGTGAAAAGACATCCTACATAGAGATGGTCAAGATTTAATGGCGGAGATGAAAGGCATCGTTTTGTGCTTGATTACATACAAAAAGTAAGTTTTAATTGTGTGAAGAATGAAACACAATTTGAAAACAAAAACAACTTGAGAGGGAAGTTGAAATCCTGCTTCCTCTGCACACATGGCCAATAACTTCATGTAGCGTATGTGAAACAAAATTAATAAAATAAGTGCTTTTTGTAGAGAAAACCATTGAAAAGGACTGGAAGAAGAAGCAGAAAGGATGTGTGATATGATGGATATAATGAAATACAATACTGACCCAAAAAATTCAGCTTAACAATTTTGGTTCTTAAGTGCTTACATTTTGCGTCATCACAAAAAGCTGATCTGCTGAATAATGTGGAAGCTCAAACTTCTACAAAAGCTTACAATTTACTTGTCAATTCTGGTATATTAATATAAATAATTAACTTAAAAAATGCAGTAACATAATAACCAATGTCAAGCTACAATCTCCATTATCTGAAATGATCTTCAGTAATCTTCACTAATATGTTAGGGAGTCAGAGAGAGAGCATATGTGAGGGAGAGACAGACCAACAGAAAGTCAATCATTACTTTATCCCCTGGCAGGAATTCAGATCAGCATAAAGCATTCTTGCCTAAAATCTCCAGTAAATATAATATAAAAACCCTCACAGGCCAATCCAAGATTCAAAATATTTCAGGAGAAAACCCAGAATGCTCATTTCAGTGCAGCACAATATGTGGCAACCTGCCAGAGACTGAGGGATGGCCAACGGAAAGGCAAGTCAAGCACGTCAAGCCCATATGTCTCAGGATGTCTAATACCCACCGAGGGGCTGTAATAGCCATCCAGTTGGATAAATGTTAAATTTACAGGAGAATCAACCCAAATACGATTGGTGAACATTATCTGTTTGCTTAACCCTTTTGCTGTAGGCATGATTTTGTAGAGGACATTTTAAAATAGTCATTTTTGGTTAATGTAAAAAATTACTCTGCAACAGAACTGGAGCCACTAATGCTGAAAATAGAGCTACCTTATTACCAAACAATTTAGAAATGAGAAAAGGAAAGAGTCTGAAAGGTTTCCAGTTTTTTTCAGATACAAAGTTATTTAAGTGTATCTCAAGGAAATGTTTCATTTATCAGTAAAAACACATCACAAAATTAACGTAATAATACAATTAAAGTCTTGCCCTAAAATATTCTCCCATCATGCCATTTTAACAGACCTGCAGTCTGTCGTCAGTCTCCCTAAAATTCCTCCTTTCTATTATTACAGCACAGTTACTTTAGTTGATGTATAACCGGAGGTTATATCATGATTCATCATTTCAAAGAGCTGTAGTGTGGGAACTACTGCTCCTTACTGTGAGTGAGTGAATTATGACTCCCAATACTCTGACTTATTAAAGAGCACAGTCAGGACGTTGGTAAGATCCACAATTTTTTTTTATCCTAATGCATCTTTGTCTTGTTCAAAATAGCTCTTTCATTTTGGTGAGATGGAGGGTCGATTTTTGGGCTAGTATTTCATTAGAGAGGCGAGTTTTGGTGAAAATAAAGAACAACAAAAAGAAGGAGGCTGAATGTTAGTGGTCCACCATGACTGTAGATATCAGTAAGAGAATAAGTGATGAGGCACCACAGGACAGAAAAGGAAGGGGCAGGATCAAATGGATGGATGGATGAAGTTAGATAACCAAAGTGGGTCAGCTCAGTGTCCAGCTTGAATTAAGCATCTTAAGACAGATGAATCGCACACGTTGATACAGTTCAGTCTAAGAGATGGACACCGAAGAACAGAGAGATTCTACTCTCCTGCACTACACACAAAATGAAATTTATCTCTAAAAGCATGAACAATCTAGGAAATAGAGCTTTCTGCCTTGTCATAGTAAAAAGAAGCATCACACAACAACCCAAATGCTCACATGCAAATATTAAAAAATTACATCAAAATCCATGTGTGGCTGTTTACATAAGGTTAACGCCCTGATATAAGTAGTCACCTACAGCTTGTTCCCATATTCCAACATATAATTAATTATTTCCATGCGTTTCTGATTTTGTGTCACTGTGTAACTGTGCGCTATTAATATGGTAAACCAATTAAACAATTATCAGCATGCTATGGCCACAGATGCAGCGTTCCACCTGCAAAAAAGTAGGACAAAGCAATCTCCCTGTATAGTATTTTGTGCAATTTTTCTCTTCTTGACATAAAAGTGTACCCACAGCTCTGTGTGAGTCCCACTTTGCCCAGAACAGAAGAGTCATCTGTGCACATTTAAAAAACTGCTGTCAGCACAAGGTCTGTCGAGCTCAGGGCCTTTTTCTGAAACTGAGGATGCAACAACCAAAGGAGTAATCTGGTCACAACTGGTTATATTTGAGGCTAATTTGTAGATTTACCACATGATTTTTAAATCCCGAAAAAAATTTAATAAATTTAAGAGACCAAACAGGCAGAAAATTAAATGTGGGGATTAACTTTAACTTTACCTTTTCACTTTTACTGCTAAGTGTTTTAGGTAACTACAGTAGTCGTACAATTAAACTGATTAACTTGAAACTTGATTCAAACTTGACTCATCAACTTTTACATGTTTCTATGACCCTTGGATTGTCACATCCCTGTGTTTCTACAACATTAACACACCAGGTTTCAGTGGTGGGAAAACACCTATTTTGCACAAAAAAAGAGCTACACACTCTTTCTTACAGTGAACGCACACACATGTGCCAGCAACCCCATTGCCCTAAATGCCAGTCTTTTAACAATTACTTTGTATGACAACTATGGTACGGTTAAGGTTAGGAAAAAATCATGATAATGGAAAACAAACTATGTTTAAGGTATCGTTAAGTTTATCGTTGATTGCAGGTCTATGACGGGACATTTACACAAGCCCGTATAAAAGTCAGATGCATTACAAGCCCATCCACTGCCCCGACTACAATATCATTATTTTACCACTTTCTGCACTGTCAATGAACGTTTGCACTTGACGTTAATTGTGCATTGCAGATTAATCCAGTATGAACCTCTGGGGATATCAATGAATGAATGAGAGAAAGTTAGCAAACTTAGACAAATCAAAGTTATTCATTAACTACTCCAGTTCAAGAGAATATTTCCAGGTTTAGTTGAGCCATTACATCGAAAATTGGCCCAAAATTAAATCAGAATAATTTGACCAATACAAATTATTTTAGGCAAGTGGCAGAGACCCAAGAGTGAATGCACAAAACCCCATAGCAGGGCGCAATTATGTGTTCCTATAGCCTCATTTGCAATGTTGCCCTACAAACCAGACATCATTGTCTCAGTGGGTAGTGGGCTCAACAGCAGTACAGCATGTTTAGTCCTGTATCCTCAAGAGGAGTTGCATGTCTCTGGCAACAAATCTGGCAAGCAGCATGAAGATCAACGACAGAGGTTCAATTCCCAAGCCGGGTCTGTTCAAGTAAAGCTAGACCAGGTGGACTGGGAGTAATGCGAGAGGTGGCCTCTTTTTAGGACTATGTTGACAGAACCTTTGTCTCTGCAGGTGATGTATCTGCCTTCCACTAGATGCGTGGTGGGACCAGTAAAAGAAGAAATGGTAGAAAAATAAATTAATGGTTCTTACAGACATTGTCAGAAAACCTGCAGGAGAATAAAGCCCTAATCCCTACAAAAACACACATTTGTTTTATTTAACATGAGAAAAGAAGAAGAAAATAAATATGATGGATGAAAATGAGCAGAAGAAAGGATAAAAGGACAAAAAAGAAAAAGTACAAGAAAAAGTAGGGAGGTGAGGAGACAAGTAACCAGGTCAAAAACAAAAGGTGAGGAGCTAAAAATATGATGAAAAGCAGTTGAGAGGAAGGTAAATAAAGAATATGGTGGAAGAGGGGAGATGTAGAGGAGGCAGGAAATAAGGTCAGATAGGAAGTGAGAGAAGAGAGATAACAAAATGACAAAAAGGAGACAAGGAGAGGAGCGACGCGTGAACGATTGAAAGGGAAAGATAAGGAGGTGGAGGAAGGTGAAAAGGATGAGAACAGGGACAGAGAGAGAGAGAGAGGGAGATAGTGAGAGGGCGTGGGGGGAGGAGAGATATGAAGGAGGAAGGGAGGGGAACAGAACAGCCTGTTTTCTCTCTGTTCCCTCGCTAAACTCTGAACACATCTCCTTAGCGTATATGTGTGTTTATCTATGTGCTTACTGTGCCGTATGAATGTATGAGTTTATCTGCTGTTACATTCTCGGTATTGGAGGTGTGTTGTAAACTGGTGATTGTGTAGGTATGTGTGAAAGTGTGTGCATATGTGTCAGTTTTATCCTTCCAGTGCTGTGTCTTTCTCTTTGTGATATGTGTTTAAGTTTGGATTTTTTTGAACGTGTAAGTTATCTATCTATCTATTTAAATATATACAGTGTATGTGTGTGTGTGTGTGTGTGGGACAACTATACAGCTTATCCAGATTACATTACTACATTACTGCTTTCCTAGATCTCAACTATGAAAAGAGTACTGATTTACCATTTTTGTCCAATGACATTGTCAGAGTCATGATGGAGAGAGCTGCACGCATTCTTCTCTCTTGTCAAAACCTAGGGCCTACATTTCTCACACTGCAACCCATGACAGTTCGGTCGAGTGTTCAGGTGTGTTATCAGGTGTGTGTGTGTTAGCAGCTCGCTTAGCCTCGAGACGCGAGCCTGCAGCAGAGATGAGGGATGGGCTATAGATATCTGGGAAACTCTTCCGTCCAACGCCACACCCACAGATGTTTTAATTTTCTAACTTTTAGTCTTCGGCCTTAACCAACACTGACTCAAGTGACATCACTTGAGGTAATTTATCAGATTTCATGCCGTTCCTTTGGGAGCAACAAAAAGCTTTATTCAATATATGCAGTAGAAGACCTATAAACGGGTGTTCATGTGTTAAATCAGTGGAATTCTCCTTTAAACTGGTGAGTAGGCTACCATAATCAACAGAAATGATGGGCAAAATACAAAATATTGACCCAAGTTGTAATAAACCATAATGATCCTTTCAGGATACATTTAGCTTTAGGTTATGAAAAGGTTAAAGGTTTGGGTTAGACATGTAGATGTGACTGTTAGGGGCATGAGAATGATGTGTAAAGCCAGTAAGGGTCCTCATAGATGTGTAAGTAACACTTTGTGTGGATGTGTGTGTGTGTGTGTGTGTGTGTGTGTGTGTACTGTAAGTAGACCAGGACACAGAGGTAAACCAGGCAATGATAAAGTGACTGGATAAATCTGCTCTCCACATCTCTCCTTTCTCCCTTCTTCCTTCTGTTGCTCTCACCTGAACCTTTACACTCCTCCTCATCTCTCTCTTTTCGTTACTTATCCTAGATTAAGTCACCTCCTCCCTCTCCTTTCCTCCCAACTTTATTCCTTCTTCCTTCTCTATTTCTCCTTCACCCCCCCTCCATAACTTCTTTCCATCCTCTTCAACCTCCCTCTCTCTTCTTTCTCTGAATTACCCGTTGCGTCCTATCATCTCATGCAACATCTCTTCATAATACATCTATTGTCAACGACATGACTCTTCCCCAAAACGAAATAGACGACTGTTGGAAAGTACGAGTCCAGCGACAGGTGTACCGGACCTTAAGCACAATACTTAAGTCACAAATTTGTTGTGTTTCGGAGACTGATGAAGACAAAAAACACAGCACGGTTTATTCAGCCTAACCAAGGAGATACAGTGCCAGCATACAACAAGTGAACACATCAAATGGTAACACCAAATATGATGAATAACATCTTTTGGTCCCTTTTTATGTTTCTTTCTTCCCCCTAGCTCCTATAGGTTGTCCCTCTTCTTTAGCTGGCCTTAACCTAGAACAACAAATCTATCTGATGTTTGGACTCCAGTGCTACGTCATATTGGAATCTATTCTATCCATGAGTTGTACTCTAATCTCTGGAGCCAGTAAGTTCGTGTAAACATTCTTGTAAGACTCAACCTTGCCAGATTACCTGAGGACACCAATATCTGCTCACCTGACGCCTGCACCTCAACGTATGTGGTCGTTTTTCTGGTGAGGCTGGGCTGGTCTCTTCCATCATTCCACCTTTATTTCTCCCGCCTCCTTAATCATTCAATTCCATCTGCTTTTGTCTCTCACCTATCGGTTTCCTTCTCATTTCTCTGACTTTTGTCTCACATTCACTCTACCTCCATGTCACTGTGTCTCTGCTCTGTTTTTGTCAGTCCTTCTTTCTATTTTTTCCCTTCCATTTCTCTGTCCCTTTCTCAGCTGCATAATATGGAAGCAGCATGGAGAGTTTTTGAGAAACTGCTGCATTTTGGCAAATACAGCTTTGATTTATGAGGAGGTCCAGTAAACCTTTTACAAATAATGCATGTGTCACCCTAAACAAGTTGGACTCTACAGAGTCGCAATTAATTAAATAATTCATCAAGTAACAGGTGGATTTTTTCATAAAAAACTGGCTGAGTGCAGCTTTAATGTGCTTAAAAGCCATTTAAAGTTTAAACTCATTTACTAAGTCAATATATAAGATCACATATATAAGTATAATGCTGTGTGTGTGTGTGTGTGTGTACCATAAATGTCCCCAGTGTAAAGATTTCATTGAGAAAAAGCTGATGCATGAAGGGTAAGGCTGTGCCCTTACTAAATGGGAGTGGCTGGCCGTCGGCCAATCACAAAGAGGGGGTGCCCTGAGTGACAGCTGGAGAGAGTCAGAGAGAGAAAGAGTATAAAAAGCTCTTAGGAAAAACTGAATGTCATTTACCACAAATGATGCAGTCACCCTTGAACCAATCAGGAAGGAGTAGTCATTCATTCATTCATTCATTCATTTATTATTCCCTTCATAAAACACTCACTACTCTACGGGGAGCAGTAAACTGAGATTACGGCATCATGGTCATTTATCATAGGTGAAGTATTGTGTTGTGAGAGCTTTCAAATTGTTCTCCCAAGAATAATGACGGCATCATCCATTTATTTTAGTTGTCCCAACTTACCCAGACCTGAAACAGAAACTTGACACCCTGTTTTAGCTTGTTTGAACTCCCCAACATGACGTTGTCTTGTATTATGGGTACATCAAGTAAAAGGAAACATTACAGATCTTTTACTTTTTTAAAACTTTAGTAGACCATATCTCCACGAAGACAAAGAACCATTGTTATTTTTAAATGTGTAATGTTCATGAAAGGGGACTTTTTTATGTCTATAGTACACATTCCCATGTGCATTATAGACTGAGACCAGCTAGCCTGTTGCGAGCAGGCACCTTTTTCCATAAAAAAACGCCTAAAATTATATACCCAAAATGAATCAGGAATAACTCCTCAACCATTTGGCCTATATGCATAATTCTGGTCTCCTTTGAAAAGTTAGAAGCTAAGGAATATAAATCTATTGTGTATTAATATATTTATTTTACTTTTACAGACTACATGGACATGCAATAAAGAAAAAATCTGATATTTTTATCCTCGCCTGGGAAAAAAAGCTATATTTTAATGCAATAAACCATCAAAACCATCCTGAGCAAGCTTTTAATGCAACTGGATATCTTCCAATACACATAGAATGCAATTGTAACTGCAAATCACATGAAAATAAACTAAAATACAACAGTTATCATACAACATTATCAAATATGCCAGGTGAATTTCCAGATTTTGGCAATATTTATTGTTAAAATGTTGACTTTTATTGATAGATATCTTTAAAACACTTTTTCTGTCCATACAACCAAGATCCAAATGAAAAAACCCCTGAAATATTCATAAAAACAAAACAAAAAGTTTTCATCAACATTCCTGTCACTAAAAGCACTCCCAGGCTTTACAGGCCTGTAGATTGAGAACGGATCCCACAGTGATGGGGGTGGTATTAATCCGGTGGTATCAATCCGGCTTGAGCAGACCTTTCATTTGATACCCTGCATGTCTATATATCTCCAACGGATCGGCCACAAAATGTCAAAAAAACACCGTGTGTTCTCAAGCGTTATGTTTCCTCTCTGCAGAAAAAGACGAGAGCAGGCCGGCAGCATACCGTTATTGCGCAATAATCAAGATTGCGCATGAGTAGACCCGAAGCAACAACTTCGGCGCATTTCGGAGTTAAAATGAGGGAAAACATTTTTTGGATCACTAGTTTCGCCCTGAGCACCGTCGCCCCCGGTACCGGGGGCATCTGTTTTCAACAGGCTAGGCCAACAATACTAATAACATTAAAGATGCCAGTCAGTTTACTGCTGGAGCACATGCCCCATGAAAGAATAACAAAAATATCTTTAAAAAAAAGATGTCACAGAAAGTGTTATGACTGGCGATCATAAAGACACAAAATCAGCTAAATAGAATTCAGCCATCATTCATTGAATTAATCACACCTTTTCATGCTTTTTTGTCTCAGCCATTGACATGTTCGATTTTCACTATAAGATGACTATCATGTTTAAACTATGGCTATTAGGCTATTTTATATGCTGGAGAAGTCCAACATCTCACCAGCTAAGCAACAATACATTCACATTTTTGTTTTGTCAGATAATAGAACCCAGAAGGAACAATAATAAATGTTTGGCAAGCCTCTATGAGGGCTAAACTTTGCAAATAAAAGTAATTAGTAGAGTGCAATTCACTATCTAAAACAGCAATGTGAGTGAGAGAAAAAAGGCTTTGCAAATCTCCACCACTGCCATTATTGCCATGCTGTGCAGCCCAACCCTTAACACACCACCATCCAACAAGGCCTTCTCTCCATGCACAGAAATGGCTTTGTCATTACAGGAAGATAGCTGTGACTAAGACTATTAGCTAATTGATAGGCTGACTGTTTTGGCCACAACTGCGGCTGGCAATCCAGGCTGACACAACAAAACTAACACACCCAGTTTCTGCAATAATCATTTCAGACTCCAACCAACGAAATATATACTTGTGAAGTATATATTGTGAAGTATCAAAATACTTTTGAAGTTTCCTTTGCCAGGGAAAAACTAGTTTTTAAGACTTTTTCCTCTGCAGAATATAATAATAATAATAATAATAATAATAAATAATAATAATAATAATAATAATAATAGATAAAATTATCTTCTCAGTAGCTCACCTGGTTGAGCATGCAGTCCTGACTGTAGCGGCCTGGGCCAGGGCCCTTTGTGCATGTCATTCACTCTCTCTCCCCTACCTTGCCTGTCTCTCTTTCTACTGTAACGACCAAATTAAAAAGCAGAAATGCCAATAAAACAAATAAATCATCACATGTACTGAACACAAATGCAGGGAACAAACTTGTGATTATCTGTCCATGTTTCTCTGATAATGGAGACTGTTGTGGAATGGCATGGGTTAAGTGTTTTAATACAGTATGACAGTGTGAATTAATGCATGAAGTACGTGTATTTCCCTATGCGTGGATTTGTAAAAGGATATTTGTTTAAACTGCTGCCTTGTGCACTGTTCACTCCTCAGAGAGAGCAAACATGTTCCCAGTGGATTTCTCCTCATTAAAATAAAGGACGAATCAATGATTTCTAAACCTTCTATTTATCCAGGAAAAAGGAATTTGCTGAGCCGTCAGACTGTTTCTGCTGCACAGTCTCTGCTGCACACATATTTACGTCTGAAATCTCCTTACTATAACCAAATTTAAATGTCGTCAGGTTTTTTTACACATGCGATTTGGACTAATGGTGAAACAACGAAAATAACAGCAAAGTTTCTTTGTGGTTAACCAGAAACACCTACAGTCTACAGAAACTTGACTCAGAGTATGTTGTCGGTTTTAAACATGTTGCTGTTTCACCTAAATCCTGTTTGTCCCAATATAGCATGAGTACCGTACTACCAAGGGCGTCACTTTATGTTGAAAAAGTGATATGCAATACGAGAACGAGACGGAAAGATCCATAAACAATGTTTTAATTAAAGATATCCTCAATGCTGAGATGTTTTGTGATCACTAAGCACTTCATTTCCTGCAATCTGCTGAAGGTTTCTGCCCCAATTTATAGTGAAAATGTTGGTTTTTTATGCAAAAGGAAACACATAACATTTCAAAATATATAAATATAATAGATTCTAAGTCAGTGCAGCTCTCAGGCATTCGTGTTGCTTTCAGATCTGTTTCTCCTGAAGATGAACCTGTCTCATGTAATATCAACCCTGCTGAGTTAACACATACTGTATGTAGGCATGATTTTGTCTTCCCTCCTCCATTGTCATGTTCAAAGGGAGAGAACAGAAAACCTGGCCAAAAAGAAACTGTTACTGATTGATGCATTGATGCATGCACGTTTTGAGGTCATTTTATAATCAGTAGTTTTTTGGTTTTTTTTAGCTTAAGTTACTTTTTTGGTCAATTGCACATATTTTATTGCATTGCATGTTTTCTTAGTGTGCAATAAAAACTTTCTAAAAGCATTTCATTAGTTATTTATGTGCAAGCTATATTTCAGAACGTTATTCAACAAATTCTGCTTTAAAAAGTGGTGGGAACAAAATCAGCCATTTCAAAAAGTGGTGGGGACATGTCCCCAGCATCCCCAGTGTAAATGACACCTATATGTAGTGCATGGTGAAGGTATGGTAGTGTTCCTTGTGTGTATGTGTTTGATAGCGTGACTTGATTCATCTGGACGGTCCTCTACTGACACATTGTGGTCACACGAGGTACTGCAGATAAGTTCACTATTTCTGCATTACTACACACGCAGTCAGACACACACTGACACACTCTCTCTCTCTACACACACACACACACACACACACACACACACACACACACACACACACACACACACACACACACACACACACACGAGTTGGAAAGCAACTAAGCACATTTACTAAAACTGCACCTAAGTACAGTTTTGATGTACTTGTTCTTTACTTGAATATTTCCATTTTTGCTACTTTACACTTCGACTCCATTACCATTCAGAGGCAAATGTTATACGCTTTACTCCACTACAGTTAAGATAAGAATTTAATTGATCCCAGGGGGATATTCAGCTTCCCAGCAGTATATAAAGTAATTAAAATGACCAGCTGCAACATTAAAGTGATGTACATATTAACTCATAATTATAATCCAACGATTATATAAATTACTTTGAAATGGGCCATTCTGCACTATGACATGCTTTTGGTATGTTTTGATGCTAATACTTTCCAACCTCAAATTTAAATTACTTACAATCAGGACTTTAAGAGTATTTCAACACTGTGGCATTGTTACTTTTACTTAAATAAAATATCTCAGTGCTTCTTCTACCACTGCACTGACATTTGTTGATCCGCATTTTGAAATGTACCTTACTGTGTCTCTAACACAAACCCTAAATGACCAAGAGCTTAATTCTGATCCACAAACCTAAAACAAGACTCTCCTGGTGCTGAAAGTATTGTAATCTACTTGCTGGTTCAGAAAATTACTCAAGACCTGCAAGTATTTGTGTCTGCTGGCATCTAGTGGTCACACAAAATACTGCAGCGAACCGTTGTTTTTTTTCTGTCAACCTAAAAATCATAGCAGTAATAGAAGTAATCAATACTATGTGTGTGTATGTACAGTTTATGTGCATCATTACTATACTTTAAAAACAGAATATAGTACAGCTGTGCACTCAGCCTTTCTCTGCCTGTTACACACATGCGAAGGCATTGATTGCTCTTCCAGATCCATACTTACTGATGACTTACTAATGACTTTTCTCTTTACTGACGCTTCAGTTTCTGTCCTCAATCTCCACTCATTACTTCCTCATTCTTTATCACCACAGCTCAGTCCATATTTGATGATACAGATAATCCACTTAATTTGCCACATACAATTTATACACAGTACAATGCATGCAGAATTTGTTCTCTGCATTTAAACCATCCTAATTAGGAGCACTGGGCAGCCATTTTTCAAGGACACCTTCGGCAATGGCCCGTGCTGGACTCAAACTCGATTCCCAAGCCAAGTCGACATGGACTGAACTAATGCTGCCCAAACTAGCAGTGACCCCCTCTTGTCATTTCCCTAAGTAATGAATTTCTTCACCTTCACTCATTTCCTATGTCTCCTTTCTCTAAGTGCTCTGTTTTGTGCTGTTGTGTTGTACATCATGTGTTTCTGTATGTAACTGGTGTGAGATGATGTGTCTCTGCCCTGGATGTACAATGCTCTGCCCCTGGCAGACAATAAAGTCTATCTAACTAACTTCTTTTGATGAAAAAGGACCACATGTTTTTAACCTGGGTTTTTGTTTGACGTGAATGCAACATGAACACCACCTTGTGTGTCTGTGTTTGTATACTCTAGTGCTCAAAACGGCCCAGTGTGCTTGGACCCATTCTGTTCACGCTGTACACCCCGTACACTGCAACCCCCGATATGGGGAAAACCCACCATCAGCCGGATTTCAAACAACAATGAGGCTTCATATCGGGAGAAAAGTGGTGCACAGAGAACAACCTACTGCTCACCATCAGCGAAAACCAAGGAGCTGACCACTGACTTTTGGAAAAAGGAGGTGAAGACACACATTTCTGTCTACATCAGTGGAACTGAAATGGAGCAGGTGAACAGTTTTAGGTTCCTGGGAATCAGCATCACAGAGAACCTGCCATTGTAACCTCACATCTCCACGCTGATGAAGAATGCAACTTAATAACGACTTAATCAGAAGTTGCTAAATTTATTAGAAAACTATTTACGGAACAGCCTCAGAATTTAACTTCAGAGCAATATTTTTGATTACAATAGTAATTGTTTTTTTTTTAAAAGGTTCCTATTTTTATAGTTTATTGAAAACACATTTCAACTAAATACTTGTTCAACTCTAGTAATTAGTTGATTATGTCTATTTTCTTTCAAACTCAAAAGATGCAGCAACTGAGCCTTTTTTTCAACTGATAACTTGCATACGCAAGTTCAATCAACATGACTAAAGTCCCAAATAGACAACACAACTCATTCAGTTGCGTTCAAATCCCAAACTTGTCAGAGCTCTTTGAGTTAAAAAGAAGTAAGTTGACATAAGCAAGAGGGTCTGTAATTTTATAGAGTGTACCCATCTCCTGAGCATCAGTGATATCGGTGAGGTGAGGTTCCTGAACATAGTCCAAAGGATACCAGGCTATGAGACTCTTAAATTCATCCTCAGTACTGCACAATGAAAAATAGTTTTATTTCTATGACTTGTAATTTATCCACTCATCTACTGTACATCTTTTTTGTTTGTAAAGTTTTACTTTTTGTGAGTAGCATAAAGGGAATCACAACTTCATCTCATTATACAACCCTGTGTTTTAAAATGGTCTTGTAATAACTCTTGTATTCTTGTGTGTGTGTGTGTGTGTGTGTGTGTGTGTGTGTGTGTGTGTGTGTGTGTGTGTGTTGTGTGTGTCGGCGGCATGCAGACCACCTGCGTCACAGCATGTGTCAGCATTACGCATTTGGTCCTGCATCACTTTGCTGTTACAAACCCACACACACACACAAACAAAGGAGGAGAGGGAGGACTCAGATTTTATGTGTTCAAGAGAATAAATCAAACACACGTCACAGATAATGAGATCACTTCATCACCATCAACACAAGAGGGCAGCAGGTTCCCACACGGGGACGACTACAGCTCCAACTCACACTAAGCTTTGAAGTCTGTGTGTGTGTGTGTGTGTGTGTGTGTGTGTGTGTGTGTTGTGTGTGTGTGTTGTTCTGAGTGGTTGTCAGTCAAAGAACCATCAAACCTTTGATCAGACTGACTGGCTGTTAGGGTGAGGTGGGGTACATGTGTGGGAGCTTGCAGATCGAGGTGAAATAAAGGAAAGGAAGTGGGGTGATTCACTGAGGATTTGGATGAAAGGCATAAATGACAGAGAGATGAAGGCATCTGTAAACGAAGCCTAATCACTTGAGTCTTCAATGGACAAATAATATCAGCCAACATTTTAGGAAACAATTTCTGCCTGGATTATGTTCACTGAAAATTATTTTATCCAATGAAGAAAGCCTTACACTTTTGTATGACACGCAGTATGCAGGGTTTGTGGCCAACTTTAATAGCGTTTGTTTCCTGATCTTGCGTGTGGTTAGATTTAGGTAACAAAAGCACTTCGGATCTTCTTACCTAAACCTAGGGGAAAAAAAGGAAAAGAAAGTTGATCTCTCTTTCAAATTTAAGTGCTGTGAGCACCTAAACATAACCATAACAAAGTGTCATCATGCTTTGGTTGCTATGATATACATATTGTAGGGCAACATATTGTCCATTAACATTTAGCAGATATGTTCAGTCTCAACATTTTGCGACTTGGAAGGTTTTGTCAGAAAACCAGGCGTCATTACATTTGTTTTTGCAAGTTAATAGAAATTTCCAGGAGACAGGATTGGAAATGTAATTATCATGAAATACACCTCACTGTGCTGATCTATAATTTACTTTAGATCTTGAATCGACTGAATAAACTTAACTTAACTTTACAACTTTTAGTAACTTGATTTATTGCAGCCAATCAGTGTAGTGTGAAAAATTTGATGGATTTTGAGCACTGGAAACTAAATCACTTTTCATGAAACCAAACAACCTTGGGTGAAAAAAATTTATCATCACTGTGCTTCATAGGCGTATAGTCACATTGATTTATCACAAAAACAGCATGAATAGTTGCTGCTAATCAGAATACAAATTCTGACATCAATGAAGAGAGGGAGGAGACACAGAGAGACAGAAAGGGTAGACAAGGGAGGGAGAGTAGTGTGTATAGACAAAAGAGAAAAGGAAGGATGAAAAAAGTTTAACTAGGGAGGAGGGAAGAAGCAATAGTATAAATGAAAGAACAGAAGGTAGAAGGAAATCGCAAAATATGAGATGAGGGAGAGAAATAAAGAGGAGGAAAGGGAAGGATTGCATTGACGGGTGAATGGAAAGGAGAAGTAGAAGGGGGCAGGATAAATATTAAAATGAATGATGTGCACTCTCCAGGCTGAAGTGCAGCTGGCAGCAGAGTGGTGTCGCCAAGCCAGCAGAACAAACTGACTGATGCTGGCACTAATACAACACAACAGAAAGAGTCACTGAGGGAGAGACAGAGATCGGGTGAGGAACATTTTACTTCCCTCCTCCTTTATTATAATAACTCAGGCATTCAAAATGTTTAACATTTACCGTACATGGTTTTGCCAAATATGTTTTAGAGGAACCGTGACTGCTGTCTGGATTATGTTGAATGGCAACATGGCAAGTCCAGAAAATGGAGGTGGTCAGGGGGATGGTGGGGGTACAAACTGCAGGACTTTAAATCTCAACGCTGTATAGAGAAAGAGAGAATGTTCCCCCAAATCAAGATGGTGCTAACTGTATGATTTTAAATTATTGACACTCGGCCAAAAAGAATTTTAAAAAGTGCAAAAGGATATACTAGAGAAGAAGAAGAAAAAGTTGCTGCACTTAAATAAAAAAGGGTTGTTATCTTCAAACATTTGTCTTAAAACATAAATAATCATCCAGTAAGGTCACGCCCTTAAATGAAGCTTGGCTGAAGTATTGTCTTGTAGTTTGTTTGAACCCTGGTGAAGACCTGTCAAAGGTCTTAGTTTACAGGATAATCACATGTGAACATTCATAAATCACAGACCGTCAGTGGTGTTCAACATAGCCAAAACTCAATTAAGCAGGGTGGGGTGTGCTATTCTAATCCAATACACATCTTTTTGTTTTCAATTCAAATATCTCCCCACGGTCTGCTAGCTGTCTGTTCTGTGTGTACACACTGTACGGTTTGTACACAGCCGTGGCTCTGTAAATGGGAAACAAAATGGCTCTGACAAAGCCACACAATAATATTCCAGACATGCTTTGTGTGTCAAGTAATGTTAAATTACCTGCCCACAGACATTCAGCTTACTTTCTAGTTACATGCTGTTGTTGTGATGTTAGCTAAAGTAGCAGAACAGTTGCGAGTATTGCTGCCTTGAGCCAGTGTGCTGACTCTGGGACCGTCTCGTCCTCTCTGCGTGTAAACTTCACAGCAGCATCTGTAGCAACAATTTGCTAACACACAACTTAGCTGATGTTAGTCACATTACTTGCTGTGTTGTTGTTTGCTCCATAGCAATGGCAGTTTGCCCAATCCAAATCTAACATATCAACCTCTCTGATCGTCTGACTGCTTGTGCTTCTTGCCCTGTCACACTTCATTGCAGCGTCAAATGTTGGTGTGCTTCCAGATGTCAACAAATTGACTATGGAAGTCCAATTTCATCAAACTGATACAATATAAATGATGGCCAAAACTACCAAAAATAACACCAAAATTGTAATAAAATGAGAATTTGCACTTATTTCGCCATCAGGAAAAAAGAGCAAATCAAGTCAATTCAATTCTATATATGCTGCCCAATATCACAAATGTGGATGGACAGACATGCAATGTCTGGTGGCAAGTTTTCTTACCAGTCTTAAAAGTCTTGTGTGAATGTAAACGTACTGTTTGATCATAACTTTTTTTTTTTTGTTTGATCATAACTGTCACTAAAATGTGTGAGTCTGTTAATGTCGACAAGGAAAACAGACACTACATACAAACACAGGCTGATCATCTGTGAACCTGTTTCCGTCTCTCTTTATTATGCACCTGAAATAAAATGAAAATGAAAAAGTGTGTTCTATCTGATCACTGGATGTGTGGTGTTGGCGTGGAGCTGATTTTGGCAAGACATTGTAGCTTCGGCGTGAGAGCAATGCAAATGGCTGCCACCTCCCTCTGAGGAGAAAGATAAACTAGAAAAGAGACAGGAGGAGGAGAGAGAGACAGACAGACTACAAGAATACAAGACAGACAGACTAAAAGAAAACAGTTTTGCTTTGGTGAATTTTGCTTCTTTCATTAATTTTTTTTTTAGAATCAGAATCAGAATCGAATCAGAATGGACGTGTTTTGAAGTGTTTTAGCGTTTTTATTGTGGGTTTCTATGTTAAGTTTTCCATTTTCTCTTTGTCATATAATTTCACATCAACTTTGCAAATATAATAGAATCATTTAAATCATCCAAGTAGAACAAATTACCAGCAAAATGAATAAAAACTCATTTCTGCAAAGTAATTATGCTGTAAATGTGGGTAAATTGTGAATCTAACCAATCCAAATGCCTGCTGCACACCGCCACACATGAGATATATGGATATATATGTGACATAAAGAAAAATATACTTAGAAGAATTAGACAATCATTTAATAAGGGTGAAGTATATGAATGTACTAATGCATATTTTACATGCGTTACAACCAGTGGCTTCTGGGAACAAGCCTCTCCTCTCCGTCACTGAACTGTCAGCAAGATAGCGGGTGTGCCGTTTGTACAGGGCAGGAGACAGCTGATTTGATTAGCCATGATTGATGTCAACCACAGTACATGCACCGCCCCAGGTGTCTCTGCCTACGAAATGACTAAAAATCAGGTTCTCTTGTCCCACAGTGCAACTTCATTGAACTTTATAAAAGCTGGTTAGCATGCTAACTTTAGTAGACATCTCTGAAATACACAATGCAGACACATCTTCGATATAAAGTCAGAACTGTTACTTCTTCACATTGTGTTAATAAGTTAACAATATATAATAAGTCATTTTTTAATGTTTTCAACTAAGATTCTTGTATCTCACACATTGCACCTTGAATTGCTGTTGCTGTTAATTGTGTTTGTTATGTGCTCATTGTTTTTTTTTTAAAAGATGTCTAAAAAGGAAGAGAGTTAGTTGAGTGATTTCTCACGTAAAAAAAGTAAATTAATCCAGCACTTTGCTTGCAGGAGGCTTTTTATTTTTATTTTTTGTGTTTTAATTGTTTTAAAAGTGTTTTAATGAAGTTTGACTCACTACAGTGACATCACATGAGGAAAAATCACAAACCTAAGACCTAAGTACTTTCACTTCTTAATCCCAATGTCAACCAGTACACAGCCTGCTCCTCTTGTTTTTGGATAAGTTATTGTCATGAAAGAAAAAGCATCATCTCTTGCTTCAACACACTTCCATGCTCGGCAGGGGAATACATAGGGCAGTCAGCTCTTCCCTCTGACCCTGCCTTTCCCTATTTTTGCCTCATGTTTTCCAAACCACAGGCTTTCTCAGCTTACGGTGACCTTTACGAATGTCACCGCCTAAAAAACACATCTACAGTAACTGAATTCTGATGGCAACAAAGAGGTTAAAGAAACATGAGCATGACCGGGACAGGGTCTGCATTTCAAGTTTGACTTTCAAGGCTGGCTTTAGATAAATAAAATAGGGTATGGAAGTAAGATGTTTTTTTTCTTAATTGTTCAACGGTTAAGTCCACAAGTTGAATTAATTTTGTACGACCCCTTGTTGCTCTCTTTTTTTATGGAGCCCCAAAACTGACTAAATGTAGTAAAAGGTTATCAGACAAGTCTAAAATAGAATTAATAGAATATACTGTATATAAAGCTTTATACTTTCCCTTTAACTTCCAATCACTTGCTAAAAAAAAGTAAAAAACCTTGGCTATGTTTTGCATTGCTCTCGGCAAAGTCGTCAGTCGATCCTCCATTTTGGTCCAGACTGAAATATCTCAGCTTTCATGTTCAATCACTAATGATTTTGATGATCCCCAGACTTTTACTCAGTGTTTTCACTTATATTCGACATCTATCCGGTAACATTTTGTACAGATATTCATGGTTTCCAGGTTTTGTTTCCTAATGACTTTGGTGATCCACTGACATTTCCTCTAGCACCACCTGAAATGTCTAACTCTTGGATGGATTATACCTGCAAAACTAATGACATCCCCATTAGTTTCAGCTGTATTTTGAGTTTAGCACTAATTAGCACATGTTAGCATGCTTAACTGATATTAGCGATTAGGTCAAAGCACTGCCAGAGCTACATGGCTCCAAACGCTTAGGATTGTTTTCTTTTACAGTGAATTAGTTAATAAAATAAACTTTATTTACTGTAAGTGTGTGTATCTTTTACCAAAATTATATATGTGGTGAGGAAAATGATAAATGTTGTTCAAGGAAAATAGAGAAAAAATATTCAGTGTATGTTGAGACCAAAATGACATTAAAGTCCAAAGATATAAGTACAAATATTATTATTATTAAACAAACTACAAATATTGACCTGATGAGGTTACCAGATGAAACAACAGATGCTTCCATTTTTCTGGTCAAGACATTCACCAAACACACCCTCAGTCCAAAAGTCTCCCCAGGCTCCAGTCTTACCGGTTTATGAGGCAGGCCCTGTCACCCTGACTTACACACACTTCATCCAAAACTGTAACAGTCCACAGGGCACACTGCAAAACAACATGAAACTTTGAATAGCGCACTGGGGCCCGTTTTTTTTATTTCCATCTGTTTCAGAGTTTCTGCAGAGTTTGCATTGAAATACCAACTCAGAATTATAAAAACTCTCATTGCTGCAGACACTACAGTCACCATAATGACACCATAATTATTATAATTTCATATTATTATCATCTATGTTAGTAGGACATCATACCACATAATTACTACCCTTCTCTTACTGTGTAATAACTTGTTATATTTTCATTTTACACAATGTCAGTGTATTATTCTTACGCTATTGTATTATATTGTAGTCAATTATTTCAGATTTGTCATATTGTATATAGTATATTTATAATCTGTATAGGTTTTTTTTACCTTGATTTGTTTTATTTGTTTCTTGTGTGGTTGGGGATGTAGCATACACATTTCATCTATTCTTAATTAATTAATATGTTCTTTTGCTATTTGATTGATTTGTATCATTTTTTGGCAACATACGGAATCGCTGTGTTCTGCCACTAATGAACTGAACAGGTGGCAGAGACAGGTGATGCAGCAAAAGCAGTAAACATGCTCTCAGTCATGATTAGAGGGGAATAATGGCAGATGAGCTGCTGAGGCTATTGGTCCTGTTGCAGTATATGCCATTTGGGTGTGATCAACTAGGCGTCATGGACTACCTTAGAGATGGAGGGGGGCATTAAAACAGAGAGAGTGACAGAAAGGGGGAGAGAAGGACAGTCACACAGGACCAGAGGGAAATGAAATCTATGTAACCTATCGGCAATCCTTCCACCCATGGATCTGCTGCATGACAAGGTAAGTGGGGTTTTAACCTGTCATGTCTAATAAAAATCAACTTAGCCCCTCAGGCTTTGCTGACACACCTGGTCTGATCTGCAACTGGGTCAGCAGCTGTCTGTCGGTTCGCCTTCCTGCTTGTTTGTGTGTCAAAAAACCCAGAGCTTTATAAAGTCACTTTCTGTCACCACCCACTGCCGCTATTTCAAAGTTCAGAACTCCGCATGTTCAAGGACATGGCGCCTTGTGATGGGAAAAGCCAAGTTTTATCAGTAGAGCTGGTAAGAGAGTCAACTCAGGTAACATATAGAGCAGCTGTTCTCAACTGTGTGGCATTATGAATGAATAGTGTACATGTTTTAACTGCAGCCAAACTCACTTTTATTTCATCGATTATATCCTGTTGTTTTTGAAGGTGTGTTAGTCACTCAAATCAGCTGCTGTAGAGCTTGACTGTCTAATGAAAGATACAGCACACAGAGCTCATTTCTCTTCTAAAAACTACATGAGGCAGCTACAAAGTGAATTCTTAAATGCTGTTTTAAGACATTTGGTGCCTCACTGGGAACACTCTCCACATTATGTGATCATCAAATCTTCAAATACAGCTTGTGTTGTTCAAAACATTGTCTTCCTAAGCTGTCTGTCAGAGATGTACAATCAGTTAAGACACAAAGCTATTGATTTTCTTAGTTGTTAGAATCACTTTTTCACTAAAAGCTCTAGCACTATTTGGACACATATTGATCTTGCAGTAAATCTTATAGCTTCCGATTCTTAGCCCAAATTACCATCTGATGCAACCCAGGTTGGAAAGTTCAGCTCTGTTTAGTTATGTTCTCAGACACATTCTGAAAATACCATCATTCATCTAATCCTTCAGCACATCTGCAATGTGAATCGTGAGATTTTAATAAAACTATAATTAGCATTGTTGATCAACCCGCCACATTATATCCCTGTTGGGGAGTTTCAAATTGTAACCATTTGTCTTGTTTTAAAATGTCATAGTCTTTCGTTAATGTTCCCCTAAACATATTACAAAGTTTGTTTATCGCTGTAAAATGTTTCTATTTGACAGGCAACTTAATATGACCCTCCATTGCAGCACTTATGTCTAAGGTAAAAGCTTTTTTCTATTAAGACTTTGTCTACACCCTGTATTTGATAATCATGGCTAGGATGAACTGGGATCTTGCTAAGCCTGCTAGATCATACATATGATTAAGGCAATTAGTGATAAACAATAGTAATTATGTTTTATGGCTCTTTCCCTGTCTCTAGGTAACCTGTACAGAGCCCTATGTTTGGTAGGTAACAGATAAGCTGAAGGAGCTTTGCACATATGAGGTTTGCAGGATAATGAATAACATCTCTATGGGAAACAGCAGGAGGAGGAGGAGGAGGAGGAGGGAGGGTGAGAAGAAGATTGAGGGATGGACATGCAGGTGGAAGAACAGCTCTCCTTGATGTTCTGACACAAGCTGATTAGCCGATACCTCACCGCAATTACCATTAGTGTTAATTACACATTGTTTTCAGCTCATTTATATGTACAATGAATCAAATGAATACATGTGACATGAAATGGGGCCCTTGAAGAGACTAACCCACTGAGAATTATCACCCCCTTCTGCAGCTCGACGAAGCATTTTAGCCTCTCTAAGTTATTTTGGTTTAACGGGACATTTGCTGTTTTGGTTCTCTCAGCTCTCATCATCCAGCCGCAGAGGGCAGCTGTTTTCAACAAACACACTCTGATAAACCTATTGTATGCTACCTGACCAGGTTCTCTCCTACAGACCTTTCACCAACTATGTTTCCATCCCTAAAGAGTAGCGAGTTACTTGGGGTGTCCAGGGTAGAAGTAACCTCATTAAAACTCAAACGTTTTGTGAATAGGCAATATTAGTTTACTGGCAGTTAGATCAAGTCCAAGATTTGGATGAGCATGAAACTCCCAGTTAAGATGAGTACAAAAAAATGCTTTAAATATGATTTCAAACTTGTATTTGGTAATAAACCTACGATCACAAGGCTTAATTGTTCACTTTTTGATTCTGTGTCAACGTCGGATGAATTGAGTTTCAATTGAATGTTGCTGCCAATTACAGTGAAGAGTTCAGAATGAGCTACATGTCTGATTCTTTCTTATCACCATTATACTGCCCCCAATGGCTGATGAATTAAGAAGTATTTAGAGACTTTTGTCATATTACACTGACAGGGGAAAAAAAAAGATTTTTCAGAAACGTAAGAAAAGCTAGAATTTTGTAATAAATGGCCATAACATAAACCTATGGTGTCATCAAATTATCCAGGAGACTCACTTACTATATTGAGTAACGTTGAGGATATCATAAAAAAAGGCAGCTCTTCCCTTAATAACTCTATTATTATTTCAACTGTACTCACTCCCACTGTTTCCTCCTGGCCTGTGGTGTGTTGTGCCGCTTGTGTGCTTGGTGGGCCAGGATAACATCACGGTGGTCCACCAGTCCTCCCCTTCGGCGGATTGGTGGAACTGTGGGGTCGGTGTTGCTGGTAACAAGGGAAATGGAGCCCCGGCTGGAGCGAACCCCATAGCCACTACCACCACCGATAAAGGGCACTTCTCTGTACTGCTCCACCCGGATGTCATAGACAGCGTGATAGTAGGTGGGGTTGGGGCCCACGCTGCTTCCACTGATCGGGGGAGGGTGGCAGCGTAGTGGTCGTTGGAGGCCCTGAGAGGAGGAGGAACAGGACGAATTCTGGGGCCACACCACCGAGCCGCCATGGTCCTGACAGAGGGGGGACAGCATGGAGCTGGATGAGGAGGAGATGGAAGAAGAAAGGAAGAAAACAGGGAAGCAGAAAAGTGAAAAGAGGAGAGAGGAAAGAGAAGAACATTTAAAACATATCCTCTTTTCCAGCTATCATTGTTCAACCAAAATAATTAACAATTATCAATATTAATAATTGATTAATTGGTTCAATTACAATGAATCAATTATTAATATTATAACAACAAATAACCAAATACGTGTGACACAACACAGTTACACAAACTAAAATAAGCATTTGACATCAGGTTCTGAGAACTGGTGGTGAGTTTTCTTTGCGGCCAACAATTTTGGTTTCGACAAGCATGATCGCCTCACCCATCGATTGGCCAGCTAGTGTGAATGTGTAGGGAGAAAGCTATTGATCATTATCACGGTCACTTATCATGTGCAGCACCATCAGTGCCTTCAAGGAGAGGCTGTCCGAAAGTGTGCATTGTTACTGTATGCCCATTGTATGATTCATTTCATAGAGATAACAAAGACACGCAAACAACAGACGAGGGAGGTTAGGGGGGCAGTGGAATGCAGCCAGGATTTAATTAAATCTTTATTTAATCAGGCAGTCTCATTGAGATTGTATCTCTTTTCCAAGAGAGACCTGAGAACAGACGCATTCAGAGGAACAACAACAGCAACAACAAACAGAATTAAAACAACAACAAACAAAGAATTACTTAAACAGCAGATAATAAAGCTTAAATATCTTCAAGGTGAATGTAAGACTGTAGTTTGAGGGAAGTTCATACCATTAAAAAGGTGCAAAGTACCTGAACACAGTTCTGGCAACATCAGTGCATACATGAGTGATATCTAAGGTCAGGTAGTAACTGGATTGTGAATTGTACTTCCTAGATTTAAATGAGCGAAGAGATGTGAGGTAGTCTGGAAACCTTATAGATGAATAACACAAGATGGCTATTTCTTCTTGGCTGTAATGTAGTCCATTCAACCGTGTGATACAGAGAACAATGATTGAGTACAAAACGTGTCATTTGTGATAAAGCATAATGCACTGTGATAACACAAGATTTAACTGCTGAAGTGTTGCATCACAATGAAGAATATCTCCACTGTCGCAGACACACATGAAGGCAGATTGAGCATTAGTGTCACAGATGGAAGAAGAAAGACATCCTTTAATTACTATATATACAAGAAGCCTAATTTGATTTTTAATTTTTGAGTCAAATTTTGAAAATGAAACTTCGACCTCGACTTTGAGAGTGGCCTTTGAGAACAGGTACAAACACTTTTGCTTTCAGACATGGTTGGACAACACTTTGTAGCATTTGATAGCATTGGAAAATAAAAGAGTTGCAGCTTTAAATGAGAATTCTGCATGGTGTAGCTATATTCTTCTTTATCCCCTCACAGACACAGGACTCATTTATTAAAAGAAAAGAAATTTAAAAGACATTTTAAAAGAAATTTGGTTTGTATTTCATTTTATCAGCTGCAGTCTTCCTGCTTGAATGACTTTATGAAAGACTTAAACAAACATTATCATCTTTATAAAATCATAATGATGAAAAACCTGCTATAGCTCCCTTTTTTGTGAATGTGTGAATCTAAGTATCATCAGAGGGAGACTGCAGCCTCAATCCTGAATGTAGAGACAGACAGGAGGGAGGGAATACAGTTGTGAATAGAAAATGGAAGAAAGGATGAAAAGAAAGGAAGTAGAGGGACTGATGGCTGCAGAAGGTGAGAGATGTAGAGAGTAAAAATTGGGGAAAATAACAAGAGTAAGAAAGTTGTGACTAATTAAAATTTGGTGTAAAAGGAGGTGTAGGTGAACAAAGAAGGAAATAATGGAAATAAACCTCCTTCACTCCAATGTTCAGTCATCATAAAAATAATGCCACCCATAACAAAACGCATTATGTCATCCATGATGTGTATGTATAATGTGTACTACCCTATCACCTGTTCAACAAGAGGAAAAGCTGCTTCAAAGATACTTCATAAACAACAAAAACGTTAAACATTGGCATTAGCACTAGAATAAAAACAGATATTGCCACTAAAACTATCGTCAGCAAAGCTTTAGCAGCTTCGCCACTTCAAAAGTGTTTTAATAAGAGTATCTTCAGAAGCAGCTTTCCAAACAATCATGTTTATACTATTTACTGAACATGTACTTTAAGATAAGGTGTTTCGGTTAAAACAACAGAGGAAAGGACATTAGTCATCATTTTATGTAAATGCAACATATAATTGAAGGAATAATTGTTTCAGTTTGGAAAAGAAATTACATTAAAGCACTATATGCCCCGGGAACATATGCTTTTTCCAGGAACTAACACTTTTTTCACACAGTGTACATCCAGTGACACAGTGCAATAGCTTTAATGTTGTGAGGTGGCAAGAAAGTTTGTGAAGGCCCTTAACCACAGTCTCTTATTAACCCTGACCAAAAACTTTTTTTTTTTTTAAAGTTGGCATTGGACATGAAAAATATTGTCACTGAAGTTAACCTTGGTTTTTGCAGAATCAGCCTATGTCTTTTCTGGTGGTATGGTTGCTGGTATACATTTATTTATTTAGCTGACGGTTTTATCCAAAGAAACTTACAATTGCTAAGTATGTCAGAGGTCGCACGCCTCTGGATTAACCAGGGGGTAGGCGTCTTGCTAAGGGTGGATGTGTCACAGTGGGGAATTGAACCTGGGTCTCTCACACCAAAGGCATGTGTCTTATCCGCTGTTCAATCACCACCCTGCTTTATATGGGGATTTAGAAGTGAAAATGAACTCTTCTTTTAGTTAACCCCTTGTGAAATTCTAGTCAGACATCATTAAGCAAGTGAACTCAGGGTCAGGACGCACAAACTGTCCTGTATGTCACAGTGAGAATACATCTTTTTGTGACTTCCTCAACTTTCTCTCTAGAAATCAATGTATATACATTTCCAGTTACACATTAATCCTTCTATACTATTTCTTGTGTAGTTTGCATTGATGACTTACTATAGCAGGAAAATGTTGCCGGATTCAGACAGCCTTAAAATATTATACAAGAGTCGATTCTGTTGCAGATTTCAACCAATAATCTGGTGTCCTTACTTTAAAATATAGACAGATTTTTTTTCAGGTAGCTCTGTGCTTTGCTCTTTCTCTTTACTTTAGAAATAAGTATGAACCAGAGCGTACAATTTGAAAAAAAAGTTAATTAATGTTTTTTGCCCTTGGTAAAGAACAAAAAAAAGAGTGAGAAAAGGTGAAGAATGTGAATCCACACAGAGAGTGGGCACATTAATAAACCAGACATTCAATAAAACTACAGAGGACAAACAACAATGAGAGGTAGGGAGAAAAGAGGGGCGGATGGGAAGATAAAGGGAAAACACTCTTAATTAAATGCCTGCAAAGACTAATGACAAAAAACTGGCACTTAAATTTTTACTACGTAACTGCACACAAAAATTTCTCCCGGTTTGTTCGTACGTGTTCATGTGGATCTGTGCATGTGTGTGTGTGAGCACTAGCGTATTGCAAACAGCATTTTTCCTCACCAGTTATCTGCTGAGAGTGCATTACACATTATTTCTCCCTGACATGGTGTAAAGCGAAAACTAATTCACAGAGACAGGCGCACACACACAGATTTACACTCACACACTGCAGGTACAATGATGAGACATACTGCTATGGTAAGGACTTTGTTGGGTGATGGAGGGTGTGTATGCGTGTGTGTGTGTGTGTGTGCGCCGCAGGGCTTGAATAACACAGGTCTAGTTGTATTAGTGGTAGCAGGAGAGAACACACAAACTAAGGACCATGCACATAACATAGCACAAGGGCAAACTACAGAACTAACACAGACACAGAGGACTCACTGAGAGATTATGAGGGGTGACAGAGAGGTTGATGGACAGATAGAGAGGGCGAGTGGGTGAGCAGATGAGGGTAAAAGAGGAAGACAGTAATGGAAGAGAGGAAAAATGTGAGACATTGGGGAGGTGGGGAAAACAAAAAACACAAAACCAACATTTACCCCAAAGGCACAATGGTACGATGGAGAGAGCACTTTAATAAAGGGTACAGAGGCAGCAAAAGCCAGCAGGATGAGGGAGAAAGAGTGTGAGAGATTAGGGAACATGACAGATGAGTGGAGGAATGACTAATTGCTGAGAAAGAAAGACAGAGCAGAGCCATGCATATGATGCAAAATCCTTTCTCGCTTTTGGTCATTATGTCTCTCTTTCCCCCCGGGGAATGACAGCAGAGGGGACAAGGAGGCTTCAAGTCTGGCTTCACAGGGAACTACTACAACTCTGCATACTGTAGATATACACTGCAGAGTACCAGCGAAGGAAGACCACCAAAGCCCTGCCTCGCAACCACACACTGCATCTGCAACTCCATTACTCAAACATTTACCATCTGTTAGACAATGTAATAACATGGAGATGAAGTAGCAGCCACCATGGCTGAATGCTTAAGCCACTATAAAACTGCAGGAAGATTAGGGCTGAAATGATCAGCTGATTAATCGTTTAGTCAAATACATAAACAGAATTCTCTATAACATTATCAAACATGTCATTTTTGCAGAAGCAGTTAGAATTTTATAATGTTTTCATACTGTTATTCAGCACAAAATAAGCAGTTGAAAGATGACACAGTTGGGTGCTCATCCTGAACGATAGGCGAAGAAAATTTAATGATGACAAATTAATCAATAATGAACATAATAATAAGTTGCACACTACTAAAATAATTTCTGATAACACAAAGCCAATCTTAAATCTTTTTTTTTAAACATAAGAGGGGGATCTTAATAACTAATCGCTTTTCTGTCATAGGAGTTGGTTCAGCTCCAACATTGTTCCTGTTCCTGAGTCCTGGTTCAAGACTAAAGGTGACCTGGCTTTTCCATTTTTTGTTTCCTGTTTTTACTTGCCTCAGTCCTGAAATGTTTTAATCCTGGTTCAACCATGTAACATAGTTTTTTGTTATTATTAAAAGTATACCAAAACCAGAATTATTGGTTCATGTTTACCTTGTCTGACATAACTCAGTTTATTCAATGGCACAAAGTATATTTAGTGCAACTATTGACAAGACAATCTGCACTAAAAAAACATGTTTTCTTGCTACTATGGTATTGCTAAAACTGATCTAAGCAAGCTTAATGTAAACTAGAGGCCGACAGCACATGTGAAGATTATAAGATAGCAGTGTTATTTTGTCCAGCTCTCAGTTTCAGCAGTTAGGTAAAACTTTGCATATTCTTGCCTTGCACTGTTAGTTAGTTGTTGGATTTTATTTTAAATAACTAATGACCATGAATTGAGACTGTTTGGATCCAGTAGTAGAATGAGTAAGAAATTTTTGATTGCTTCACCATATTGTAACCACTAGGCATTACTGCTGTGACAAGTCAAGATTGGACATTTGGAAAGTTTGCTTATACTGTATGTATCTAGCTGTTCACAATCTTGAACAGTGTCATCGCTGCAATTAATAAATCATGCAATTCTTAACAAGGTAAAATACTGCCCCCTAAGTGCTTGGAACATGTGGCCAGCAATTACACATCGTGCCTTTAAGAGAGATAGAGAAGAAATATAGGGAGCAATGCCCCACAGAAGCAGGATTCTGATTGGAAGGTCACTGAACTGGATCCCTGGGCAGCGCTCTGAAAATCTGGCCTGGGAAAGTGGATGAGTAAAACCTTTTCCTACCCTTGAAGCAGTTCTGAGCAGCTACTTGGACCATAATTTCTCAAAATTTACTGTGAAAAACACCTCATCATCAATATAGTAAGGACCGAGAGGGAATTCAGCAGTGGTAGAGCTGACTGGCCAAGATATATTGTATGGTCAAGGGAGGCTGTTTTACCTGACAGCTGCATCTAAGTGCATGACCGTATCTATACAACATAAAAGTCCACAATATGTTTTTAATCCTAATTGCAGATTCTAGCCCAGTAATGTCACAAAACTTGTTCTAACAATGCTTCCACCACAAATAAGATCATAATTAATAAATAAATATATAAACCGAATAGAGTGAGATGTGTAAAACTTAAAACTTTAGCTAACAGAAATCAAACACAAACTAAAAGGTGTTTCCTATTACACAAATTTTCCTAATTCCTGTCAGATGGTAGCAACAATCCAACAGTGCATAGTAATCATGAATTTCTGGTAAAATGTAGTAAGTTAATTACAGTGCAAGAGCCTCCAAGGCAGATTTAACATGCTGAACCAGCCATACAGCCAATAATAAGTACTGACTAGTGCCAATGGTGTGAGACGGTTGGGTCACAGAGGATATGAATTACCCAAGGGTTGTTTGTCAGAAAATGAATATGTGCATAATCTCAGAGATGAGTTTTTCATCACCATTATTAACAGACAAGGAATAATTAAGAAAGCCTGACTTTGCTGGCTGGCTAGTTGCCTACGTTAACTAATTAGCTGCCATTAAATTTGCGCTTCTGTCCACAAATTTTTTCCTCACACCATCACACTGTTCCCCTTGAGAAAGCACGAGAAACATGAAGAAAATACCCAAGTCACTGACATGTGACCCACCTCACATTATCACATATACATGTGTACACATACAGTTAAACATATACATGTAAACATATATATTAAATGTTTTCCAAGTCAGTGACCATGATGCAAAAAATGAGCTGTTGTGAGGAGACCTCTAATTTTTCAGAACAAATTACCTGGTAAAAAGCTTGTATTGTCCAGTTGAGGTCTGAATACTTTTCTCCACCACACAAAGGATTTGCTTTTTAGCAAATTACATGTTAGCTACATTACAATTATGCTCCTGTCCTAACCTACCCTTTCCACATTATAACATGCTTTATCAGTGCCTGTTCTCAATAACAGTTACTAGAAACTAAAAAGCCATGTAATTGACAGATACTAAAGTTAAACACACAACCACAGCATTAGACACGATGTAACACACATCAAACACGATGACCACTTCAGACCAGTAGAAACTTGCAAGCCTAGTAAAAGGATTCCTAATGCAAACTCTCTCTTTACGTGACAGACTCACCCTGTAAGCATTATATTTTTTCCAAGGAAGGCGAAGGAATGATCCGCCCCACTCTGCCTCTGATTGGCTTATTGTGCCTCTGATTGGCTTACCATGATATTCTTACCCTAATGCCTGGTGCAAACTAGAAGATTTTCACATCTTATTACACAATTTCAGAGTGGTAATTCTGTGGACTTGGGATCTCACAGAAGGGTTAGGCTGTTGCAATTTTCTGATCGGAGGTTCCCCAATCTTAACAGTTTGAAATCGGGATGCCTCTGATCCGGTCGGTAAACCCCTCGCATTTCGGCATAATTTGGGACAATAATCGACTGGTAAATCGAACCCAAACTCAGCCCAATAAACTTCTAGTGTTGCGGCCTGCTTGCCAAAACCTAACAAGCCCAACCAATGAGCACAAGCCAATCAGAGGCAAAGTCGGGTGGGTCATGACTTCACCAACCTAGGAAAAGAGCTTGCAAACTTCAGTAAGCCAGCCATTTATCTGCAGGCACAGTCTTCAAAAAGAGGAACATAGCCTCACCAACATTTTACAGCAAGTCAGTCATTCAGATTAGGCAAACAGTCCAGGCAGCCACTTGGTCAGTCACTCATGTGGCAGGAATAACGGTGATTCAGCCTACCTTTTAGCAGCCTCATACAGCTCCTATTTTCCTGGTGTTCTGACTGTCTGACTGCCGCTGACCTCCTTCTGCCTGTCAACTCCCCAAACGCTCTGACCTCTCAGGTCACAGCTCTCTGACTGCTGCATCTATCAAGAAGCAGGTGAATGCTAATACCTCTCACTGTTTTACCCTCTCACATAAGCTATGAGGCTCAAACAGCACACAAAAAAGTCAGACAAAAAAAATCCCCTTCACAGGTGACATAGATCAGCTAAAATTCTGACGTTATATTGGAGAATGCAGTTCTGTAACAGTCTATATAAGCCTTGTGCCCATAAAAATGCACAGTAAATTGTTGGTTGATGTCATTTTTCATCAAAAGCAGGACTCTGGAGCTCGCCATCTTTGTTTGAATTTCCTCTCACTGCTGTAGAGAATGACAATTTGCAGAAACTTATATTTTTCAGCTTTAAAATCCCATTTATATTCAGTAACACATAATATACAGTATACACAAAACCCTGGCATAGCCTCCTGATATTGTATAAATATTATACAGTGCATCTGTATGTGAGCCTCGGCAGGTGGGCAGGTTACTTCATTTGTGCAATAAAATGTACATTGCATGACGGCAGAAATGTCCCAGGTGGTAACATTAAGGAGTAAATGTACTGAGCTAAATGAAGTGTAGGAGTGTTTTTCTTAGACCACTGAACTGTGAAAAGAGCAGTGCACATTTATGGCGAGTGTGTTTATGTGTGTATTACCCAGATTTGCTTTAACCTGCTTACAATTCCACATAGATGGAGGTTTAAGACTTATGAAAGACAAACCATTAGCACTACCAACCTACAGCCTACCATAAAAACTGAGGTAATGAAACAATTAATGAGCACTATATCATACATATATTTATATGTTTCAACAGCTTTGTTCCAGTTCCACATATGATGTTCCCATTTTCAGTCCAAATACGTCATAGTGCGTTGTAAGAAGATCACCCCAGCACAGTGTTGCTAAAAAAACAAACGAAAGCTGTTTCCAATTAGCAAATGGAGATCAAGTGATTTTGGCTTGGGAAAACGTAATTAAATTGTAAACTGTCTCACTGAGTCACCACACTATCTCTGGACATGAATAAAATCAGCTGCCAACAGGCTGAGATTCATTATTCTGAGAGAGGTGACTAAAATTACGGGGCGGCAGAGGAGCAAGGTTTTACTGGAGCTTACAAATCTGAGTTGCTGATGGACACACAGGGACAGACAGCCATGACAAAAGCAGGCAAAATAGTAAAGTGCCTCTTTTTACTAAAATACAGCTGCTGTTTGCATCAATGCTCTGCTGAACCCTGCCACTGTTTTGCAGTGGAAGTATTTACTTTAGGTTTCACCCAAGGGTGCCACGACGCGCTGACTCACTCCAGCTTTCATCCCAACTACTGCATAAAAGCCAGAACACAGGATGTTGTTTACTCCACTGAGCCCAGCACACCCATGACAACCATGTTTGATTTACGTCATGCTCTGAGTGGGAAGACCTACCTGTATCACAGAGATCCAGATGTAAACAGAAAAACTCAACCAGTCATGTGACAGAAAATGAATAGATGTAAGATACAACAAAAATTAAATTAAATAAAGTGGTGGATGAAATATTCCAATCATGTACAGGAAAATAACCAACAGCAGTCTGTAAAAGTTCTCTACAAGCAAAACGCCAACTGCATTCAAAATTATACTTAAGTAAAAGTATAGCTATACGACCGAGCAAAATATACATAAAAGTACTAATTTCAGCCTCTATATTATAGGATATACAGTAGCCTCTGTATTTTAGGATCATTTTTGTTGATTGATTACTGTAAACAATATCAGATATTGCCAAAGCTACCTAAAAATTGTACCAACACATCAAAATTACACCATACTTTATCCTGAATACAATAACTTTACCTAACTTAAGAAGATAGCAATTTCATGTTTCATACTATTTTACAGTGTTGAATTCAGTGCACTTTCCCACCAGGTGGATGTTTAGTAGTTCGTTCAGCAAGCAAAGGTACAACCATAGAGTGTACACTTGTGCTTGTGCTACATAAGAGGATTGCCATGGAAGGCAGTACTACATAAAGTGTGAAACAGATGTTTGGCTATAAAAACATTCCTGTTCTCTGTGGCCTTTTAAACCTTTTAAATTCGGATTTATCTAATAAAGGTTTTTAGCCCATTTCTCTCTTAATCTCATTGTTTAACTTGTTTCTTAATATCAATTTTTACTTTTATTTTAATCTCTTGTTACGGTATTTTGATTTTTATTGTTTTTCTCTCTCTCACAGATGTAATGCACTTTGACAGATGTGTTTTGTTTTAATCTTGACTTTACTATCTATTACACACTAATTATCTAGCTTCATATTATAAAGAAGGCCACCTCTGTATCTGTTCTTGTATCTCTGTGTCTGTAAAGCACTTTGAATGACTGTAGTGTTTGGAAGATGCTATATAAATAAAATTGCCTTGCCTATAACCTCCAGCAGACGTGCTGGATGTTTATTTTCTAAAAGATGCACTAAACACTGTTTCTATTCGTGGCCTCACTGTCTAAAGGATAAGCCACGTCAAACAATACTCATGCTCTCAGATATAGACATGTAGTGAGTAAGAATTTAACCGCCTTTGCAAATCAAATGGTGGCTTGCACACTGGCTAAAGTTTTGATAGAAAAATGACCAAAAAAGCAACAACAACAACAAATAACTAGAACTGTTGGTCTCTTAAAACTGCACTCCTTTATTAGACTTAAGATTGATTGATTGATTGATTGATTGATCTTTATTTAAAAGGGACCATGTGTAATTAATAACATAAATGTAAACATTTGATGCATTACACCAGAGTTAGCCTAAGGCTAATTTACATCTGCAGTTATGTAAGATTCACATAACCCAGTAGGATGTTACAGTACACACTGCTAACACACTTTAAACTATTACTTTACTTTGCTCACCTTCTTTCTATATTATTGGAAATACGTAGCTATACATGAAACAGTGGACGTTGCCTTCTACTGGCAAAAAACCTGTGCTGCAAATAACCTGCACTTGAATAGAACGCCACATCTCACACAGTGTGGTTAACACATCTATAAGAATTGTAGTGAGGAAACAGGGCTGAGTTTTGCCTTCAGATCAGATCTTTAAATATTGGTTTATAATTTTCCTGTGACATGTTTTGTCTCTTGTTCATTTTAGGGAATATAGTTGGCAAGTAGTATAATTGTAGTATAATTTCACAACACGCTGCATAATTTGACAAATATAATTAATATATGTTGGTGTATCAGCTATATCAGTGACCTATTCTAGGTCTATTACAGTAACACTGACAGCGCAGTCATTAATGACAACTCTCCTCAACTCCACTACAACAACCCACAAAAGGTGCTCTAGACTTTCTAACACCCTGTAGTGGTTGAGACCAGTTCAAACCATCCATGGGTTCCCTGACAAACTGCTTAAAATGTCATCGCAAGATTGGAGGCAAGCAGTAAAAACCCTCTGAGCTATCGTATCAGCTGTAACATCATTAATAGTAGTATAGGCCAATATGGCACTAATTTGATCACATCTTATCAAATTATGTGACTGGCAGCAACACAGCCACTATCTACACTATCTATCTATTTATTGTCCACGTGTATCTTGTTTACCTCTGTTTGTCCCCAATGCTGGACATTGTTGACTTTTCATCTTTGGCAGCTTCTGCTTATTGTTGGCTCAGTTTGACAACAACAGACTCTGACAGCACCACTGTTTTGTCTCATGCCAATAAGGCTCTATTCAGTCGAGTAAAGCTGACAGAGGAATGGAAAACACTGAGACGGACTGATGGATAATGGGATGGAGAGATGGATAAATGCAGTACTGAAAAGAAAGGGTCAGCAGAGAGATGACCCAGAAGCAACAGGAAAGAGTGCAGGTGTGAGATTGCATTTAGTAAACAGGAATACAAACACACATGCTCACAGCTGTCAGAACGATTCTAATCCTTTCTACAACGCTGGTTCTGTGGGGGTTGAAGTAGGAAGAAATCTGCTCCCTGTAAAGATTTGATATAACATTTAGATCTGATGATGTTACGCTGATGTCAGGTTTGGGCCAACACAGGCCAAAATAGTAATGGAACAGGGAGAGCAGAGAATATTTTTGGCTAAGAGGTACAGTGGTACTTTCGAGAGATCTGTATAGAGATTTTACATAACTGACTCATCCAAAAGCAGATTTGACACCTTGCTGAATGTGTACAATAATAGCCGGCGTAGAAAAACTCAATGTCTATCATGATCTTGGCTCCTATAGAAGAAGAGTTGAGAGATCACAGGTGCATTTTTTCTCTTCAACATGAGTAGGAGAGCTGTTTGTTCTTTGTATAGATACAGGGTGGTCTCAGACTTGAAGCATCGGTTCAGTTTGACTCCACCTTGTAGCTCTTTCTTCTGAAATACTGAATTTAGTTAGAGGTCAATCAGCAAATCTATAAATGTATATAATTATTATTATTCATTCTACTTTTTCTTTTACTGGCTCTCCAAAAATCTTAGTGTTAGACTTTCATAGTGTTTTCCAGACCTGCATAGCAGCCGTGAAGCATCTTAAACCTTAAGAAGTTCAAATGCTCCCCTGTATCAGCCTACTGTGGCAAAGTGAAGACAAACCTTATGCAGTGTCTTATCTGAAAATGGTATGATGCTCTGATGGTGTGACGTAATTTAGGTATTGGTTACATGGCTGTCAGTGTTTTGGTGCTTCTGCTGTAACTATTTTTAAACAGAGAGAAGCTCTGTCCATTTAAACACACTGTGCCTGCAGTTATTTTCTATTTTCTGGTAGCTGTTAAAAGTTTGCTTCTTTTTTTTTTTACAGTGCTGAATGTGGAGACATGTTCATTAGAGTTATGATATGAAGCGCATTTCAAATATTTATATGATATATGATGATATGCGCTATACCATGTATGTCATCTTTTTTAAAATATCTGTTAAAGGACAGTTTCACAGTCGTGCAAGTCTGTCTTAAAACAGTAGTCAGGTGCCCATTTCAACAATGTACTGTAAATGTGATTTTGTTTCTGTAATCATTCTTTCTGTTCATGCTGACTATTAAAAGATCTTCGTAATGATCTGACTGTTGTTTTAAAACAGATTTGAAATATTCTGAACCTGTCCTTTAATTTTAGGTTGAAGCTGCACTAGTAAAAGTCATTGCTTGTAGTGAACCCACATCACCATACACTTTCCCTCAGCTCTACAGAGCTGCGTCTTTCATTGTTTTGTTTTTAAGGCTGCAACATTACTGTTTTGATTCCCCCTCACGCTCTCATCAGTGTGGTTTCCAGAGGCAGCAGGCAGCAGTTTTCAATGAAAAAACTCTGTGAAACTCACTATACACTATATGCTCAGTACCAAACTGCAGACTGAAAGAAATTTAGCAACCAGCCAGTGATGTAGTGGAGCATTTCAGCCCGTTCTCATCGCCAGGTTGTCATATATCAACATTTTGTTGCACCCCATGACTTCTCATCCAGATGCACAAGGTATCCTTTACTGTATGTATGGGACGCACTGGGCTTCTGGCAGAAAGCCTTTAGAAAGTCAGGTAATATAAAGAGCATAGTCAAGCACATAGATGGGTCAAACAAACTTTCACCCAAGAGACTGCTGTTCGTCTGCTGTTCGACTGCTGTTTGCGTGCCATGTAACACTAAAAGTCAGCATTGACTTATCTGAAGTTACATAACGTACATTAACTTGCATAATGTATTTAAACTTACCTCACAAAAGCTATATACATAGCATAACTTTACTGATGCAACTAACATACTTTTTTAAAACCCAAACTATGATCTTTCCCAAACCAAACCAAGTAGTTTTGGTGCCTAAACTTAACCAATCTGCATTTTTTTTTACAACGATTACCACGTGTTTCTGGCAGAAAGGTCTTCTGACAGCCCACTGCATCTCAAATGCTTAATGGTACGTTGTGAGTCTGTATGACACGCTGAGGTGTGTGATTAAGGCGGTAGCAGCTGTACTGACCACGAGCAACATACATAGACTTTCAAAATAAGCTTAATTTTCTCCAAGGAATCAATAAGGAGTGCAAAAATCTCAATCTCAGCAGACTAAAGTAAATCAACCATGGTTTGTCCTCTGATCCTTTATCAATAGTGACTGAGCAAAGGCAAATACAGTTATTATTACATTGAGATGAAGAAGCTCCAGCTTACTGCTCTGTGTTTCGGTTTGGTTTGAGCCTTATCTTTCTGTCATCATCCTATGATGCAAATTCTCAGACAACAACTGGTCTGAGTGCTACCAATATTGGAGGCCTGATGGGGAAATATAGCCTAATAACAGGAAAAATGTTAAACAATCAGACCAAGGCCTTTTAATCAATGTCAATGGTCATTTTAATTACCCATATAAATTTTAATTAAGCACATTTGCAAGGCTTCTAATCAGGTTTACTCCTACGCTGCAAATTTGGATGAAAGTGCACACAAATTAAATCTCTTCCCATAATTGCTCGCTCATTGGAGGCATTAAAAGTGGTTATTCTGACTCAGTATCTCAGACATCAGCTTTCCTAGGTCAAAAAAACAAAATTTGAAGGTATTTCTGCCATTTAGAAAACACACTGATTATCTGTGTGGAGATGTTATCATTAAATATCAAAATTTGACAATTGAAAAAACATTAAACATATTCAGTGATTAATGATTACTTGATTTTTATACTTATACTACCAAATACCAGCAGTATTATGGTCACCATGCATTCATGCTCGAGAATAAGATGAATAAAAAGGATCAAATTCTGATTTTGGAAGATTTGTAATTTTGTGTCACGCTTTTTTAATCAATTGCATAACTGACTCAACTTTGTGATGTTGCTGATTGGCCCGATTGGGTAATTTTGTGATAAGGGATATATACATATATATGAAAAATAAAGCAAAGATGCAGCAGAAATGATAAAATAAATAAAATAAAATTTAGTAGGTTAATTTCATTGTAGGTACATCTAGACAAAACGTGCGATTTTAACCCAATAGGCATAATATAATAATCTCATGTTGGGCTTGTCAAGTGTAGGCTACATACTCCATAAGTTCTTCCCATTTCAATTTTCTGGCAAACATTTGTGTGAAAAAAAGAAAACGCTTGAACTTAATGAACAGTGCTTTAACGCAGCTGTTAACTCCGCCAGGTCCACGCTGTCTTACCTGTCTGTCATGTGCTCTGCTGTCCAGCGGGTACTAAGCCTGCGGGCTCAAGGGACTCCAGACCCGCCCACCGGGGCTCCGTTGCCCTCGACCTGCTCACCTGCCGGGCGGAGGCAACTGGAAACCAGTCAGCGGTGCTGGGAGAACTGGACGGGCGGAGAAGGAACAGTATCGTATCCACCACCGGATTGGAGGAAAACTCCATGTTCACATCCAGAACATCCCGACAAAAGTGATGTCCGCCGGTCAATGAATGTCACTGTGATGTCAACAGAGCAGCGTAGGCCTAGGCCTGTCCGGTAGGCTAATATTTGGTGACGCTAACACCGAGCTGTCAGTTGGAGAACTGGAAAGCAATCAAGTCAGTTTTCGATTGAGTCGCGTGCAGATGTCTGTTGTTCTTAAAAGGACGCTTCGGTCTGTGCGCTGCATGCTCCTCAACCACCACACAGGACTCTCTCCCCCCGCCCCTCTGTCTCTCTCTCTCTCTCCCTCCAACTTCCACTCGATCTGTATCTCCATTTCTCTCCACCCACCCCTCTTTCTCTGTCTGTAGGTCTCCCCCTGCCCCTTCACTCTCGTTTTCTGTCTGCATCGGAGTATCTGAAAGTCTCACCTTCACATTTTTAGCTCTGCATGCATGCATCTCCATGCAGATCAGCTTTATTCAGATGTTGTATTTTGTTGACAAACTGTATGTGAGCCTATTGTAGACAGTATTTGAAATATATTGCATTACTTATCCTACAGTAGATTTACTTAATATCAGCCTTCATAGGCTACACTGAAAAATATTGTTATTCTGTATTTCTACTTACTGCTACTCCGTTCTGCTTTTGTTGTTGTTTCTTGTATGTTCTTTTGTCTTTGATTTAACTAAAAGTCTCATTGAAGCCAATATCTCTTTTCCAAGAGAAGCCTTGCAGACCCTATTGTTACAACAATAAAATCTATACCAACAGCATAGACAGGCTAAAACAACTGCCACACTCTAATGTTCACCTGAAACACATTGGTAGGTGTTTGAAAAATTACTTAAATAAAGTAATAACAATAAAGTCAGAATGAAATATTCTCATTACTACCATAACATAACATAAAGAGGACAATCTACTTACTGTATTGTTAATATAATCATACAATCAGATCATGTACATATATTAAAATGAACAAATATATTCAAAATAAACTTGATTTAACAGACTTTTGACAGAGATCATCAGTGTCCTCTATAGTGCAGGTTTTGGCAAGCAGTCATGAATTCTTTATCCCCCTCTCTCAATCCTATTCAACATTTTCTCTGTCTCACTGTGGTGTTGCAGGTCCATTCACATGTGCGGGTGCCTTTAACAGAGAAAAAAATGAGATTAGGAGGGTGATAGAATAATACTGAGATCATTTTAAGCAACTAGGCTGAAGTTGCAGGACCAATGTCACAGAGAACTGACTTTGGCCCTTTTTTTAAAAAAACCATCAAGCTGTGATGCAGCCGGAAAATTCACCTCATAATACTGGTGACACTAACATTTGAATGTGTGCATGTGTTAGCACTTCTGTATGGCTTTTCAGTCTTTGTATACCCAGAGTCTGTATAGTGAGTGTGTGTGTGTGTGTGTGTGTGTGTGTGCGATAGGCTCACGGCAGAGGATGCCCAACTCAGCATCTTCCCACCAACACACTGCCGGCGTTCACATCCAGTAATAACACCTTACTCCTGAAAATTAAAGCCTGTAGCTGAACATACACTTTCTCACACAAACACACACACACACATATAAAGGATTCAAAATGGGTGAGGTTCAACACAGTTTAACCTCATTTGAGGACACAGAAGGCAACCTCGCTGTTATACTGCAGAGACTCAGTGGGGTTCAGTAAACATGCACAAACAAGTCCACACACACAGGCGCAGTGTTAAGGCTACTACGCAGTGTGAGCTACAGTTCAGATCAAATTTAATACCGTAAATAATTAACGTCTTAAAAAGTGTTACAATAATGACAGGCAGGGCAGGACACCACCTGAAGGTTAAAGTATTGTGTTAGGTCTGAAAGTTTACTGCTTCACATCCCTGACCCTGAGATGATCTGGCTGGTGGTGCTGATGTCAGGCTGATTTTTCCTTAACCCTATCAGCTCCACAAGTCAGCAAGTCCTGTGTTTGCTGACTTGCGGAGTTTGGTTGAATCCTGTTCACCTTATTGAGGGAATAGGCTGTAAAGACATTACTGAATAGTTGCAGGTTATGATGCTTTTATAAAATATCAACCTTTTAGATTTTGATCCTTGAAGAGGAAGAAGATATGATGGATGCAATCACTCCCTGAGTTGAGATCACTCAAGGCACAAAGAAAGGGACAAAAAAAATGAAGATGAAAATGAATATCAGGTAAATAGGTTCTTCTTAAGAGGCAAAAAAACCAAGTTACTCTGGTGTCTCCAACTAATTTGACTGGTAGCAGCAAGATGTTTGAGCAGAGGGGCTAACAGAGATGACTGGACTCCTATGGTGGACCTGTGATGGTCACTGGATGAACATCTGGTTTTAGGAGTCTCTGCCATCCGTTCTACATCTCCAAGAAGCAACATAATGAAATAAAAAATATAATAAATAATGCTATTCTTGATGCCTCTTCACCTTATCATTCAAACATTTATGGAGGAGATATTATTTTACTGAGTTTTAATGGTTTTTATGAATAAATTAACCAATTAGGCCACATACACCTTATGTTATTTGATTATGATGCATTCACTGATTTGTGATGCCATTGTGCCCTCTAGTGTTACATAGTAAGAAGGAGGCATGTTTTCCAAAAGTCCCTACACTGCTCTCATTGGGCAGATCCAGCAGAGTATGGAGATTAGATTTAATTAAAAAATTGCCCCCAGCCCGTCACCCACTGAACTTAAGATCTGCATTCAGCAAACGTGTGACAGTTTTTAATATCCAAATTACGCAGCCCACCGATCAATGCAGACGATAACTGCTGACTCGGACAATTTCAATATCCTCTCCCTCTGACAGCAATCAACAACAAATGCACCGTTATGACCGGTGCAGACAGAATTTAAAAACCACAACAATGAGATAAAGACAGTTGTTAGTTCTACAAATAAAAGAGTGATTTAGTGGTGTGTGAGTCAGGACAAAATCAGGAGAAAAGCCACTGGAGTTAGCTGAAACAGTGGCTGCAAGCCAAGAAGCTTGAGTACCCGCTCTGTGCGGCTGCAGCAGAGCCAGGTCTGTGGACACATGAGTTATAATGCCTGTAAATCAGTCTGCATCCAGCTGACTCCCCAGCTTCCTTTCCATCATCAGCACACACAAGCAGTTAATGCTGCGTGCGTCTACATGTGTCGTGGAGGAGAAAGAGCAGCGCCCTTACTAGATGAGAGGCTGGAGGAGGATAACCCTGGGTGTGTGGGTGGTTGATTACCAGATGTAACAGCTCTTGGACAGAGAAGCTGACGGAAACCTTTCACCCAATCAGTGTTCTGTACAAGAAAGGGAGTCAATTTTTAATCTGGGTTACCTGTGAGCAACTATTCCTTCATATGTGATGATTTACTGTGGGTGAGGTGGGCTTTTTGCCAACATTCGTGTCATATATATGTTTTAATAAAGATTCCCATGTTTAAGTGTTTACACAGTCTGACAACTTTACAGTAGTGACAGTCTTGTTAATAGCAAGTTTAATTTAGACCGTGAATAAAATGATATCTGGCATTTTATTTTTGTTGTCCTTTCTTCTGTTGTATTTCTCCATATGCTGTAATCAAGTGTCCTGTTTCAAATGCTACATCAAGTTGAACATTTATCTAAGTGTACAAGCTGAGTTGATTGTGTAGGTTTAAAAGAAAACTGCGTGAAATACCAAAGTGTGTAATAAATTGTTGTCTTTCCTTGGCATCAGTTTGCTTTTATAACACTTCCTGTTATTTAGCACAAAGTCAGATTGGAGCTTTCAGAAAGATATGAGAAGCCCTGTTAAAATGACCACGAGGGTGTTGACATAAACATTGTATTTATAAGTTATAGAATAGTAAATAAGGTAACTTTAAATGGCAGGATGCCATTAATAAGTCCTTCTATTAATAAAAAGGAAGCAGTTCCTTTTAAACCGTACAACTTTATTTAAGAAATCCTGCAACAGATCCGCCCAACAGTAAAATTTCATTGACAAACAAACTTAGAAAAGGTTAAAAAGAGAAAAAGATGCGAACAAAGCCGAAGACCATTTGATCTCTCCATCTTGACGTAGTGTCCACCTTACTGTCCCCGTTCCTGGTCATCTGTTTTCCCTCACCTCTTCTCTTTCTATCACTTTATCTTCCTTTCTGTCTCTGTGTTTTTCCTCCCAGATGGCCAGGGGGGGCAAATCAGTCCAGCATCCACAATTTACTTCCATGCTCTTCTGTGGTTGGCCCTCAGTTACCATGGCGGCGACATCGGCTGTGGGTTCTGGAGGTAGGACATCACAACTGCTGATATGGACAGCCTGCCGACAGCACAGAGAACAAGAGCAAACATCATGTTATGAGTGCAATTTCACTGTAATCCATGTTACAAGGAAGTGCATAATTTACCTGCACTTTTGGAAGTTAAACTATTACTTGAAATGGTGAACAATATATGAAATACAGATTATTCTTTATTGAGGTCTAGATGAACAGCTTCCCTGCCATGGAATTTTTCTTTGTTTGCATTTGTTGCGGTCCTTGAGTACCTTTGTTTGTGTGACTTTTTAAAATTACTTTTTACTTATTGCTTACAAAGTAAAACACACTCCAGTTGTCTTTTACTTATTCAGCAAGATATTCTGCTGACAAGTTTGGCATATCCTGAAACAATGCAGGCGAGCACAGGTCCGATTAGTAATAATGCAAGCGTGAGGATTTTATCCCTGAGCCGTGTGGAGCCAGTGTGGTTAATTGGTCCAAACATGTGTGAAGGCAGGTTCTCCTGATAACCTCAATGACACACCTGCCCTCCACAGCTCTTTCATCTTGTGTAGACACTCACCTTTGTTTAATAACAAATGGATACTGACATCATATCTTGGCTATTGACAAATGTCCTAAAACTGGCCTTGAACCAGCCTCTATGCACATGAGGCTGATGTATTAAGTTCATCGTCTGACACTATTTGCTGAGCCAAACATTTTGCAATACTAAACTAAGAGTGCATCAAGCTTGTCTTCAATTCAACCTCATCTTGATGATAGACAAGAAGGGCTTTTTTCCTCCTTGCAACTCTGTCTGTGAGGCCTGGACAGGTGCCCTACGGTAGTACTCTGTTATAGGCTGATGGAAATGTACCATCCCCAGAGGTCAGTTAAAAGGTTTTAGACATTAGAGTTGGCTCATCTCAGGTCCCAGTGGCAGACAGAAGTTAGTCTAACCTACAGTTAAAAGCTGCAGAATTCAAAACTTTAATGTAAACACATAGTACCTTTGTTAGCCTTTTTCAAACCTAAGACTTTCAACAGAGAACGGAGTTATGTCCAAATGAGTTCCTTTTCAAGTGAGCACACACACTATCATAAACATTTATAGCAATATAGCAAGTTTATGTGAAACAATAAAACTGATCAATTAATGGGAATAACTGTGTCCCACTATTATGTATTAGATATAAAGACATCAACAAATGTAAAACCTTATTAACAAATTCTGTATGTTTCTAATTACAATTTGTTTCAAATCATTAACATGTAAAAAGGACAATGTGATATGGCCATTTCTTCAAGATAGAGTCCACTGTTAGCTATAATATTCAACTATCTCTATGCTTTAGGTTAGATAAAACTAAGATAGAAATTCAAGCAGTCTCCTCAACAGCAGACAGCGAGCACTTTATCCAGAAAGCTGGACTCTAATTAACTAACTAACTCATTTTAGATGTTTTCATCTGATCCCTTTGGTTCAGCCCTCTCAGGATGACATTTCTGGTAAATTGCATGCTGTGAGTGTAGTGATGTTACAAGAAGTTCAGCATGTATTTGTGTAAAATGGTGCACAACGAGGACACACATACATTATATCCTGTTTGCATATGGTGCCGTCTACTCACATGAAGCTGCTCATCATCTGTTTGGTGTCCTCTGAGCTTCTCGAGTTTGCAAAGCTGATGAAAGAGCAGTAGACAGCGATCCAGGCACACCACTTCAGCTGAAACACACAGGTTGCAAAGGTTAGCTGTACACGCATGTGGAATAATAGAAAAATAAAAATGCATATAATGGGACATCAGATGAACAAGACTCAGCTGTTGAAATTTACAATGGAGATAGAGTAACACTTAGTTGCACTAATAAGTGAGAACATGATGACCTTCAATTTTGTGTTGTCACTTGGAAAGAGACGCATAGAGACGCATAACATGGTGAATCCCCTACCCAAACAGCATAACAGCACCCTGAGGAAAAGGCTATTCTGAAGGGAATGGGTTGCCCAGGTAGTCCTTCATATGTACATATGTATATTCATACAGTATTTGCAGGTGTTGCCGTTATTCTGAACACTGCAGTAAAACATCAAGATGTTAAATTGCATTTTCAATATGATACTTGAGAAAACCCACAATCAGGCAGTCTTTGCCTGATACATTCTTAAAATAATATAGGCTATTTGTTTTGAAAGAAAAAAACATTTTACAACGACAAGTAAAAATAGTTGTTTATGGGAAGACAATCAATTAAACAAATACTCTACTATTGGACTGAGAGGCCACATGAGCTTACTGCTCTCCCACCTTTGTTTAATTTACTTTGTCCTTAGTGCTGAAAGTCAAAAGCTGCCCTTCATCCTTTCATCTAAAAGGTGAGTTTACCTTTAATCTTCTAAATGGAACAATTGAGCTGGACCAAGGTCTATCATTCAGGGGCAAAAGCCCTTTCACACAACACACACGTAAACACAGAGGCAGAGGACAAAAGAGAGATGGGAGTCACAGTGGTTTAATGTGAGGGTCTACTGTGTGTATGTGTGTGTGTGGGTCACCTTGAGCATCAGTCCACACATGCTGAAGATCATGCCGAGCAGGTTCATGTAGTCAGGTGTGGGGTCCTCCAGTGTGGGATTGGCCTCTGTGCTGGGCGGCTTGTACCTGCAACACCACCAACTATTATTAACCAGAAACACGATGCAACAATTTGTTTTTTTATATTAAATTCACTGTTAAACAACTTGTCTTATGTTACAATTACAGTTTCACATGATTACACCCATATGTGATTGCTAAACGACATTACATTTCAAAACCATGGGTATTACTCACATGGCAGCCTCCAACTTTTCTAGGAAGGCCACCAGATTTTTTGAACCTGGCTGCAAGAATTTGCTCCAATTCAGCCAAATGAGAGTCAGTGAGTTCCAATATTGATGTTGGTGTGATTACACCTGGCCCGAGGTGTTGGATGGGGTTGAGGTCAGTGCTCTGTGCAGGCTAGTCATGTTCCTCCATACAAAACTGGGAACACTATTTCATTATGGACCTAGCTTTGTCATCTATGAAGTTTCCCTTCACTGGTATAGTATAGAGGCTAATATGTGAGGTCCAGACCAAAACTACACTACAATATGTGGAAGGGGTAAAGTGCTAAGATGTCTTAGTGTGACCAAAATTGATTACAGTCGTCGTTAATTTCCGTGCCCCTGTGGTCTCACACACAGCCTGAAGAAATCAATTAACAGTTAGTTAAACAAGAAGCTGACGGTCATAATTGAGACAAGGGCAAACCCAGTTGCTAAAACGCGAAATGTTTATTGATTAATTATTTAGTCACTGACAGTCAACTACATATTTAGCAGTTATCTTTATTTGTTGAGCGTTCAGGGAGTATAAATCCCACAGCTCAATCAAATCCCTTTTAAGCTGAGCTCATGACTGGTGTTAAAGGTTAGCTAGTGGCAGTTAGCTACCGTTAACCAAGCTAATGTGGTTAGCTAAGCCCATCAAGAAAAAACTTCCCTTTTTCTGCAAAAAATACTCACCTTAAAATCTTATTTTGTCTCCTCGGGTCTGCCATATTGTTGGTAGACATAATGTGTGACAATAATGCTCTCCTGGTGAGACTTATTATTAAGAAATATCCACTCCGGTGACCGACAGACAGCTGACCGGCCTCGTCATGAATGGAGTACAAGGGCTAGTTATATCCGGTGGATTTCAAAATAATACTGTAAAGCGATCCACAGCCACAAGATGAAACGAGTGAAGGGGTTTGGGAACTTTTATTTTGACAAGAGAAGGAAATCCCAGTGTGCATTGCGCGTACTAGCAAACATGATGAGAAAATGAATGGAAGAGGCGACTGATTGTTAAAAACAAGAGGATAAACTTATTACTATTTTACTAACTGCTCTTGGAAGATCAACATGCCACTCCTTTGAAATTGAACTTTGGTAAAACGATTCAAGTAAGTTAACTCAGTGGCACGGACAAAATGCTGTAAGTAGGAACTGATTATACGTGCGTTAAAGCTGTCTGCATTCAGAAACTAAAACACGCTTTGTGTATAAATAATCCACTGTTCAAACTAGTAACTGCACAAAAATGTATCCCATACACTTTATATAGCTCCATAGGTTTCCTTTGTAACTTATATTAGTGTCCTTTAAGAAAGCTAATGAAGTCATTTTCATGTGGCAAGAAATAACACAAACCTACTGCAGTTATAGTTGGTGTTTAAACCTTTGTTAAACTACACATTTATCTGTACTGAAAGGGGAGTTGTTAGAGTGGCTCACATGTTTGTGTTGTGTTTTTCCACATAGGTTATGTCATGGCGTTTCCTCAGCCCAAACCTCAGGCTCCTCAACTCCCTCAACATCTGCTCAGGACCATAGACTGTGCGCAAGGAGCTGTCAGGGCTGTTCGCTTCAACGGTGCGAAAGAGACAACAAATTTATCATCCTGATGTTGCGGCAGAAGTAGCTTGCTTTTTAATGAGAGATCTGGGTTAAACTTCATGATATGAAAATATGCATAATATAGTGGGACTCTAGTCCAGTGTAGTGTGTTCTTTATTGTTATTGTGTCATACTTATTTTTATTTTGTCAAAGCTCTCCATGTGAGTAATGAGTCATCCATGAAATTTACTTATACCTTTTAATTATACCTGCCTCTGTCTGATGTCTCCATGCTTGGTCAGCTGATGGGAACTACCTGCTGTCTTGTGGCAGTGACAAATCTCTAAAGCTCTGGAGTGTGAGCCGAGGGACCCTGCTGAAGACCTACAGTGGCCATGGATATGAGGTTCTGGATGCTGACGGGTAAGAGAATTGTCACAGCCTTCTCCACAGTGTGTTGGGAAGGTCAACCCACCAATATAGCATTAAAATGCATGATAAATGAGTATGAAAGAACAAATGCTGAAGAGATCTTTGACACCTGCAAGAAGTAACAGGGTTTGTTTCTCATTGGCTGTTTCAACAGTTCCTTTGACAACAGCCAGATTTGCTCCTGCAGCTCAGATAAAACAGTGATCCTGTGGGATGTCGCCACGGGCCAGGTCACACGCAAACTCAGAGGTCATGCCGGGGTCAGTTCTGCTGTTTATAACTCTTTGTAACCCAGTTCTTCTTTGTCATTTATAAAGCTGTACATGTTTTATTTTTAGCACCTTTTTTATTATACCTTTATTTAACCAGTTAATTACGAACAGATTCTTATTTACAATAGTGGCCTGGCAGGAGACAAACGCCTCCTATATGGAATTGGTACTGTGATTAAATAAAACACAAACAACAAACAGAAGACGCTGGACAACAACGCAGTCCCAACAACAAACCTTAAAAACCAGGCACAAATACACACCCAAAAAACAAATTAAACACTCAAGTTTCCTGTTTACAGAAAGTCAACTGTGTCCAGTTCAACGAGGAGGCAACTGTCATTTTGTCTGGTATGTCTTCACTCATGTAAATGCTTACAGTGCACAAAACATTATCCAGTATACATCCGTATTTTCCTGGATAGTGCATTGTTATCTGAAATATCTTGCCACTTGAGCATTGAGTTTCTTGGTCTGTATTTATGTTAAATTGTAATCAACTCATTAACACTAGTACTTATCATTTATTGATTCTGATTGTGTTTTAGTGTTAACTCAGTAAACGTGTATATTAATTCATTTGTGGTCTGGGCGTGTTTTCTCTTCATCTAGGGTCCATAGATGGGACAGTTCGGTGCTGGGACACCAGGTCCAGAAGATTTGAGCCCATCCAGGTTCTAGATGAGGCTCAGGATGGTATCAGCAGCCTGAAGGTAGTCCAACACGAGCTGCTCACCGGGTCAGTATAGAAGACTTAAGATTGTATTGATCACAAATGCATACACCAATTATATCTTCTAATTGCCCAGACTGCCACCAGTACAACATTTAAAAACTATTATCTGGTAATTAGGTCTGTGGATGGCAGAGTGAGGCGCTACGACCTGAGAATGGGACAGCTGCATGTTGACTTCATCAGCAGTTAGTAATCTTTTCATTATATCTTTTCAACATTCATCAGTAGTGAAACAATGAATATTACTGTAATTATTAGCAGCAATAGTAGAATTAGCAGAAGTACAGTTGTAGTAGTAGTAGTGAAGGAAAATAATGACTTTTGGAAACCTATGCTCATGATGCATGAAACTACAGAACCTGTAACTTTGATGTGTGTGTGTTCCAGGTCCCATCACATGTGTGTGTTTCAGTCAGGACGGTCAGTGCACTCTGAGCTCCAGTCTAGATTCAACAGTCAGACTACTGGACAAGAGCACCGGTGAAATGCTGGGAGAGTGAGTCTCATTTTCAGTGTGGTGTGTCCCCATCATGGCTTCACTTATTAGTCAGCTAAGCTTGACAGCAGTTTTTCTCCATTGCACGCATTATTACTAGGCCTCCTCATTTATCAGTTATAATTTAATTTTTTCTTAGCAGGTAATCTTTTTGTTTTCATATTATAAAGTATCAGGAAAGTAGAGTATAAAAATAGCTAATGCAGATATCCAAGTGAAAATTTTAGCAAAAATACGTCTTACAGTGCAAAAAGTTTACTGTTTTCAATTATCTTGAGGGACTATGTAGGTCACTGGCGATTTCAGTCTGTATTTCAATTTAATTTAAATCATTGAAAGAATGTTTTAACCCCAACAGGACATGACTCAGTGACACTGTTCACTGTTCAATCCTTTTAGACCTATCTGCTTGCTCTAAAAATCAGTATTATTGGGTAAATATCTGCGTAAACCAAACACAATGAGGCTTTATCATTTTGAATGGTAATATTACAGTGAAAATGAATTAACTAATAATTTCAACGTTTAAACATATATGTACAGTGGCTAATCGGTGTTCAAATGTAACCAGTGGCAGTTCAGGCCATGTTTACTGTACCTATTTAAAGCAGCTCAGCCCAACAGAATCTCAAATTAAACAACAAGCGAACCTCACAAAATTTCTAAAAGGTAGAATTTATTATAAAGGTGTATGTGTTGTTTTGTCCAACATCTGTACTGTTATTATTCAGACTCTATTAGAATCAGAACACAAAGAGCTTTATTGCCAAATAGTGTTTTACATGTACGAGGAATTTGCTTTGGTGATAAGGTGCTACACGTAGACAAACATACAGGTGACATAAATAAATGTAGAAGTATATAAATATGGAATAAACAAATGCAAGTTATATGAGAATAATAAAAGATAGAGAAAAATAATACAACTATTTGCAGAGAAAGAACAAATGTGGAAGATATTTACATGTGCATTACTTATTGTTATGATGCTTCTGTTTGTTTGTTGGTTTGTTTGTGTCACTCTAGGTATACAGGACACAAGATGAAGGGCTATAAGCTCGACTGCTGCCTGTCCAGTAAAGATACTCATGTCCTGAGCTGCTCAGAGGACGGTCATGTCTACTGCTGGGACCTGGTGGAAGTAAGTGTGTGGTTATATTTATGTTCATAACGCATTAAACACGATGAATTCAACATAGGCATTTTACAAAGTCCACAGAAAAACAGAGAGAAGATGGAGCTAGTTGGCTCTCCAACAATACTAAACTGCTTCGTATCATGCAGAAGAAGAGCCTGTAACCTTTGGGTTTCATCCCATCAGCATATGAATGCAGAAATTTGTCCATCAACTTTCAAATATGATCTAACCTTGTGTTAGAAACAGATATAGAAAGTGTACTGAAAGCATACAATTTCTGTATAATGTTTGCATTTGTTGTTTTTCTTTCCACCAGGGATCTTTGTCCTTGAAACTGCCAGTGGGGAAAGCTGTTGTCCAGTCATTGTCCTTCCATCCCACAGAGACCTGCCTCATTACAGCCATGGAGGGGCGTGTCCAGGTGTGGGGTGCAGAGCCAGAGGAGACAGAGGAGGATGCAATGGCCACATAATTGGTGAAAATACTCAAAAGCCACATTTACATGCTGAGAGGATTTATTTATTTTCTGTTGTTTCAATAACAGTCTATAAACATCCTAACTTTAAAACCTGAACCTGAACTTTATGGTGGCTTGAAAACACATGAATTAATTAATTGAAAACCTCTTACTCTCACATTTAGTTTTTTTTAGCAGTGTGAACATTTCTAGCAGAAGTTCTACCCTGGCATACTTGTCAAATGTGAAACAGGGTAGGGCCAGTGAAAAGTGCGCTTACCTGAGCAATCGGATCTTTTTCAGAGACACCAGGAAAATCACACAGAATTCTAAAGGAATCGTTATTTCTTTGCCTTGTGTTGGGTCAGTCAAAGAAGGAATAGTCACAATACAGGAAAGTTTCAAAGGCTCATGTAGGTAGCCAAGGTGGAAAATGTTTTATTTTAGTCAGAAGTGAGCTACATAGATACTCAGCAGCCATTCTGGCACAGGAAGCATCTTAGCCAGCTTATCAGTCTGTCTTTATGACTGTAAGCTTTACAAAGATTCAGTTCTCCAGACATGCTATCTGACATCAAAAAAAGAAAATGATGTTGAACTCTGGTTCACAGATGTACAGCGTACATGATCTGGATGTGAATCTAATTTTAGTCAATGAGCAAATCATAAGGATTAACTAAATGATCAATGACTTGGATTTTTCTGTGTGAGCAAAACATATATTTTTGTACAAAACCTTGAATAAACATGTTCTTGTATACAACACATGTAATTTTTTTCTTGAAATTAATGATACCCCCACCAGACTGTTTAGTTCTGTACACGTTTATTAGGAACTGTACGCACAATGAACATAGAGATAGGCACATTACAAAATAAGTTAATCAGCATGACAAAAGAATGGCACCAAATAAATAAATAACTTATCTTACATAAATATATTTTTTAAAACTGTGGCTGGACTGTTGACGAATAAGTCTGAAATGTGAAGAACTTCACTCAGCTGCGTTTGTCAAATCACAATGTGTATCTACGCAGCTTTGTACATATGATCCACCGTATTATTAATTGCACTGAAGATTTTAAATAAACACAGGTCAGCTTATTTACAAAAATAATCAAGTAGTTTGTAGTAGAAATGTGTCTCTGCTCAGTTTTTACCATTTTACACTGCTTTGTCAGATTTAGCATAGGGAAGGATCATTTGAGCAGTTTTTGCTTCACTGCTATCACATTAGTTTTTTTTAAAAGTTTGCAAATGCCAACAGTAATACAATTCGTAACAACTGTGGCCCATGAGAGCACCAGCTGAAGTCAAAAAATTTAAATTATTGTCACCGGATTCATGACGTGTTCACCCAAAAGTGATAGAGAAAATAGCTTCATTTTGTGCTCATTGATGTTGACATAAATAACATTCGTAAGAATAGGTTTCAGCTTCCTCAATGGTACGACATTTTCGAATGAAACTCTTCATTAACAGACATTACAAGAAAACCTGCCAGCAAACGTGTCCTCACAAACCATCATACACCCCGACCCCCTCACATTCCCCCATTCAACCGTCTACGCTCAGCTGTCTAACCCACACAGCTGCAGCCAGCGGCTGACAGCTTCTCCACCTTGTGCCAGCGGTGCGAGTTATCGAGGAAGGCCATGTCCTCGTGGTGGGTGGGCCTGCAGCAGGGCGCGTTGTGCCACAGCTCCCCAGGTGCTGGCTGAGGGAGCACCCCGCTCAACAGCAGGCTGGACAGGGTGAGGTCATGGTTGGATCGAACGTGAGGACATGTCCCACTGCAGTACTTGAAGAGGATGGTCTCGTCTGAGTCGTAGCCCAGCCCGAGGTCTCGAACCTGCAGCAGGATGGAGCGCAGGCCACATTGGGAGTCCAGAGTAGAGCGACGTGACCGGACTGGGATCAGGATGACGGGATCGGATGATGGAACGACTCCAGAAGCTTCTGTTTGGCCATCTTCTGCAGCTGGATCTCCGTCTCTCTTGTCATCATTTGGTGACGTGTGTGGAGATGTTGTTTCTTGTTTCTGATCTGGAAAGGGAGAAAGACTTATGTATACATCTGATGTACAAAATTATATAGATGCAATTTATAAAACACTCAACCAGTTATTTATACTGTTAACTAAGAATGAAAGACATCTAAAAGGCACGTTGCTCTCAAAGCAAGCAAAAATTAGATTTTAGCCAAAAGGTCATAGGTCACGGCCATCGCTTCCGCCAGCACTTACCAATCAATGATGTCAGCCAGCGGCTCTCTCCCCTCTGGACGCAAAACAGAATCACAACCAGCTTCAACAGGGACCTCATCGCTAGAGTCTGCTCTTTGTCTGAGTCGTCGCTCAAAATGAACCAGACACTTGTGTGTTTGTATGTCTGCGGGTGCAAGTGATGCTTAAGATGAAGACGAGTCACAACCTCCAATATATAGCCCTCGGAGATGAAGGGGGGTGAAGGGATGAGGTGAGGAGGTGTAGGGGGGAGACAGACACTAACCCGTTACTTGCCAACAGACTATCCCACTCACCTGTGCCTGACAGGGAGCGTAGGCGGGCAGGCGGGAGCTTGACCCAGAATTTGTCCTGTTGGGATTATTTAATTGGTGTAAATCACTAGCTTATTGTTAAGTTTCTCCCAGATGTTTCTTCCAGAGGATGTTGGCCCCTGGCAATATGGATTCCCAGAGGTTTGCGGCTCTTAAAAGCTGCTAAGGAGCGGACAATGATGTCACATTGATGATGCTGAGAAGCATGTGTGATAAATGAATCAGTAGATAGGTAGCTAGACAGACACGGAAGTGGAAAGGCAGGCAAGCAGACAGCCAAGAGATAAATTCATAGACAGAACTTTATCAATGCATAAACACAAAAATGATCCATGTAGGAAATGTAAAAGAAGGAGGCAGGAGAAAATACATTGTGGAATGTCTTATTATAGTCCCCTGTTGTATTCAGCTTTTGTCACTGATCTTATTTTAAATGTTACATCTGAGGATCGATACAGGAAAGTAAAAAAAAAAAACTTTAAAAGGTTAACCTCTAAAGAAGTAAGGGAAGTCAGGTTATAATTAGAACGCAACAGGGCCTGTTTCAGCAGACATTCCACAATGGGTGACTGGTCTTGAGCTGGTCCATAAATTGAGGGATCTCGTCAGCAACGTGTGGCTGACATGTAGAATAAGTAGAATATGCATTATGTAACAGTTATAGGGCCCAAACAGGCAGTGAATGGAATTTGGAGTTTGCAAGAAAGTGCATATTTGGACCCTGTTTCTGCATCCAGGTGCAGGTCAAATGACTCAGAGCATCATTTAGCAACTGATGTAACCCAAAGTGGGAGCTGAACCCATATCGATTTGTGAGTTGCTGAACATTTGAAATTTATTCTCTATCTGTCTTTCCTGCGCTAATCTATATCAGACATGATTGTTGTTGAGGATGATTGATAACATTTGCTCTCTCATGAGTACCTAGGAAATTAGCTGATTATTTTAAAAACATTTTGACAGCAAGTAAAATATATAGCAACAGCAAGAGTGTGCCAAATGGAAATTATTACAGTTAGTAACTGAATGATTTTACTTGTTTCATATTGGGTAAGAGATTTACTCCCTCAAAACAATATGGTTGTGTCAGTTGTCTATCACAGAGAGACATTCTTTGACTCCCTAATGCTTCCCCATGCGGTTCGTTTGTAAGTTGTATTTAAGTGTGATTGCCTGTTAAATGTGAACTGAGGGGAACACACTGGGTCAAACGCTCTATGTGGCTTACACAAACAGGAATAGCCCATTACTAGTTACTCAGATACTCTGACTAACTACTCTGGATACTTAATGATATTGATGATATTTAAATATTTTATTAACATCACTGTTTTTTAATTTTCTCAAACATATGTTGGATAAGTCATTAAAATAATGACAATGACAGAATAAACAATCAAAATAAGAAGGGCAGGTGCAACATGAAAGTGTGAAACTAAAGATAAAAGCTAAAGAATTGTGAGAAAATGTTTGTGAAAAAGAGCAACCCTAGCAATATGTATATTGTGAAATATAACCTACAATGCAGGCAATTAATGACTGACTTCTGGCTTCGGTTAGTTATATTTAGACGTGAGGAGTGTGTCCAATGAGACAAGTTTATTTATGATATTTAAACAACCCCATTTTTCATGTATTATAGCTCTGTTGATAGGAATTACAAAGGAATCATCCCTAAATCTTGAACTAATAATGGTCCAGGAAATTTACTGCCAGGAATTCCTATAATTCTTTCAAGGATAAGGTTTTGGAGACTGCAGTAAATTAGACAGTAAATTGAAAAATTATAATGTTTTTTTAAGTGAGTTCCTCCTCAGTTATAGGAAACTCAGTACTTCTGATTTGAGCACATTTCCCCCCAAATACCTATGTTTCTTCATGCTTTATTTCAGTATCCTACCTACTTTTATGTCTTTTGGACTACCGGTTAAATATTCACCAATAGTTTTAAGGGACGGTTTCATTTTACAGTTTTAACTGAATGTTATAGGATGGAACATATATACGAAAACAGACAAACACGTCCTTGTCCTTCATATCTTTGGACTGTGGGGAAAAAAACAAGTAAGTATAGTGACAGTGAAGCGCTATTGACCAAGATACAAAACTGCACCCAGTCTTGACCCAGTTTGGATCTTCTCCATGGGCTTGTTTGGACTGTAATTATACTGGGAATGTAACCCTCCATGTTTCTGCAGATACAGTAAATAAAGACCATTGTCAGCTTGCACAAGTTGAAAACAATAAGAGCTCTACTTAACTCAGCTGTCCACAAGCAAGCAAAATCATTCACGGACGGCATCCATTTCCTAGTAATTTGTACAGAAAACAAGAACACGAAAGGGCAAAGGGCCTGACACATTCCTTCCACCTCTCAAATAGACAGCAGGATGAAAGCCAAGCAAGAGATGAAAAGACAGAAGGACAGCAAAGGAGGTGGTGGGAGAAATACAGTGGAGATAGAGAAATCCCTTTGGATTACGGCCTAAAGAACCAGTCTGGAATTCAGGCTTGTCATGAGACAAGAATGGAAAGAACGTTGCATCAATTTCATAAAAAAAGAAAAGAAAAAATGGATAAAAGACAAAAAGATTTTTATACAGTGGTAAACCTGGCCAGATCTCAAAACTGTCTGGTGCTAAATTCCAATCCTTTGAAATGTGTCACCTGTTTTTTAAGCCAAAATTGATAATCATATTTAAAACAAAGGAGGGCCTGTTTGGCTTGAAATCACACAATCTAAGCTCTTAGATAACAACACAATATGTTTTCCCATGGGATTCATTATGTGAGGATTTTTAGCTGTACAAACGGCATGGCTCTGGAAATGATTATGTCCCTTGGTTAGTCAGTCCACCACTTTGGTCCAGACAGAAAAATCTCGAAGCAATCCAGCAATTCATTGGATTATCTGGACATTTTGTACAGATGTCATGGTTCCCAGAGGATGAATCTTCATGACTTTGGCGATCTCTTGACTTTTCCTCTAGAAGAACAGCAGGTCAGTTTTAACTTATCTGGTGACATATCTTATTTACTGGAAGGTATAAACTCGTATAAACCTTATTCTTGGTTCCCAGGTGATGTATCATAATAGTTTGGTGATCCCCAGGCTCTTCCTCAAGTGCCACCGTGAGGTTAACATTCATGGTTTTGAGTGACATGTGTCAATAACTATTGGATGAATTACCATGCCATTTAGTACACACATCCATGTCCCCCTCAGGATGATTTTGAATACTTTGGTGATTCCCTGACTTTTCCTCTAGCGCCAGAAATGTGTCCAGTACCGTGATTTTTGACCAAATACCTTCAACACTTATCTCATCAGCCTCAGCTGTTCTTTGTGATGAATGCTAATTAGCAAATTTAAGGTATAAAGTTAAACCTTACAGCTTCTAAATATCATCATGTTAGCTTTGTCAGCAATACTTTTCTTAAATTGTTTGTATTTTACATGGAACAGATTTTGACAAAAATCCTCTGGTGTGGTGGCCACAGCAACTGTACAAGAGCAGCTACAGATTTCATAATTTTTCCAAGGACACAACTGCAGGGCAGGACGTCCCTTTATCCCCAATGGCCCAGCTTTCTCTGGGCCATTGGGGACCTCGCAGCTTATCTAACCTCTGGGCTGCTTTCTGCTCCCTACTTTTCAATCTTTTTCAAGGCATCATAGATGTGTTAGGGGAGAATCGCTCCCCCCAGCAATCTGTCCCCTCTGGTGCATTCCTGCACGTTCAGAACGTTTATTTTGTTGTCTCACGAAGCAGAGTTTTTTTTTAGAACATACTGGTCCCTGTGTGTCTTTCTCTTTTATGAATAATGAAAATAAACCCTCTACTTTGGGGGATTTATAGAACATCCATCCATCGATCCATCGTCAACCACTTATCCTGCGTACAGGGTCGCGGGGGGCTTATAGAACATATAATAATCTTGCTAAATAAAATTAAACACTAATTACATCCATGCTCCTCTATGGGTTTTAGCTTATACAAAGACAATTTTTCTTAATCCAGAAATCACCAGAATTTACTTACTTCCTTTCTAATAGACAAATTCTTAACTTCATTACAAATATATATCTCTTAAACCTGCTGCACCTTATCTAATGTCTGTTTCAAAATACATTTTATGTAGCCTGTAATCATTTTTTACCTATAGTCTGATCACATCCAGCCAGACTGCTGAGGCCCCGGCATGAATCCAGACTTGGCTAAATGTAGCCTGAGTTCATGCCAAAACTGATATGGGGTGATAAAAATAGAACGGGAACAATATATATTTATACATGAACTGCTTAAAGTATGGAAAATCTGAGATATAAAGGTTAAAAATAAACAGGCCAATCAAAGGACACCAGCTAAAGTTTACAAAAGAATGCTGAAAACATTTGTAGTTTGTAGCAAGAAACGTTGACTCATGTGACAGATGAGAAGACAGCGGTTACACTGCAGTGTCACTGCGAGCGGTCAGTGTCGCTGCAGCAGTCTCATCAAGAACAAATCTGAGCATTTGTTCCACATGCTGAATTCAGGTTTTATGACTTAAAAAGCCACGTAGGAAGATTTCAAAAAGAGGAAACGATTACATGTTACATTCAAACTGTACGAATACTCATTGGATGAGGTCTGCTGTGCATTCCTGGGTGAGCTGGTCAGACAGTCAAGTCCATATAGGGCTCGTCTGAGCAGAACAGGGCAGGAATGTAGGGAGCACGCTTCTTGTAACGGGAAATATTCAGAAAGGATTTAACCTTGGAATCTCAAACTTGTATGGAGCTGCTCCTGTTAATGCTGTAAATCTGATGTGTCAAAGGCACAAGAATCTGCAGGTTTTCATTCCAGCCGATCTTTCACTAACACACCCTCTTTTGGTCGAAGATGTTTGGATGAAGATTGCTCTACATGTAAACACCGCTCCAAGAACAATTTACAGGAAGATAGAAATATACATACAGCTAAACAAGGACAACAAAGCTGAATAAAGATAGGTAAAAATAAACAGAACTATTAAGCACTTACAAACTGGTGAACAAGTTAGTGTTCACTGTTAACTACACATATACAGTATATGTATGTGTTTTATATATAATACATTAGTGAAAGATCATTCCAGACATTGTGTAAGCGCCACATTTAAAATGCATTTTTAAATATATTTTTTTAATTATTTTATGGATTTAAACTGCCAAAATACATCATATAAAAATATGTTTTTTTTACCCACAGACTCTTAAAGGATACCACATTAGGCCTAATGGACTTACAGAACATAATATTCAGACACAAAATACACTCATCAAGGAATCCACAGGTTTTATTTAGACACAACACTGTCTTACTGCAAAGTTTTTTTTGACTGTAAAGTTTACTTTCTTAAATTTATAATGGCACATATGTAATGGATTTCTTTGTTCTGGAAAATCAACAAAAGTCCCCCAGAAATAACTTTAGAACAGAGTATAACTGAAATTGATGACAACAGGATTTGATTCCAAGAAAGTGGTGGACTAAATTTACGCAACATCCAGAACTACAGAGGTAGAAATGATAATACATCATAAATGCTCTTTTCAAGTGCCTGCTGTCTTCAAAATGCTCGTATGAATTCCTTCACTTAAGCCTGCATGGTCAGAGGTGTTGTCAGGGCATTAGTAAGTCCATGTGTGTCCACACCAGGGCTGCACAGCAAGGACGTGTCCTGCAGGAGGGACACCAACTCAACTGGACCAGGTGGATCAGTCTTTTGTGCAGACCCTGTGATGGATTCAGGCACCCTGCGCTTTTTCCTGACCACTCTCTTTGTTTCGCCGAAACCACTTAACCTGGACGCAAGAGATCTTTTGGGTCCAGGCTTCTTTAGCTTCTTCCTGTCAGGGTCATGGACAATGCTGTGACGCTGCAGGCTCTGCCTCATGGCGAAGGTCTTCCTGCAGCCTGCATGAGTGCAGGCGAAGGGCCGCAGCTCCTCGTGGAAGGAGCTGATGTGGCTCTCCAGGTTGAAGTTTGTGGTGAATGACCTGTCACAGCCATCCCTGAGGCACCTGAGGACCACCCGCATCTCAGAGTGGACGTGCTGATGCTGCTGCAGGAACCAGGAGTCCCTGAATACCTTGTTACACTGGTCACATTTCACAATTTGCCTGTGCTGCTCCTTCCTGTGCTTCATGTAGTCCGTCCAGGTCTTTCCTAAGAAACTGCAGCCATCCTCTGCGCAGGGGTACCCTTTATGCACCTTCTCGTGTCGCTTTAGCTTGCTGGGGAAGGTGAATCGCATCTGGCAGCCTTCATAAGTGCACTGGTAAGGGGGCAGCTGGGTGTGCTGCTCACACATGTGGGACTTCAGCTGCTTGTTCTTCTTGAACTCGAGCCTGCAGCCTTCAACTTTGCAAACATACTTCTTCTGCTCCTGGGTGTGAACACGGCTGATGTGTCTGGCCCGGTTTGCGTTGGTGGTGAAGGCCTCCGTGCAGCCATCCTCGGTGCAGTGAAAAGGCTTCACGCCGCTGTGAGTGAGCTCGTGTCGCGACAGGTGGTAAGGGCTAGAGAAGGACTTACTGCAGCCATCGTGCTCACATGAGTACGGCTTGATTCCCGTGTGTTTACACAAGTGAGCGTCCAGTTTCCACTGTTTGTTATAAGCCGCCGGGCAGTCGGGAAACGAGCAGATGTAACGTTTCTGCGGCTCCGTTTTAGTTTTCATATCTGCGGTGTTAACACAGGACAGCGAACACACGTTGAAAATGTTTTCCTCTGGTGTCTGCTGCTCCGGGCACGTTTTCCGTCTTCTCGACACCGGTACTTCCCACAATCCTCTGCAACGTGACGCAACTTCCTGAAACCGGAACATTACGCTCTGGTGTTCAGCTGATGGTTAACGTTTCGTGTGCAGCTACAAGAGCATTTGTAAGTATCTTAACGTTATATGTTTGTGCTGAAGAGTAAATATGACAGCAGGGCGTTTAAAATGAGTTTGTTTGCAGTTGTCATTTAGCTACGTGTTTGCCATATTAACACGAAGAGGTCAATTACGTTACATAGCTAATGCTAATGTTAGCTTGCTATTATTAGCTCCGATGCGTTGTAACACCAAACTCTATGTTAAAATACGGCGGTTTAATGATTTATTGTATCTTATAAAACAATGTAAGGGTTTACAGTCCATACACACACCTCACTAAACTATCAGAAATGAAGCGAGCGTTTGTTAGGTAAAGTATTTAGCCTAATAAAGTTGTTGTTGTTGTAGCTAACTTAACTGTTTACATTGGTATAACGTTACGTTGTTTACACGTGTTTAACGTTAACCAGCTAAGTCAATTTGTTGAAGGATTGCCTTTTTAAGTTTCTAAGAAGATAAAGTTATGTTTCTCTTGTGTTCTGTTAGCAAGGTTAACAAGGAGGACAACTAAGTTAAGGCAAAACAGCCAACTTATCGTTAACCAAGCTGAATGTTAAAGAGCAGATAAAATAGAAACACCTACAGCAACCTAACCTTAACCTTAGCTTTAGCTGGCTGGACTCAAACTGGCAACTGTGTGATATAACTTTGTGTTTATATGTAATGTAACCTAAGCGCTTTACAGTATGATGCCACAGTCATGACTTATTTTTTCAGGTGAAGAAAAGGTGAATCCATTACTGGTGTGGAGATCCAGGTGTCACTATGGTAAGCAGTGATGTATAATCTGTCTGTCCAGATACAAATAATCACAAGAATATATGTTGTACTCTGTACCTGTACTAACAAAGTGTCCTGTACTGTTTCCTTGACAGGGTGAAAGAAAAGGAACAAACAAGTACTACCCTCCAGATTTTGATCCGGCCAAGGTGTGTATGATCACACAGACCAGTGTGTGTCACTGTTTTTTATTCAGCTTTTGTGTGGGTATATACTGACTTACATTGCCGTCATTCTTTATCTTTAGCATGGATCCCTCAATGGCTATCATAACACCCACGCTCTGCGGGAAAGGGCCAGGAAACTGTCCCAGGGCATTCTCATTATCAGGTTAGTACACAAATAATTAATGATTATCATTGGCAATCTACGCACTGACATGTTATCGAACAGGTAAATTTACTTCAACATATTTATTAACATATTTATTAGGGCTGCAACTAATGACTATTGGGATAAACGATTAATCTCGATTATTGAAACAAGTAAGCGATTATTTGGATTATGAAACGCAAAATTACACAATGCTTCTTATTTAGCTAACATATTTTTTTTTTTACAGGGAGTCTGGTGCGGATTAGCCGCCACTTTACCCATAGACAGGAGAACTGTTTTAGTTTTTTAGAAAGTATGAAATTGTCCAGTGTTGTCTAATCCTGTGCACTCCGCAGCGACACATTGTCCAGCTGTAAACGTTAATCGATGCATTGTTTATGATTGTAAATCTAGGGCACAACTGGAATGTAAAGAGTTGTGTATCATTTGCCGCTCTCAACGCCATTAACAATTCATTGACCAAGGAAAAATGTATAGAAAACATTAGAGCTCATAACGTGAAGTAACATGGCTTTAAAGTTAAGCTAGCCTGCTCATTATCTTACCGAGATGACTCTTTATTTAGAGAGCCAATTTTACATGCCTCCCCTTCTTGTGCTCCAACACATGACCTGCTCCCATGCCAGCACATGTCAGCTTTGTAAATTCTGCATTTCACAACTTTTTTTGGCCAAGGAAAGAGTCAAATGCTCCCACACACTGGAGGTTTTAGGTTGATAAGGTGTTAAAACTATCGCGGATCTCGTGTTGTTTTACTGTTCACATCACCTCACTCCGTTAAGCTGACGGTGTCGATACGGCCCGATGACGTCATGAATCGATTTTTGTCGATTAGTTGTTGCACCTAATATTTATACGAACAAATGACAGGCACAAATGCTACAGTGCATCCGTAAAGTAGACCTTAAAAAGACAGATGGGAAGTAATGGAACTTTTAATCCCTGAACTGGTGTTTTTCATTGTTTTCCATTAAGGTTTGAGATGCCCTACAACATCTGGTGTGATGGCTGCAAAAATCACATTGGCATGGGTAAGTCTGAAGAACAACATGAGCCATTTAAGTAGGTTCTGTCTCACAGTCTCATACAGTGTCTTCATATCCATGACACGGATGTTCTGCTTGTGCAGGGGTCCGCTACAATGCAGAGAAGAAGAAAGTGGGGAACTACTACACCACGCCAATCTACAGGTAAACACAGATGGACTGGGTTGACTGTTAATGGGAACTTTACATTCTGAGCTGTGTGATGCAGTTTATGATATCTCCTCAAACAACAGGAAATCATCATGAATCTCTCTGACAAAGTTTTTGTCTACTCAACCAGGTTTAGGATGAAGTGCCACCTGTGTGTCAACTACATTGAGATGCAGACAGATCCGGCGACCTGCGACTATGTAATAGTATCTGGGGCAAACAGGAAGGAGGAACGCTGGGACATGGCTGAAAATGAACAGATCCTCACCACAGGTAAAGGATACATGTTTGCTGTGTTTCTTGATTGTGTAATTTAGGCTAGAAATCAGCCCCTTGACAATTACGCATGAGGTTTTCCTTTTTGAACATGCAGTGTAAAGTGTACAGCCCATCACAAACTGTAAATTTGTCTTTATGTTCTCACTGCTATGAGGTTATAAAGGGTGTCCAGGTCTTTTTCTAAAGGGTTGATACAATTGATTTTTCTTTTGTCTGTATGTTTTCTGTTTCTAATTAATTCTCTCTGTACAGAGCGAACAGAGAAGGAGAAACTGGAGACAGATGCCATGTTTAAACTGGACCACGGTGGGAAAGACAAGGAGAAGTTTAAGAAGGCTCTGCCGTCTTTGTCGGAGATTCAAGACTACCAGTCCAGCTGGAAGGACGACTTTCAGCTCAACAGTACCCTCCGCAGGAAGTTCAGGGTAGGATAGTGCCCTGTTGTGTTGGTAACTGCTTTATTAACATTATCAGTTCATCATCAGTTGTTGTCACTATCTTTCTCTGAAATATGTCTTTGTATTCATAAAGTGGTAAAGTAAAAGTTGTGTTAACCTGCAGTACCACTCTTATTTTCCTAATGTGTATTGTTCTATAAAAACCACCACATATTATTGCATGCCTGTCGTTCTCACGCATCATCCTGTGTACTCTGGCAGTAAGTAGGTTTATGCAAAAACTGCAGTTTTGAAGAACAAAATAATCACCAGAAAATTACGTCAAGCACCACATGAGGGAGATATTTGAGATTGTATTGCACACTAAACTGACGTCGCTGATTTAATTTGCGGGGCAGACCGAGAAGAAAGTTCTGATTGATCAAGAGGAGAAGGACAACACAGTCAGGATGAGGACCAACCTGTCCATACCATTACTGCCAGAGAAGGAGGAGGACAAGAAACTGGCAGCGCGCTGCTCACCTACCAGGCACCTGACTGTACGTAACAGATACAGGGTCTAAACTCACAAACACATACTGTTTAAATACATTTGCCAACATCTATGCACCAGAAATCTCTAAAATATTAGATTTTAAAAATAAGATGACTGACATAAGCAGCGATTCAAATTAAATTCTTCAAATGCGGCAGAGCAGCTAATTCTTGTGCGTGTCAGGCTACTTGCTGCAAGTTTTTCTGACTGGAAGGATTTTATAAAAATGCATAATCGGAAGACCCTTTTAGAACAAAATGTAGATGTAGTGTGTTATCTGGACCTGGAAACAGGTTATATTTCTGAGAAACTTTACATTTACAAACCCATCTGAAGCCCATCCAGACAGCACAAAGTCTGCACAATTGTTTTTTTTTCTTCTTTTTTAAAATTTTACTTTAATATTCATAATATTTACTTCAAGTGCATTGAAGTAATAGGGCTGTCAAAATGCTCCTCAGTAAAAATGCAGTACATCTAACCGCAACAGCAGACTACAGCTTCCAAAATCAAAATACATAAAATAATTGTGATAGAAAATCATAGGAAACATTAGCCAAATTTTTGCTATGGTGCAACAGTAAAGAAAAAAATGTCACAAATGAAAAAAGCTACAGTGTGTAAATCCTATATCGTCTTCACTGCTTTTGCGTTTTTGCATGGCCAAACTTGAATTCTAATGGGACCAAAACATTCTCCTTTTACAAAGTTAACAACAGATTAAGTGTTAAATATTTACTTTACATGTATGTAAACAGAGTTTGAATTCTAATATTAACACGGCTTCCCTTCCTAATCAGCCTATGACGACAAGCAGCACAGCAAGCGGAAAGAGATCTCCTCTCGTTCGTGGTTCAACTCCACCTCAGCCACGCCAGGAAGTGCAGCAGGCAGTCTGCTCCATAAGCTTGGCCTGCAGGGGAAAGAAGCAGCAGTGGCCAAAGCCCTGGGCTCCTCACACAGCCCCTTGATCCGCAAACGCACAAGAGGACTGGAAATTAAAACCGAACCCTGCGCGACCATCACTCGCAGAAAGTCATACCCTGAAATCAACTCATGTGATGGAGAAATTTCAAAGGTCACACAAAGGGAGGAAGCCCCAAGTATAGCACCAACAAAAGTGGGACAGGAGGTAACAGAGACAAATGACAGTGGCTTCAGGGAGACGCTTGCCAAAACCACAGAGGAAGCAGATGAAGGACTGACGAAGGACTTTGGGAAGGAGAAGGAACAGCACAGAAGTTTGGGAGCGGTCACATCCCTGGTGGCAGACTACAGCGACTCAGATTCAGACCCTGGACAATGCGGCTGAATGATTAATCATTTTCTAAGAGTTAAACACAAACTGAAAATGCTTGTGAGAGCTGCAGACATCTGCTCTAACATGTGTTGCCGTTCAGTTGTTGTAAAAACAGTGGTGTTACCTCGTCTATCGGGTCACAATGGAAATATTTTGTTTTCTAAAACAAAATGTGTGAAATAAGATTTAAGGATTTAAGCTTGGCGGCCTGCAGAAATCATTATCATGAATGTGTCATATGATGATCCAGTCTGTTAATAAGGACTAAGTGCAAACGCTGCAAACCCAGCTTAAAATGTTATTTGATGGTATACAGGTTTTTAGATTTCCACATATCTGTGGACAGATGACAACACCTTGTAAAATTAAATCCAAAATACTGTGTAAAATACCAACAAAACTGTTTTTTGAATTGAGTTTGTTTCTGAACATTGTAAACTGTTGCAGACGTAATGTTTTTGACTTAAGCCAAGAATCAGAGAGCAAAGCCGCTAACCTACTTTCATTTATCGTACTGAGACGGCAGAGAAATCATGTTGTCCACTAACAGTATCTTCTGTAAACCAGAAACAAAGCTGCCCATAAACATTTTGAGTAATGATTACAGAAACAAGTAAATTATAGTTTTCCCTGAGAACCTTAATGGACAGTGCAGTTTATAGTGTTGTTCTTTTGTGAAGGATTTGAAAACTTCACTGTATGTTACAGACACTGCTTTAAGCTGTTGTTGTGTTAAAGGTCATACATACCCACACAGGTGTATTCTGTTCTTGTTGCTGATTAGACCTCTGCTCTGTTTGAAGTTGAGAATTGCAATGCTCGAATTCCATGTCACAAAACTCTTATGTACTTAATAAGAATGATGAATGATTAGTTGTCCCACCTGGGCACGTTCAACACAGCTAACAGCAAAGTGAAAAAAATGCAGATCAACCACAGTCAGATAGGGGCTTTAACAGCACCAATCTTTAAAAACTTTCAGCCTGCACACTTGAAATCAGGCACGTGCAGAGGGGGGGTGCGATGGGTGCTTGAGCACCTGCCCTTTTGCCCTTTGCTGCCCAAAGTGCCCTTTTTTCAAACGCAAAATTTCCTTCATTTTATTTATTTTAAAAGTTGTAAAGGTCCTTTTGTCAAGGCCTGTCCGATCAAACTATTAGTAAAATAAATTAATAATTTCGCAGCAAATAAAATAACCCACATTATGACCTTTCACCTGATGACCTCATCCGTGACGAGCCCTCCCGTTCAGACATCGTTAGTGATTCAGCAGCTCTGCCTACAGGACGCCTTCGACTCCGCCGGTAAGACGGGTTTGCAGCAATCTGTTTGTTGTGGATTGTTGCAAAGAGAGCAGCACAGCTGTTGTGTATATCGCTGTGTGTCGCCTGTAGAAGTAACATCAGCTGCCGGCTAACACGCCGACAGCTAACGTTACTTCTACACTATAAACTATAGTTCTCTGTTCACTTCGTTCTGTTTGGGGAGAAAGGTTTACGGCCGTCGAGTCTGATCTTTTCTATGTAATTTGACTAAAATCTTTGCACTTGAACCAGGATTATTAAATAATAATAAAATAGGCTAACAACATGGTAAAATTCTAAGCCTGTTCCTCCGACTTAGAGCCTTCAGCCCTTTAAAAAAACACTAAATTCAGATCTGTATTGAATATATTTACATTTGACAGCAGCAGTATGTTTACAACAGCTCAACTACATAAAAACCCAATAACTGGAAATACATATAAAAACCTCAGTGCCGATGTAAAATAAATAATATTCCTTACATCAAAGTAAAGAGTGAAGAAGAAATGGCCCTATAAGATTTCTGAAAAATTTATGAATTGTTAAAACAAACATAGGATATTTAGCTGATTAAACAATTATGTGACCATGAAAAGATGTAAAGATTGTTAAGTGTTTGGGACTGGCTCACTAAGCCAGCTGCAGGTGGAGGAAATAAGATACCAGATTCACAAACATTTCATACATTTTTCTGAAATCTAACAGGGCTGTTTCTTCTTCACTCTTCACTTTGATGTCAGGAATATTATAAAAGATTAATGTTAGTTAATTTATTTAGATATATGATTGGACATATAGTCAATAAAAATCCAGATATATCTCAGATTCACAATGTAGGGGAGAGCCGGGACGAATGAAACACGGGACGAATGAAACACAGCGATTTTCTCAGAGCCCATACAAGTCTGAAATGCCAAACTGCATCAGCACATACAGTCCATAGTAATTAACAGAACAGGGAAAAATCAGGTGGATCCGTTACAATTTCACGGAGTTATGTGAAAGAAGCTGTTTTTAACCACGTAAAGTAAATTCACTCAAGCGATCTTTTTTTTAATGAGGAGTTGTGTTTATTGATCCATGTGTCATCGTCATGATCACATGCAAGATTAGTTAGTACTTTAACACATACTAAAGTTTTAAATGTCAAAGTTTTACAGTTTAGAAGCTGGTGAAGTTTAAACGTGAAGAGTCACTGTCGGGACGATTGAAACAGGTGTTTCATTCGTCCCGACACGCAGCCATTCTACGTTTATTTAGATACGGCGGGAGGGGGGGCAGAGTCCACCGGGCTGCAGGTTGGACCACCAGGATGCTCACAGCCAAATAACAGGGTCTTCTTCACAGTAGACCAAGAAAACAGGCTGCAGATGAGCATAAAAAGGGCAGCCGACATCTGATCCAAGTGCATTAGCTGTTAGATTTTGCAGTTAGCTAGCTAAGTCATATTTATACTATTTTTTATTAAGAAAAAGGACTAAATGAGTTTGCAATTACGTATTAAGAAAGGCAGTGTCCAGCTTTCTAAATAAAAACAAGAATAACTTAAACTATTTAAATGTATATCATTGTGTTTCATTCGTCCCTCCCCTGTGTTTCATCCGTCCCGCACAGTAGGGACGAATGAAACAATGCGCACCTTTCGTTCAAAGTGAAATTATACTTAAGTCGTTTAAGTATAACAAGATAACAAGATAACACCTGGTATTGATAGAACACATATGTGAGTTGTTGATGACAACAACAAATGATTTATGTCTGCAACGTTATGTTTTAAAATGACGTGTATGTGAAAAGTGTTTGTCTCACTCTTACCCCTGCCATGGCCTCCCTCATCCTTTCCCCATTAATGTTTCCTTCTCAGATTATTTCCCACACTTTTTAAAATCTGGTATTTTATTTCCTCCACCTGCAGCTCTTGGTGTGCCGCTCTGTGAGCGCGGCCCAGCAGTCAGCCTTGTGGCTGCAGTATTACAGCAGCTCAGTCAGTGTGAGCTGGTCCCAAACACTCAACAATCTTTTCATGGTCACATAATTGTTTAATCAGCTAATATATATCCTATAGTTGTTTTAATATCTGTAGTCACAGATCATCTCCAGTAGTATCAGCAACAACACAACAGCAGCAGCAGCAGCAGCATCCATAGCAACCCCTCAACAGCAACTGTTCCCTGTAACTTATGAGAGCCCTCGCGCACTTGACGATTTGACAGTGGGACAGCTCTAATGCTGCGTTCCCGGCAACTCGAAACTGGGAAATTTCCGACCTCCAACTAGAAAAACTATCCTGGAACGCCACTTGAAATCGGATTTCCTACTTGTGAACTCGGGGAAAAAATTTGTACCCCGACTTCACGAGTAGCAGCTGAATGACGTCACAAAACAATGTCAGCGCCCATGGAAGCACACTTTGTAAATGCTAAACAACAAAACGTATATGTGCATGTATTTAAATTAAAATAATACATACGATCATATAGTAAAACCTGTTCTACATGCACATTGATGTAGAAATATGTTTTGCACATTAGGTAGCTGGTTACAGTAAAGAATCTCATAAAATCATCTTTTCTGCATAAAAGTTATTGTTAAAAATGGCAAAACATTAGGAAGTGCAACCTACAACATTGACTGACTTGAGGGCTACCAACTTATAACGCGCCTCAAAGTCTGTGAGTCCGTGAGGGTGGAGATTGGGATTGGGCCCATCTCAAATCGCTCAGGAATTTCTATACCAGCTGGCACTGTTGTACTGAAGATAAAGAATTGTTAAATCACAGGCAGCTAATGTAGCAGTGGCATTGCTCTTTAGCTGGCACTGTTGGGGATGAAGATGAAAGATGAAGATAACTATAGGAAGTGTATTTGTGCTTTTGCAGTCGGGGTTAAATATTGTTTTTTTTAAATCGGGAAATGTCCTTCATCCTTTGGTTTTCTGTGTGCAACCCTGTATGGAATGATTTTATATGTGTATCTGAAATGAAAGTTTCAATGCTGATTCCTTATAGTTTGGGAAAACAGGTTGCATGTGAGAGCTTGCTGACCAGCAAACCTGCAGGCTGTTTTTTGAGTCCGGTCCTTATTATTGATTGGAAACCATGGCCCCTCTTCTTCCTGTTGACTGTACAGTGTCTGATGAGGTGGGGCTTGGGGTCTGCTTTAGAAGTTGACCCGTCTTGTCCTGTGGCCACAGTCCACTGAGTCTCCCAGTCAGTCAACATGAGTCAGTGGACGCTACAGAGCATTTTATTTTTCGTGCTTCTCTGCAACTGCGATGGACAGACGGAAAGTAGAAGAAGGTAAGTGTTTGTTTACTGCTGACTTAGGACAGTTTACAACTTTTAAGTTGTGTACTAATGAAGCTGTGTTATTGCAGGATAAACAACCGGCGAGACAGGTATGTGTGTAACTAAGTAATTAAAGCTGGACTTAACAGAAAACGACAAAAATACAGTATAAAAATTAATTTTGAGATTAAATGTGGTTTTTAGGGTTATCTTATGAAGTTGTGTTATTTGCAGGATACAACCCTGGCGAGACAGGTATGTGTGTGCGTGCATGTGTGCTTAGAGATAATATATGCAGTTGTAACCTGTGACAGCTCAAGTTGTTATTTCTGATTCTGCTCCCCAGATTTGTCTCAGCAGAAACATACTTCGGTATACACGAGTAAGTAATTAAAGCCGGACTTAACAGAAAACAACATAAATACAGTATAAAAATTAATTTTGAGATTAAATGTGGTTTTTAGGGTTATTTTATGAAGTTGTAGGATGAATGATGGGATACACTGTGTTTGACATGAACATATTAAAAATGACAAATTCCTATACAGTTAGTATAACACCACATGAGTGTCACTTCCTTTTCCCCTCTTGTTTTAATTTTAATATGTTGCCATAGCCCACTGAAGCTAAATACCCACATGACTTATAATGCTTAGCTTAAATTTACAGTGCTGTGTCATGACAAATGTATCAAGATGAAATTAATACTTGTCCTGTTTTTTGCAGCACACCAAACCCAGAGGTCGCAATTAGTTCTGCACCGAGGTACAGTTGACAATAATACAACAGTCAAAAAGAATAGTAGCCTACTACTAACTGAGGACTGGGTTAAGTTTTACTCCTTATATTATCTAACCTCTGTTGTAGGATTAGCATTTTTCTTATAATCTTCTGACATCTTATCACTCATTAATTCTTTCTCTTTACTTGCCCCTCAAAAGCTTTGCAGTGAGTCTGTTATCTTTCAATACACAATGCTACACATTTAAGTATTGTTTGTTTTTAGTGGTAATAGTAGCACAGCCGCAGTTGTGGCCTAGTAGTAGTAGCAGTATTCAGGGTCAGAGATAATGAGTCCAAGTTCCTCCTTCATCTGAAAGATTTGACCAGAAATCAAAAATAATGTCTCAAAATGTTTCAATTAAATTATTTCAGTTAACTGTTTCAATATATTTTCTATGGATTTTATGTCCCAACATATCTAAATGCTGATTTAAAAGCCTTCTTAAAATTTCCAGGAATATATATCTGATTGGGAAGTATTGACGTAGTAGATGTATCAATTGTTAGTCAAGTAGTACTAACGATGATGAAAGTAGTAGTAATAGTACTTCCTGCCTCATGTTGTGATATTTTCTTGCAGGTTCACCCTTCTGGCTCCAAATCTGCTGAGGACAGACAGCCAGGAGAACATCTACCTTCAGGCAGACGGTCTATCCAGCCCCATCACTGTCTCCATCTCTATCCAGGACTTCAGTAAGGCCACCACACTCCTCCAGGATTCTGTCACACTCAATGTGGAAAATGGATTCCACGTTCTCAAATCCATACAGGTGACTCAGCAGGGTGATAACGTAAGGTGTCTAGGTCTAGTTCAAAGAAACATGAGGGTGTTTTGGTTAAAACTTACTTTGTCTTAAGTTAGGGTAGAAGGTAGATTTGAAATTTGTCTTGATTGAAAATGAAAGGAAGTCTGCATTTTCTTCAAATTGTTTTTCCTCACTGTAAAAGTTATTTGATGTATGTAACTGATAAGAAATGTTATCAGGTGAGGTTTATGCCTTAATTTAAGGTAAATTTAAGCCAAAATTATTATTACTGTCTCATATGAATGCCGTTAGATGAATTTATTAGCTTGCAATGCTGATACATTTTCAATTTAGCATTCAAATAGAGTCACACTTAGGATCTACTTTTGTACCACATACCTGCCTGATCCAAACTAGAAGCAGAACAGAAAAATGTAGTCGCATTCAGCATCACTTCATTCATCCTGATTAGAAAACCTCAGATATTTTTGCTAATATATAGCCCCACACTGATATAAAAACATCCACCCTGAAAAGCAAAACAAGTAGAAGAGATGTGTTCTCTCACTTGATTTAAAAGATATCAGGTATGGTTTATGTCTTTGAATGTAGACTGAATTTAGGTGGCTCCTACTATCAACCAACTCATCTTTAGAGAAGCATAATAATAAGGGCCTGATCAGTTTGCTGCTAAAATGCCAGAAATTTATAGAGTACATTCACATGTGCACAAGAAATGCTTTTACATACAAGGGGGCGAGGGATAGGTGCGGTGGGAGGGGGCAGGTATGCCAAAAGTTGCAATGCACTCTCTCTAACTTGCAAAAAAACATTTCGGTGCTAGCACCAAAACGTTGTGTCACCTCGACAGGTCAGTAATCAGATATCTCCCCTACCTGTAACCTTCTTTTGTAACCCTGGGCTTATTTTTAGTGGATAATACTGCTCCCTGATTTTTGGAGCATTTTATCTGACAGCACAATGAGAAACCGTTCCCAATCATCTCCAATAGAAATTAGGTTCCTCTAATCCCCTACCTGATTACATAAAGTTTGTGCCTCTTCACGCAGACATTTAAGAATTACTGCAGAAAGTAACTGTTTACTTAAGTGCATGCAAAGTCATTGATTGCTGTCCCATGACATTAACAATAGAAAGACTGAACAATTAAGAGCAGCATTTTAGAAATCAGACATCTTTATCAGGACTTGTCCTGACAGAGGCATCATCCTGTATCTCAATATCATTTCATCCCAGCTTCCCTCGGATCAGTTGAATCGTGAAGAGAAGAAGAACAAGTTTGTGTATCTGAAGGTGAACTTCGAGGGCTTCTACACTGAGGAGAATATACTCATGGTGTCCTTTCACTCTGGATACATCTTCATCCAGACAGACAAACCAATCTATAACCCTGGAGACACTGGTGAGAAGTGAAGATGACTCAAACCACCCACCAAACGCAACCATGACATAAACACCAAATAACAACATTGACATGAAATGTGACCACATGTAGAATTTGGGTTGAAACTGCTGCTTTAGTTTGGTTGAGAAACTTTGTATAGGATTGCATTTTTTAAAGTAAATTTAAACAATAAAAAGGGTAACTTTTGTGTCTTAAGTGTAGCAGTCAAAACATCTCTTCTTCTTGGTTGAGGCGATATTCGCAGTGATAACAGTAGTAATGATGGTAGCAGTAGAAGTAGTGGTCACAGAAACAGTGCTGGTAGAAGCAGTAGTAATAACGGTAATGCACATTAAAGATACCTGAAAAATGTGAGACTACACATCATGAAAACTTTATTTTTCAGTCCGTCTTTTGTACATTTGCCTCTTGCTGTCTTTCCCTCTCCAGTTCGGTTCAGAGCCTTTGCGTCCTCTCCGTCCTTTAAGGCCCTTGACAGCACCATCTCAATAGATATCCAGGTAAAAACAAATAAATAATGAGTCGATTAATTCTGAAATAATTAATTATTAAGTATTCTCTTGTTGCTGCCTTTGTCTGTTTTATATCATTGGATATCTTTGGGTTGAAGACTCTTGGTCGAATAAAACACGACCTTTGGAAACATAACGTTGAGGTTTAAGAAATTAGAGCAGGTAGCCGTTAATCGGTAGATTGGTGGTTCAGTCCCTCCAGGCTGCATGTGGAAATATCATTGGTTAAGCTATTGAACCCCGAATTGCCCCTGGTGGCTGTTCCACCAGTGTATGAATGTGTATGAATGTTAGTTTCTGTTTGAGCACTTAGGCTCAGTGCATGAATGTGTGTGAAAGGTGAATGTGATGTAGTGTAAAAGGGCTTTGAGTGGTCGCTAATACTAGGAAGGCGCTGCACAAATACAGAGCATTTGCATTTACTTTTTACTATAATTGTTTAAATGTGATCGGGAGCACTAAAGGATGCTCACAGAGGCAATAGGGATGTACATCATGCAAAAAGAGAGTCTAAAGATTTCTTAGACCTTTTATAGATCTGTTTTTGGTATTGTTTCTGTGAGTTCTTGTTGAATTATAGGTTGTGGTAGCTCAGATGTCCTGTTGGTGTGTGTGTGTGTGTTTCAGAATCCAGACGGTGTGGTGGTTAAACACATCTCCATGACCAAAGCTGCTGATGGAGTCTTTGCAGACACTTTTCCTCTCTCTGAAATTATCAAGTAAGATTAACTTGTTTCACTCATCTTTCAACTCCTTCCACTGCCAAGAGATTTAAAGGTGTAAACATTATTTTTCAAGGCTAGCCTGCTTCACATTCACACACATTCATTCATGTCCCACTCAGGATAAATTGTATATAATCAGGTCAAAATTATGACAAAATTAAATTATTTAGCAAATGTTAGCATGCTAAGATGCTACACTAAGATGATGGCTGTAAACAGCAGAGTAGTCCTGTAAAATTATACATGCATGTGGCACCTCAAACCCATACAATTCCTCTGTTTCCTCTGTTTTATGTGCTATCTCTGATATCTCTGTGGCAGTGAAGGAACATGGTTAGTGACTGCAAAGTTTGACCACTGGCAGCAGAACACATTCACCTCTCAGTTCCAGGTAAAGAAATACGGTAAGTTAAACCCTGCCTACTTTTGCTTTTAACATCAGTAGCGACATTTCAGTCACGCTAAAAATTATTTTGTCGGTTATGCATTGCATTTATTTTCTACTCGTTTTGTAAAAAAGTTTCTCCAATTGTGCCATACAGTCATGCTATATTTATATGGCATCTTGTGTTTCAGTGCTTCCTGCCTTCAATGTCACCTTGACACCCAGGAAGTCCTTCCTCCACCTGGATGACAGTGAATTGGTAGTAGATATCTCGGCCAGGTTGGTTTAACACACTCACACACACGCTTGTCATGCCACTGCAATTTATGATGCATCTTTCAGCCATGTTCGTCTACCATCCCCCTAAAGTGAACTTTAACCCACACTAATACTGATTCAACTGTTACTTCTGTAACTTCTGACCCTAGGTCTTACTAACTCCCACTCCTGGTTTAGCCTAAACTTAATCCTAACCTTAACTTTAAAACCATATTCCAACACTAAACTAACCTCTAAGGTCATTTAATCCTCATACTAAAACCACAAGAACATACTTATGAACATGATATCTGATTACATGAGGATTTTCTTCCAGAAGGGTACATAAGAAAAGAATGAAAGAAACCTGCTCACTGTTGACTTAACCATTTTGTTTCAGGTACCTGTATGGGGAGCCAGTCCAGGGGACGGCCTATGTGGTGTTTGGAGTGAAGATCAATCAAGAGATGATAAGGTTGCCTTCAGTGAAGCAGGTGTCAGATGTAAGTCACTGCTCCATCCCAAAGTTCACCAGCTGTTATAAAATTTTCTTGCCACATTTGTGAGCTATGTCATAATGTTTTGCAGCTGCTACGAAGTTTTGGTTCTCTTAGCATTCTCATTGTTTGGTATTCTTTGGCCCTGGTTGATGTTAAGCGAACATCACTGTGGTGACCCCTGCCAGGGAAATAATGCAGGCTGTGCTGTGAAGTCTTTTTCCTTTTAAATTTGAGCTCTGTTTTGGGCTCCACCAATCACTGAGTAAAATATCTGGCTCTGTTTTCATCAGCTATTCATATTGAATTTTATATTGTCCGTTTGTTCTGGGCAGATTGGCTTTGACCTTGTTTGCTGGAAAAGTTTTCCTATGATTTTATATGGGGAGAAAGTTATTTGGTTTCATGTTTAAACATTTTATATGTGAAGGTTCATTCTTAAACTTGGAAATAGTCGTGGTCCACTTTGTAGCTCTTTAAAGAGCTTTCAACCACAATTCAAAGCCTTTTTTCAATGGATGAAGTTAGCTTAGCATAACTGTACGAGTATCAGTTGGCTCACTGAGCAAACTCTGTCTATCAAGACTGTGCTGTGCTGTTAGAAAACTCATGGAAGTGGACCTTGAGCCAAGATTTTTTGTCAGAATTATAAATATTGGTTGTTAATTAGAGAGAGAATAACCTTTATTTCTGTCAGCTGTTTTATAAAATGGCTCTATGTTTTCTTGTTTTCCCAAAGCTGGATGGAGGAATTGTCAGACTGAGCATGGAGGAGATCAAAAGAGCTTACCCCGACATTAGATCTTTGGTGGGCAACTCTGTGTATGTCAAGGCATCTGTGCTCACCAAGTCAGGTAAGCACAAGTCTGTGGGTAAACAGGAAAAACAAGAGAAGTCAACTCATCTTTCATGTACTCACAGGAATCTTTCACAAAATTTTCCGTCCCTATGGTACTATACTACTACGGATTTCCCTTTCATTTGGTTCATAAACATCTTTCACCACAAGGTCTAAGATTCAACCTCTGAAGTTTTTGGTGAAATACAACGAGTACATTTGTTAAATCATCTTAATATACCATAGTGCAATTCTTTCAGTTAAGTGATTGTAACAGTCACTTAGTCCTGTTATATAGTTCATTTCACTGTTTTCAGATTAGGCAAAAAAAAATCTATTCCATGATCAAAATTGTGATGAATGAGGACGTCTTCTCCCATCATTCATGCAAGAAACAAACATTTACAGTATTTTATTGCAACATATATGTTTTGTGTAATCAAATGTAACAAACACTATACCAATAATTATGAAATGTAATCTTGTAGTGTATTTTACAGTATTCTGAATTGTACATACAGTAATTACTGCAGTAGTCCTCTGTGACTTTGTTAGAGCACTAAGCTACCAACACTAAGGTTGTGGGTCTAAATCCCACTAAGATCGTATAAAATCTCATGCCTTAGGGTTGTGATTCTGAAGTTTTGAATCTGAACATATCAGGCAAAATAATATATACATGTATACGAAGTAAATGTTTCAGCGATGATCAATTCGGAGCAATTAGCATAGTGATACTAAAATGTATTTTAACAATAGAGACAACTATGTACTTTGTTTGAACATAATGTATTTCAATGTATAATGTATCTTTCTAGTAGTGTTAACTTAGTCAATGTCACATGTATTTATAGTTGTGGTTTTTGATGATCTGTTGTGTTTTTTGTACTAAGAGTGGTGAAATATACTTGATATGAATTTAACCACAGAAAACAACTGTAAACAAACTGTGATGTGGGCTGTGTGGTGTGTCGCTGCATGTGATCATATCTTTTGAGGCTAAGTTTAATGTGTTTTTGGTTCCTTGTTCCACAGCCTTGTAAGACCAGACTTCAAAATGTCGTAATCAGTTTATTTTATCCTCTGTACAGGACACATCGATAGTGGAATCTGGACAGTTCCCATTTTGAAATGTAGCCTGCGGTCAGATGTTTATCAACGTAACCTTTAGCCCTCTGTATAAACTCAAGTTATCAAAATCTTTGACCCTCCCCTGTTGCGCAGCTTTTAGGAAATGTGGGTCATGTTTCTACTGACAGGAAAAAGATCGCTAAACTGGGAGGAGTTATTTTGTATGAACAGATGCAAGATTTGTGCTGATTTCTTGGATTAGAAAACTGACAGCACAAGCAATTCCAAAACTTTGGATGGATATGAAAGTCTCCAGATTTAATCACTGGTACAAACAATGAGACACTACATTAAAAAGTATATATTTAATCTATAAATATGCAGTTTTGCTTTAGGATATGTAAAAAAAATACATGATGAATACAAGTCAAAATATCAAAGGGTACCTTCGAGTCAAAATTCATGAAATTATTCAGGTTTATGGGTGTTGGATGTTTTCTCCTATACAGGCAGTGATCTGGTTGAAGCAGAGAAGACTGGCATTAAAATCGTCGAGTCCCTTTATGTGGTGTCTTTCAAAGACATGCCAAAGTATTTCAAGCCAGGCCTGCCCTTCGACTTCACAGTAAGCATCATCCTGTGATTGTTGTACAGTACAATTAAATGCCACAAGCTGGGTCCTCTGTGTTGTTTTTATGTATTCTAAAGCTCAGACACTGTAAGTGAAAAACTTTAAAGTGTATGAAATCACAGAGAGAAATTTTCCCCAATCTGCCCAGATCCAGGTGAACCACCATGAGGGTCCCCCGGCCCGTAATGTTCTGGTTAAGTTGAATCTGCAGCAGGCGCCTGTGGTTGTCCTCTCTGGCACCACCAGAGTCACCATCAACATGCCCAGCGGTCAACAACAACAAACTATCATTGTTAGTATGACTGTATGCTCATTTTACTCACTGCTGTTACCCACATGTGGCTTGGCGAGGATGGATTTTAAACCACAAGAATTTAACTTTAAACTATGAATCATTACACCTCATCTGTTGAATATTTACACACAATTTATTGTACTGTGCTTTGCATTAGAGAAAATGATTAGTAGCTTCACTTCAATTGGTTCATCAACAGAAAGTTAGTTTCATTGTGGTTAAAGAAGAATTGCTTAAAATGAGCTGGTTCCAGCATCTCGAGATTGATGTAATGTGAAGATTTTATAGGTTTTCTTTTCTTTCCTATGACACTAAATTGCCATTTTTTTAATGTTGTGTGGACAAAACAACAGAATTGAAGACATCACATTACTTTGTGATGGGAATTTTTCAACATTTTCTTACCTTCAGTTCAGTTCAGTTTAGTTCAGTTCATTTTTTCAAGTGGCAAACTTGACTTGCAGTCAGGGCACAAGATAAAATGTACATGGATCAGATAGACAACACAAGTACAAAAACAAAAAATATATATTAAAAAAATGTGACCAGTACATACAGAACAATAAAAGTCAGACCTCTCAGGTACATAATGGCTTTTAAAAAATGTTCCTATTGAGTTTCCTTTTATTGGCTTCCATGTGTTTGTATAGTTTTTTTGGGGGGCTTAAAGTTTCTATGTGATCTGCCCACATGGATGATTGACAGAAGACAAATATAAGGACAAAACTTTCACAAACCTTATATGTTTTTTGTTTTGTTTGTTTCCCAGGCTGAGACTGCACAGCCTGACCTGAGACCAGAGCAGCAGGCCAAACAACAGATCACTGTTCAACCGTATGTCACCTTTAACCAGAACCAGCGGAACTACCTTTACATCTCCGCAGCGACCAACACGGTGTCTCTAGGAGACAGACTGTCCCTGAAGCTGAGCATAAATACTGCAGACCCGACACACAGAGATCTCGTTAAACACATCACCTACCTGGTGAGGCCAAAACATGTCACATTTCTAGGACACTTTAGAAAGTAGGAACTTTAGGAAGGTAAAAGGGAGAAAGTAAAAGTAGAAGAATCATAAAGCAACATAAGATCATAGAGAAAATAGACATAAACAAACAAGATGTAGTCATCAAGACTTTCTCTCCAAAACTCTCTCAGGTGCTGAATAAAGGGAAAATAATTGTTGCTGAGCGTGTGGATTGTAGCAATCAGGTGGTCACCAGCATCGGACTCATAGTCACCCCGGAGATGATGCCGTCGTTCCGTTTTGTGGCGTTCTACTCTATTCCCTGGGTGGGGCGTTTGGAGGTGGTGCCAGACTCCATCTGGGTGGATGTGGCAGATACCTGTGCTGGAGGGGTGAGTGATCAGCTCAGTCTAAGAGGTCACTATTCTTTACAGAGTTTTTTTTTCTACTGTGTGTTCCTATGTTTCATTCACACTGTGAGGCTTAATGCATAAAGGATAAGGGCATGAAAAGACCAAAACCACAAAGATTTTTATATATCTTATTCCTTCTCTGTGCCAAAGGGCTCTATTGTTGTCCAAAAATTATTAAAAACACACAATCACTGAGCCATGAACATACACACTAGTTTATTTTGACTCAATCCCACATAAACCGTCCTGCTGCCAGAAATACTCACTAAAGCACCAAATGTGGATCAATCTGCTGCAAAAGAAATATGAAAATTAACTGTTTCCTCCCGTTTGAGTAATGTTTTGTTAAAACCACAGTCCCCTGTTGTTTTAACAAATTACTAAAACCTTTGAAAACAATTGTACTATATAAAACTATTTAATTGTAATCTGTTTTTAAAATGTATGCCCTCAGTAGGAATCAGTGGTTTCGGGGCTGAGAGCCACAGACAGGAAGTCAGAAAGTACTTCGAAATCGATTAACAAACTTGTTGGTTGTGGTGTTTTTGTGGGATTTGTGTTGACTTATCCAATTTTATTTTGTTTGACTCTTTGCACCTTCATTTTGAATGTGGCCATTACCTGTCTAAACTAGACACCCTCACAAAATAACCAGTAAATAAATATTTGTTCTGTCTTTAGTCTTTTGTTCATTGTTGATTGTTGTTGATGTATTTTTATTCATTCTCTCTTATAGCTGACAGTCGGACCGGTGGACGGGATAGGTCGAGAATACACGCCTGGGAAGAGTTTTAGTTTTAAGGTCAGAGGTGATCCCGGGGCAAAGGTCAGCCTGGTGGTTGTGGACAACGCTGTGTATCTGCTCAACAGGGACAGACTTACACAGAAAAAGGTGCGTGTGTTTATTGTGGATTGAAAGTGTGTTATAGCATTAATAACAGTAATTTACCATGAAAACTGCAGGCATCATTTAAACAAAGGAAAATACCCGAGAACTGGAAAAATGATAAAGCTATGTTTTTTGTTTTTTTTTACCAATCAAACAGAGGAAAGGCACACACACCAAAAAGATAACTGGTGCTGAATGATGCTGTTATTCAAAAGCACAAATTCTTTGACACATTTTGTGGACATAGTTTTTTAGTTTCTCAATTTGTTTTCAGTGTTTATCCACCAAAAGTTTGAAAATACTGTGGTGTCACAAGTCAGCAGGTTTACTTGTTATTCTGAGAAGCATTGTTAATGTTTTTGTTCTGTACTGAAACTCCAAAACAGAACTGCATAAACCTCATGTCACCTTGTCCTCAATGGGACCTTTTCCTCAGATTTGGGACGTGGTGGAACACGGAGACATCGGCTGCACCCGAGGGGGAGGCAGAGATGCTACTGCAGTGTTCTCTGATGCAGGACTGCTCTACTCCTCCAACACCGGGTTCAAAACCCACCCCAGACAAGGTACCTTCGAGCATGGAGCAGCTGCCTGCTCAGTCTTCGTGTTTGTGTTGTGAATTAAAACCATAAAAACACAGATGTGAGCTTCGTTTTGGTAGTTTTCATTAGATGCAAAAAGATATTGCAGTTGAATAGAGGAGATATAGGAGGTATGCAAAGTCTGCCTTAAAGATATTGGTAGGTAATGAGCTGGATATAAAAGGCTTTAATTACAACCTGTTATTTGTGACCTTTTTTCTTTAAATCTCTCTCTTTTTCTTGAAAATTGGGTAGTGGGGTTGAAATATATGTATTGATAGTGTGTTTTTGCCAGGCTTTCCCCTCAATGTAAAGACAATGTACTTTTATACATGTAGATAAATGAAAACCTATTTAACCTTATATAACTACTAAATAAGTAGCTGCTCTAAAAATTGCTGTCTGCTGTTTGAGTCCATATATCCCTTTGTTTGTGAAGGTCATGTTTGTGCTGTGTGTTTGCTGAAAGTGAAGCAATACTGGAGCTGCTAAAGGTGGATTTCTTGTATAGTCTCTAAATAAGTCTGTGGTTGTGTGAAACTACATATTACAGTGCTATCTATGTATTAAGCTTCTGATGCACCATAAGTTGTTATAGGCGGTTTTGGGCAGTAACGATTTACTAACTACTACTGATGATGTTAATGATCAGAAAACTTGATAATATAGTTGTTTGTGTCATGGTTTCTGAGTAACCTTTTACTCATTTGTATTTAGGCATATTTAAGAATGACTTGTACATCTGAAAAGGTTTAATTAATTTTGACTGTTTTGGGTCACCTGCCTTTAGATGCACATGAAGGTTAATGGCATCCCGTATTTAATCTGTAGGGTTTAACATGGCGTTAGCCCTCACTTTGCAGCTATAACAGCTTCAGTTCTTCAGGGAAGGCTGTCCACAAGGTTTAAGAGTATGTTCATGGGAATTTTTGACTAGAAGGCCTGGCTCACAGCCTCTGCTCTATTCCATCCCATGTCCTATCTGGTTGAGGTCAGGACTCAAGTTCTCCACACCAAACTCACTCATCCATGTCTTTATGGACCTTGCTTTGTGCACTGGTGCACAGTCATGTTGGAACAGGAAGAGGCAATCCCCAAACTGTTTCCACAAAGTTGGGAGGATAAAATTGTCCAGAATGTCTGGCTGTCCTGAAGCAGTAACAGTTCCTTTCTCTCTAACTAAGGGGCCTGGTCCGATCCCTGAAAAACAACCCCACACCATGAATTCATGACGTGGTGTCCTAATACTTTTACTGATTATATATGTAAGAGTTCACCTAAAGGATCTGGGGACTATGGTATTAAATGCTGAACTGAACTCCATAAACTACAGTCTAACATAAGCTGTAAGACTTTCCAGGTGCTTTAAAATAAAATGTGTCGTAGTGCTTAAAGAGTCATTTGTACCACTGTCGTTATACCCGAATTGACATGTTATGTTGTTGGTCTTACACCTCCTTTGGTTTCCGTTTTAGTTCTTGTTGAATTGCTTTCAGTTCCATCATCTCGTTGTTCTGGAGGTCTTTTTCTTTCCGTCTAATGCAATCTTTTCTCGCAGGCGTGATGTAGTTTTTATTATTATTCTGGTATATCCCAACTTTTTTGGCACTACAGTGTCAACACAAAAAAGAATGTACCTTGCCGTAATACCGTCAGTGTTATTGTTTTGATAGAAAACATCCCAATCTGTAGCCAGATTGACAGTTTTGAACAGCCACTAAGCTCCTCCTTATACTTGTCCTGCCAGACACGGACAGTCTTGCCATTTTTTAAGGGCGGACCTGAAAGTGGGAATCATTTGGATGATGTTATGATAGGAGTTTGAGAGGGGGGCCTAATATTAGCAGCATATGAGTCATTAAATTGCCATAGCATTTGTCCACTGTCTTATTTGTATCTTATTTGTTTATTAAAGCTTTTGACTGTATATATACAAAAGGGATGAGCCACTGAAATAACATTTAAACTGTCATGCGACAATAAAACTCTCCACTAAAACCCCAAATACTTGTGTGAAAAAGCTGCTATTAGCACAGTGTCTTCTACCACAAATGAAAATTATAAGTAGACATTACAGTTTTTTTGCAATCCGAATACATAGGCAGTGTAATATTGATCAATCCTGTAATTAAGACATAATTGCTGAAACTGCATCTTATACATCCTCTATATCTATCAGCAGCAGTGATTGCCCAAAATTTATTTTTTTTAATAATTGGTCATTTACTTATTGTTGGTAAGTTGTTACACAAAACTAACACTACTGATGCAGTGTTGATTTGTACAAAGATTGTACATGTTAAATGTTGATAAACAAAATCATGTTTTTATTCTCCCCTCTCTTCAGTCCTGCAGTGTCCAGGCAGTGCCAGAAGGAGGCGGTCTATTGAACAGTTGCAGCGTAAAGCCCAGCTGGGTGAGTATCCTCAGGTCAATGACTTTTGTTTAACTGGGAACAGGTGGGAGGGAGAACTTCATAGTTCTGTCTGGTGATTTGAGGTAACTGAGGCTCAATTGAGATTGACTAGTATAAAATGTACGGCCAAAATCTGCTCTCCTCTACTGTCTATGCTCGTCCTCCCTTGTAACTTCAGTTTAATTAATTGGTCATTTAGGGAAAGAAGGACACTACAACAAACTGACATTGTAAAATTATGAAGTTGTAATAGCCAATGTGTTAGTAAAAGTGTCATTTTTACACATCCAACAGGCATAGAACAATATTCTCACCCCATTGAGGTTGTGTTTCTGCCAACCTGATGAATGCAAGCTCTTTTTTCAGTCTCATTTGAGCTCTGGTTAGGTCTAGGTCTCCACTAACTCCTGAGGAAAACATCCCTCTGGATAGCTGATTCCACTTTCTTCACCTGCCGCTAACTTTGTCTGACTGCAGAGCAAGTAGCTGGGCACTTACTGTCGCAACAAACGAAAAAAACAGCTACCAGCTGCTGCTGCTACAAACGTGCTATTAAAACCAAAACAACTACCACAAGAAGCTAAAAAGCTGCATAAAGTGTTCTCCACTACCAGCAACCAATTTCCCATAAAACATTGTTGTTTCCTTAATTGTTCAAATAAAAGATGTTGAATATTGCCTCTGAGCTGGTTCCCTCTCCTCCCCTACTTCTGCCTCCAGAGAATCATTACAAAGAGAAGCTGGAACGTCGCTGCTGTAAGGACGGCCTCAGGGAGATTCTCATGCCGTACTCCTGTACACGACGCTCCCTCTACATCACAGAGGGCTGGGAGTGCATGCGGGCGTTCCGCCACTGCTGCGCAACTTACAGGAACCAAGTGTTTGACACCCAGATTCCCACCACCCCACCACCTATAACCACAGCCCCCCCAACAACTACTACCTCTCTCCATAGGCCCATTATACCATTCTATGATTTAGAATCAAAAGTAACTCTTGAAGGGACATATTTCCTCTCCCGGGAAAATGGTAATTACGGTTCCTCTTTCTGTTTGATTTTTAGTAAGCAAGATATCTTGAACGTTTGCTACTTATCACTAAACACAATATTTCAATAGTTTTGCAGATATTTGGGCATTAACCAAAGTACTAGACAAATTAAAAATATGACATGACGATGGAGCCAGATTTAAAGTCAGGAGATAATCAGTTCATTAATATGTTGGATATATAAAAAGAAGTCTAGAGTAAACCTGCTAATCATAAATAATATGTCCACATAGAGCATACACGTTTACGTGGACCGCCTGGACAGCCTGGAGAGCGTGGACTACCTGGACTACCTGGACTACCTGGACTGCCTGGACTAGCTGGACCACCTGTATACGCACGTCCTGGAATGGCTGGACGGCTTGGACAGTCTGGACCTGAAGTGCACATGGCAAGGGAGGTAGTGGATGAAGAGGAGGAGGAGCAGGAGGAAGAGTGGGAGTACCTGGATGAGACTCAAGTTTATCTGCGATCCAAGTTCTACGAGTCTTGGCTGTGGATGGATGTTAACCTGCCCGTCCAGGCAGAGACAGACGGGTGAGTGAAACATTAGAGTAGAGATTAAATCAGAGGCAAACAATTTGTTTACAGCATCATTCTTTACATCTGAGTTATATTATATTACATGTTCAAGTACAGAAAAGACAACTAACCTGATGAACATAGCTTTTACATTTTTTATATATTTTTCTTGATTACTTGTTGTCTTTCCTTTTCTCAATCCCATAAAAATAATAATTGAGTGCAGAAACAGTTTTTCAAGACAACAGCTGACTTCTCAGGACTTATATCACTAGAGCGCCAAACAAATTGGACACTCAACTTCCCATTTTAAAAATATAGCATATGAAGTCAGCATGAGATGCACCACACTAAACAGTGTACAGTGGCACCCCCTTGTTCCCATGGACCAGCAACAGGGTCCTCAAAAGTCTTGTCTAAATCCAGCCAGTGATATTTGACGTACCATGCCTGTTGGATAAAAAGATGGTTCAGTGAGAAACCAAAGTCTCTCATTATCATTGTCATCATGTGAGGCAAAGCACATAGCACTGTGAATTCCCTGGGTTGCTTCATATTTTGTTTGGTCAGTGATAACAGCTGAATAAACAGCTCATGATCAAGAACACTGACTCCATTCCCCTGAGTTAACCAAACACTGATTTCTGCTACGCTGTTCTTTACAGCAGTGTGTGTGTGTGTGTGTGTGTGTGTGTGCACATACACTGGTGTCCTTGTCAACCCAAACTGCAAAGTTGCTCTTATTGTTTATCACCAAGTTACTGTGGCCCCTGACACAAAGAAAAGAACATTTACATTTTTAAATCTTGCTTTCTTACATTAAAAGAACATTTATACAGCTATGATATACCATTTTTTTTTTACATCTATCAAAATGGAAATGTGCTTTTGATCCTGAACCTCCTTGCTGGTAATACAGACATGAATCTGATCAACAGGTTGGCGTCCAAGAACGTGGAAAATCCCTTACCTGACAGCATCACTGAATGGGGAGTCATGGCCATTAGTGCTTCACCTCATACAGGTAGGCTCAGGAGGAGGGGGAGGTCATAGTCAAGTTACATAATTACATTGAGGCACCCGCTTTGAATGGTTGCATTAATAAACTTTAACTGGCTTCATAATTGTGTCACTTGAAGAGGTGATATTATGCTTTTTGGCTTTTTTATTTGTGCATGTAATAGGTTTGCAAAGTGAAAAAGCCCAAACTCCACCTCAAATGGAGTCTGCATCTCCCACAGAAAACACTGCTCAACTGCCTGAAAACATCTTGATTGTAGTCCAGCCTTCTTTTCTGTTACCACGTTGCGTCACATCGTGACACGCGTCATAAGTTCAGTGGCTAATCAGGTACGCCCTCAAAAACACCGGTGGAAAAACACACTGTGCTGCAGAGCCCCGTACCAAGACGTCCACCTGCTGCCCCCCCTCATCCCCACTCTGAACGTTAAACAGTCAATGAACATAAAGTTGTTACTTTGATGTAGAGACAACGTTACGTATGAAAGATCAATGTGTTGCAGAGCAATAATTGACCACTCTGAAACTCTTGCTTCAGTCTTGGTTGCTAAGCTGGTTCAGGAACATATACAGCTGAACCAAAGCCGTGTTTACATGCTTGTCAGGACCCGTCCTACTCTGCTTCTGATGCGCTAGGTACTGCGCAAGCGCAACTCCCAACAAAGATCTTTCAGGAGTGAGATGCATCACTCCATAGCACCAACAGGGTGGTAAACACACAGGGTGAGGCTTCACAGAGAGGAGCTGCAGCAATGTACAGTATGACAAAACCTATGCTAAATAAAACCATGCAGACCTGTTCTCGTACAACCCCTAAATAAAATGAAGAACCTGAAAATGAGCATATTGTGACCACTTAAAAGTGTGAAAGCACAATAAACCTAATTCTTAAAGGCTGACCAAATTGTTCTCACTTTGCAAAAGAGTTTGAAAACTCAAATCACTAAACGCTAAGGATAATGGACCTACTACAAATGCTCGTACATATTTATCCATCCCATCACTGCAATGTACTTCTGAATGTCTGTAGGTTTCTGTGTTGCCGAGCCGTACAACGTCAAAGCATGGAAGCATTTCTTTGTTGACCTGAGGCTGCCATATTCAGTGGCGAAGAATGAACAGGTTGAGATTAAAGCCGTCATCCACAACTACGGCCACGATGACCTGCATGTAAGAAAATCACCTTAAAATTACACAGCACAGACACTTCCTTCTTATTCAGTCGGGGAATTGAGTAAAGATAAAATACATTTGCTACAATAGGAGTTCCCTGATAGATAAAACAAAACAAAAATCTTTCTCTGCAGAAGTTATAGCAAGACAGGAGCACTGCAAAAACTGAGCTCTCAAAAACAAGAAAAAAAACATTAAATTGGGGAGGGGTTGCTTAAAATAAGCAAAATTATCTGCCAACAGAACAAGAATATTTCACTTTCTAGTTAACGCCAAAAAAACTTGACACAAGTGAAATTCTCATACATACATAAAAGCCGCCTGGTAAGAAGAAATATCTTGTCAGACAAAAAACAAGTATATTTTGCCTTCAATTAAGATAATTAATCTTACTAAGATTTTAGTTTTTGCATTGAGTCTACAGCCATGTTAGCACCTCTGAGTCTGTACTCAACATGCTAACATGCTCACAATATTGCTAACATGCTAGTTTAGCAGTATAATGATCTCCATCTTTGTTTAGCATGATTGCATGCGAACAGTTGCTAAGTAGCACTAAACAGAAAGCACAGCTGAGACTAATTCGAATGTCATTACTTTTGCAGGAATGTGGTCAGAAACTAAAGTACTAGCCAAACTGACATTTTGACCAAATAATGATGCTAGATGAAAAGTTAAGGGATCACCACATTGATTAACAACAGAGCAATGTTGCCATTCTTGGAACCATGTTGCTAGCATAGCTAAAGATAAAATGCAATGTATATTCTCTTTTCATTGAAATACAATAAAATGAAATTAAATGAATTTGGGATTATCCTGTGACTGGTTCCTGTTCAGGTGAGGGTGGTGTTGATGAAGACGGAGGGCATGTGCAGCATAGCCTTTAAAGACAGACACACACAGGAAGTGACGCTGCAGGCCGGCTCCTCTGTTGTGGTGCCTTACACCATCGTACCACTGGTGGTGGGGAAACTTCCTCTGGAGGTGATGGTGGTCGGCAGAGACATGATGGGAGGAGACCGCATCCAGAAACACTTACGGGTGGTGGTGAGTCAGTCTCGATGATGAAGATGTCATGGCAGGATAATCAGGGTAGGATGTTAATGGGAGCCAATAAAGATGAAGTGTCTTTGTTTTACTGAAAACAAAGTCAGCAGCTAAAACAGAAAACCTGATATTCTGGTGTTTCTGTAATCGAATGTCACAATAATTTTATTATTATGGTATTTCTATGGTCTCTAATCATTTTCTTTTTAGACACTATGCAAACAGAAATACATAAAAATAGTTCAAAATAGAAATATGTATAAGAAGGGAATTAAAAGATAACACAGAATTACTTGACTAATTATCTGCTTTTAACCCAAACAGGTGGATGGAGTTCAAAAGACTGAAGTATGGAGTACAGTGTTGAACCCGGCTGCTGAAGGAGGTAAGAAGGTAGAAGTGATGCTTGCATTTTTTACACTTTTAAACAAGGATTAGGCAGTTAAAGTGGACATGTTCTCACAGTCCTCCAGGACTTATTCTGATGTGAACTACAAATGTCAAACTTAAATTGGAAAAGGTTTTGTGTTGATTGGCCCAAAAGCATTCAGAGTCTACTAACATAAGTAACACAGGCTGCATTTATTATAAAGAAAACTGAATTACCATCTTTGACGTATCCTTATCATGTTGTGGATGATGTGTTGTGTGATATGTTTCAACAGTTTGTTTGTTTAGTAGAGTTGACACAGGCAGAAACATGTCGTTTTTTAAATTTTGGGCAAAAAACACAAACTCAACTAGACTTCTTGTTTTCCTTTCTTACTGACAAAACAAATTTACCACTGACTGTGCTGTGTTGATTGGTTGTTGGGCCTTCAGCACTCCCTTTATTCTGATTAGCTAATGTGCTCCATCAGTTATGTTTGCGCTGTGTTGAAATGTAGGTTCTACCTTAGGCCACTTTACGATCACAGAACATAGGATTCTTGGAACATCTTATCCAGGTAGTTTCATTGGTTAGAATCAAGCTATCACTGTACTAAAGTCTCTTTTAACCTGATCATGTGGAGCCACTTGATAACTGGCCAAACCCACTCAATGCAATTCTGCTGACTGATAAGAGATTCACCCCACTTGATATGGTCTAGTAAGGTAAAGGTATGGTGTACCTTTGTAGCCCATATATTATATTATTTAGTAGCTGCTATCCATACCTTACCTGGTGTGATTTTGAAATTCAGTGAAAATAATGTCTAGGTCATTTTTGTTCCTGTTTGCCATCCCTAGTGAGTTTTCTTACAAGCTGTAATGTTCTTTCTGTGTGTTGCCACAACGATCATGACAATAAATGCTTTTACGACATGTTAGACATCTGCAATACTGAAACAAAGGTAATGCATATTTTTGAATGTTCCACTTTTGAGACAATTAAATTTTAATCACAGCTTTTCCATATTGGTTCAAAGTTCAATGTGATTACAGACACAGCAGGCTCTAAAAAAATAGACCGCAGTTTGGTAGTCACATCAGTAATCACATCACTGGTTAGTGCTTTTCTGAACTCAGCACCTTCAAGGCTCAGGTTTAGCTGCTGCGGTCTATACAGGTTTTGCAAGGAATGGATCCTCTTCAGTGTTGGCTTAGACAGTCATGAAGTTTAACTATATGGCTGTGTTTCTATCCTCTGCAGGAACGCAGATGGTTCGTGTGGGCAAGATCGAACTAGAGTCAGTAGTGCCGAACTCTGTGCCAGAGACATACATCAATGTCAGAGGTCAGTCACTGACAGAGCGGTTAGAAGGATTAAAAATAAATCTAAGAGAATGGATTGATTCCTGATTCTTCCTCTCCACTCCAGGTAATGTGTTGGCAGACAGCATTGATAACTCCATCAGTGAGGACTCTTTGGCCTCTCTGATCCAGATGCCCGGTGGCTGCGTGGAGCAGAACCTGGCCAGCATTACTCTGCCGCTCATCGCCACCCTCTACCTGGACCGAGCCAACAGCTGGGAGAGTGTAGGGGTGGAGCGCAAGGCTGAGGCTCTCCGATACATCAGGAGAGGTTAGAGAGACATTGATAAATGCATGAATCAGTGGATGATGAATACAGTAATGGATGAATGGGTAGTTAGAAGGATGGATGGATAGTTGGCTAGATTTACAGATTGATGGATGAATGAATAGACTGGTGATAAATAGCTAGTTGGATACATGGATGGATAGATGAGTGGCTGATGGATAAACTGCAGCCTTTGTGGACAGATGGATGAATAGTAGTTAGCTAGATGGATGGATAGATTAAGCATTTTCTTTCATTTTGAACAAGTTAAGACGTCTCTCTCCTTTCCACCCCATCTATAAATTATTACCTGTTCTTTGTTTTCAGGCTATGAAAACCAGCTAGCCTACAGAAAGAGTGATGGCTCTTACCCCCCCTACCGCAGAGAAGGCGCAAGTACATGGTACTGTCATAAACCGTATATACTGCATGTACAGATGGGTGTCAAATGAAAGGAAAAACCAACATGAAGTGTCCTAGTGTGGAGTCAGGCCACCACAAGCCTCCAGAACAGCTTTAGTGCTCCTTACCTTGTCTGTGGAACAACCTTTATTTAATTGGGTGATCTCATGAGAGCAGACAGTCAAATACATCACTAAATAGATCTGAAGATGAAAGTTTATAATATATAATTTGGTTTTATGGAGATGGTAAAGGAGAGCACTGAGATCAGGTGACTGTAGAGGACGTGGCATTTTAATAATTTACATAGTCACCAAACCATTTAGTGATCTCTTGTGGATGGAACCATCTGCATTGGATATTTCTCTTTCTATCTTTTGTGCAGGATTTCTGGATTCATCCTGTTAAATATATATATATAATATATATATATATATATATATATATATATATATATATATATGTGTATATATATATATGTGTATATATATATATGTATATATATATATATATATATATGTATATGTATATATATGTATATATATATATATGTATATATATATATATATGTATAATCCTAGAAATACTAGTAGACAGATTATTTCAAGTTATGTGGATTTTCAAACGATTTCTCTGTGAAGCCTATTAAGATATCTGATTTTAAAAAAGATCATTGAATACATGCCACATTCTGAAAATACTGTCGAACAGTAATGAAAAGGTCTACATGTATTGATATCAGTGGTATAAGATAAATAATGTGTGTTTTAAAGTGACCAAATGTAATGCTAATCACAGTCCACCTGAATGTCAGGATCACGGCGTACGTGGTGAAAGTTTTCTCCATGGCTCACTCCATCGTTGGCATCAACAATCAGCAAGTGTGTGAACCTCTGCTCTACCTGGCGAAGAACAAACAGCGTATTAGTGGGAACTTCGTAGAGGACAACCCAGTTTACAGCACTACCATGACTGTGAGACACACAAACACTCAAACACCCACCAAGGAAACTTTTTTCCCTATTCTTTCACTCTCCTCATCCTTCTTTCAATTCACTTTCATTAATAAATATCAAAATAATTGAAAAATCCTCCCAATTAAATACACAATAAAACACCCACTGTAAGTACATACATATTGTATCAGCTGAGGACTCTGTGTTTATTGTATGCTAGTATTCTTTGTTAGAGAGCAAGTTCACTCTAAATCTTAAAACAGTAAAGTGATAACACAGCTGTTCTGCTAGCAGACATCTTTTGAGCAAACTTAAATGTCCTCAGTACAGGAAGAAAAGTTAAAATAAAAATGAACAGAAGTCAGAACTGAAGAAGTCTCTCAGGTGAGAGTCAAAATGTCCACGAGTATCTTCAACAAAGTCCAGTTAACCCTGATACCTTCCTTCAATAACTGACCTGGATGACTGAGAACCTTCACAGATATCTAACAAATTTTGTGTCTCCAGTTTGTGTCTCCAGGGTGGTCTCCGTGGCGATGACCCTGAGACAACCCTGACGGCCTTCGTCCTCATAGCATTCGCTGAGGCCAAGCAGGCAGGAATCAGCTGCAGTGATCCAAACACGAACGTAGAGGTAATTCATGCAAACATATTATCTTGTGTCAAGTTGGATTTAATGTTTAGTTAACTTTTGCTTGTTGCCTGTAAAACACTTTTTTACCTTGTTGCCATTATGATCGGTGGTATTACCAGTAATATTGTTTACCATATCTGTCTGCTGTAGTTAGTTATCAGAAATACAGCTGAATACCTGAAGAGAGCGCTGATGAAGACGGGGAGGAGACCGTACACTGTGGCTATCGCCTCCTATGCGCTGGCTCTGCTGGGGAATACTGGACTCTACAACGCGAAACAAACTTTACTCAGCGCTGCAGCTCGAGGTATCCTGTGTACTCAGCCCTGTTTCATTTGTACAGTACACAGAATCTTACCTGCAAAGACATCAAGTTACTTGTTGTCCCTTTAATAACTGCTTCATTCTATTTATTTTATTTATTTATTGCCAAACATCAGACCTCTAACCAAAACTATAATCTTAAAACTGACATACCAGCTGTATACCACCTTTCTCTCTAGTCTAGCTCTTATTCAGAGTAAATGAAACGGTAAAGAAACATTTAACAAACATACAGCATGTAGCCATATGAATTATTTTATACTGAACATACCAGAATCATCCTAATTATGTTGTTAGTCTTAAAAAAGCTGCAGAGTTGTTTTGTTGGTTAAAGAGTGATAGTATGTTGCTCTTACACAGGCGCTCCCTCCCTCCCTCTCTCTCCTCCAGGTGGAAGCCACTGGCCTGACAGTCAGAACAGCTTGTTCACCTTGGAGGCGACCGGCTACGCCCTGCTGGCTCTTATCAAGTTGGGTCACCTGGAGGAAGCTGCACAGCCATTTAAATGGCTGAACAGCCAGCGGAGGAGAGGAGGCGGCTTCGGCACCACTCAGGTAAACGGCAGGGCAGGTCTGGCAGCTGACCAACAGTTTCTTACTGCCTTTTCAAATTTCACCTGCTCCAGGCTCTGATTAGCGGGTACCGCCTTATGTTGCCTACACAGTCGACTGTTCTGTTTCATTATGGTAAATGCAGAAGTCCATTCATACTATTCAGATGAAGCCATAACACACTGTCTGTTATGAACAGTTATGGTGAAAATGGATTGACATTCATGCTCAGTCTTAGGGAGCAGTTCCTATATACATATACTGTTCATATTCTTAGTTTCCCCACAACCTAATGCAATCTAATACAACAGTCATACAATAAATTCTTTCCACATTTTTACTGTTTAAGAGAGATGCTGAATCAACCGCATGATCATTTTACAGGATGTAGTTTGTGATGCTGTTGAATTGTATTGCATACAGAGAGGTGTTTCTGATTTTTAGCCTAACCTCATTAATGTAAATGAGGTGGACAAAATAAAGAAAAGAAACTGCCAGTCTAACACCTTTGGACCTTTCATCTGCATCTCGTAAGTTTAGCACTGACTTAATTTTTCATTTTAGTAGTTTATATTTTGATACTTTTAACAAGAATCTGTGTTCAGGCTTTTTTAACAGCATCTCTCAGTATCTCAGTTGAAGCCCCGGTAAAATAACCCAATCAGGCTAAACATTCACACAAAGCTGTTTATCAACTCAGTAAGTCACCCTGGGTTTCCCAATCAAGGCAGGAGCACGTTCACAATGTTGCCAGTCGCAAACATGGACAAGTCTGTTGGCAGCAGAGCGCCATGTTTTTCAAACAAAAGGCAAACTATAATATTGGACAAATACAAAGACGTTTACAAATAATCCAGGTTAAAAGCAACACAGCAACCAAATGCAGGAAGCCGACTGTGAATGTGTAAGTTAATAGGCTTATAATATCACTGTCCAATCATTAAGGCATGAAGAGCTCTGACTATAATTCTGTTTGTGTATTCCACAAAATGAAAGCATTGGTTCGACATAACCATTCTGTGTGTGTGATCGTTTCAGCCGCAGCATCTGCGCGTCGGCACTTCAACAGACTTTACTTTCAAGAACTTCTCGTCACTTCACAAATCAGAGTTACTTATTTGTTTAACACGCTCAAAAATGTTCCAAACATTGTTTGAAATAAACTTCACAGAGCAACGAAACAAATAAAACTCCATTCATGACCAAAAAAAAAGAAAGACGATCTTAAAAACTCGCCCAAAGTACCTGCGTCTACATAGATAAAGGTGGTGTGCAACATGACCAGTCTCTGCTGTAAGAAACCTAAAGTTAGAATGAAACGGACTTGGGAGTAAATAAAAAATAAATATAAAAACATCAATCAAAGCGTATGCAGCATATTAAAAGTACAAGACGTTAGTGCTTCAGTCAATCTCTGCTGTAGGATGAGATCAAACCCACACAAAAGCATCTCCGCAGTCTGCGGGATCTTCTGCGAATGGTGATGCCAATAGAATTGATTGGTCAGTAGGCAGTTCTTTTACATCATCGATCATAACTAGCATGCTCTGCAGCAGGTTATGCATTCAACATTTCGCCACAAGTTACCGTGGCGAAATAAACCACCGCTAAGAGTTAAACGTGAAATTAGCTCACTAACATAAAACCTGCTTTGTACTACAGCCCCCAGGAATATAAATAACAATTACAACAAGATACTACAAATGATACACGTGTTGTTAAACTAATAAAGAGCCATCAGTTATGTTAGGCACATAGCATTGATGAAGTGTCAGACAGTATAGTAGCTATAGTAAGGTTAGAAGATAAAGACTTTACCCAAATAAAATACAGCGTTACTATAGTCTTTCTTATCAGTTCTGTTTTCCTTCTCTGTCTTCTCTCAGTCCACCATGGTGGTGCTGCAGGCGCTGTCAGAGTACCTGATTAACAAACCTCCTCCTAATGACCTCAATCTGGATGTGGATGTAAGGATAAAAGGACGCAAGGAACTCCGCTACCATTTCAACCCCAAGACTGCCTACGGTGCTCGTTCCTCCAAGGTGAGAGACTTGAAACTGAATGTAACATCCAGGAGAGTTAATCAGTAGGAGACACTATGATGATGTTTCTCACATGATGTTACGAAAATCAGTGAGTTTAGACATTTAGGGATTTGAGAGCAATAGTGGATGCAAGAGCAACGTCAGGGAGTGTATTTGTGATGTACGTGTTTCAGATGTATTAACTCAAAAATGTCTTCTTCTATGGTGCTTTTGTTCTGCAGTTGCCTGATAATCTTGATTTAGAAGTTGAGGCTCGAGGAAATGGACAGGGAATACTGGAGGTATGACATATTTTGTTTAGCATCATTTTTCTTTAAAAAAAAAGTACATACACATATGGTACATAAATTAAATCAGATCACATGACCAACTCTGCAAATGGAGATTGGTATGTGAGGCTTTATCTGACCATAAAGTTTTTTTCTCTCGTGTCTGTCTTTTGTTTTAAATGTTGTGTCCACTCGGACTCAAGGTTGTGACCAATTACAACCAGCTACATGATGTTGATGAGAAAATGCCCTGCAAGCACTTTGAGCTCGACGTCACTATTGAAGAATCCAGCGGTAACTCAAGTTCTCACAATGTTTCACACATGACGCATGATGTCTTGCTCTTTAATGTCCTGTTATTGTAGGTCATGTGAAGTCACGTGTAGTGCCACAGAGGGATGAAATCCATTTTAGCAAAGATCAAAATTTCCTAGAGATTATTGTTTTCTTGATTTACATTTACATTTATTCATTAGCTGACGCTTTATCCAAAGCATTACAATTGCTATACATGTCAGAGGTCGCCCTGAGCAACTAGGGTTAAGGTCTGCTCAGGGCACAGTGGATTGAACCGGTCTCACACCAAAGGCGCTTAACCATTGCATCCACCTCTTGATATATTGTGAAAACAACATGGTATCATAACATAACAGAGAAGTTAAAACTGACAAATGTTTCTTAATGTAACTGCCAGGACATTTTCTAACATCACATGTTCAATTAATTTCTAGAAATGATAACAGTGTTATTAAGAGAAAAATAACATACATACTGTAGCATAACTAAATAAAATAATTATACACTCCACAGCATAAGCACCCCAACTTTACATAAAATAATGCTTTGTTTCTGTCTTAAAACAGAAAAGCCTCCAGCAGATGTAGAAAAATCCTATCAGATAACCATCAAAGTGAGGTGAGTTATTCTTATTGTCTTAAATGAAAGTTTAAACTTTTTAACTTTTATTAAAATTGAAAGGGAATAAAAACGTTCTGAGGCACAAGGTGAGGCAAAGTTTAATCTCAGGTCCAACTGTGTGGTGATGCCTTCATCTTTGCTGTTGGATGACAGTATCAGGTTGATACTGTATATATGATGCTGCTCACATGCTCAAACATTTTATCAGTGTTCTCCTATTCTATTGATAATTAAATGGAAGACTGGCTTTCTGTTGACATTGTCTCAGGTTTAGTATTTCTTGTCAGTGCTGGTCTCTTCTGTCCCACAGGGCTTTAGGACCCAGAGATGTCAGGATGGTGGTTCTGGATATAAGTCTGCCCACCGGCTTCACCCCAGAAAACTCAGACCTAGAGATGGTAATCAGCCTCTTCTATTAGTGCTAAAAATATTTTCCATTCATAGACAATGATTTAAAATCACAAGAGAATGCTTAATAGTTTTACTGACAGTGCTTGTGCTTTTATTTTGGAAAACACCTGCAGTGATAATTTACCATTTTTACTACTGAGAGGAGTAAAGTAGTTAAACACATGAAAGACCCTGCCAGAATGATATTAATATGGATTCTAAGAACAATTAACTTAATTTATATAAAAACTTTTTTTTTCACATGCTGGACAAAAAAGAGAAAGTCACTATAAAATGTTTTGGGAAACTAGTCAGTGAAACTGGGACGTCCACTGAGCACTAAGTTTTTTGTTTTGTTTTTCCGAAGCAGAAAGCATGTATGTACTTTCTCATTTTTAAGGCGGCATATGTCACCTGAATGTTCAGTAATTTACATTGGAACAAACTCGCACTCAGATAGAAGTTTATAAGAGTTTAGTACTTTGTGAAAATGATGTGTGACAGCTAAGATGGGACTGGTCACATGTTAGGGCTGTTGACTGATTCTGTATATGTGTGTGCATTTGCCTAGCTGTCAAACTCAGTGGACCGTTACATCAATAACTTCCAGATTGTTGATAACCTGAGTGCCAGAGGCTCCCTGATCATCCATCTGTTCAAGGTAAGACACTGTAGTGAACAGTCAGATTTGCTTGTTTGCAACTACAATGAGTTTGACTTGCTGCTTCATGTCATTGATCCTGTAGTCGTGTGTTCATGAATAACTGGTCTCTTAAGTCTGTTTTTGCACCCACAGAATAAATGTCTATATTAATATAAGTATTTTTCCAATAGGTGTAGATTGAGGAGATTCCAGGTTTTACTCTGCTGTTACACAGATAACTCTGTAAATCATCTTCTTAGAAGAGGACCCTATACTCGGGAGCTCAGGCTTACTAAATGCATATACTCACAGGTTGTGCTTCTCTTTTCTGTTGTAATAAATTACCCCCACCCCCCCTTCTCCTCTCAGGTGTCTCACAAAGAGCCAGAGATCCTGGTGTTCAGGCTTCAGCAGAGCTTTAAGGTCGGCCTCCTCCAGCCATCCGCTGTTACTGTCTATGAGTATTACAGCCCAGGTACGAGAACACACCATACTGACCATCACAGCCTTTTACTACATTTTATGATGTTGTGATAATGAGATAAATGTGTAGAAAAGGACAACGGAAGCAATTGGTTCTGGTTCTTGGGGGGGCGCCTTCATAGATACTGTTTGACTGCCTCACACATACACAAGCCATTTAATAAAATTATTCACCTGTTCTTTAACTCTGATGGCCTGTGTTTTAAGACTGATAAATGTTGACTGCTTAGCTCAGACTGCAAAAGTTCAAATGTTAAAGTAAGAAAGATGTTTTGTTTGATATACTGTGTTATATTTCAGTGTGTCTCTGCAGTCTCTCGTGTGCTGACCTTTGCTCTGCCTCCAGAGACCTATGGTTGCACATGATCATATGTCAGATTAGACGTTGATTTCCAGTAAAGAGGAGGTAAACTGGCAACTCAAACCTTTAAATAAATACGACAGACAGAGTGGACCCAGCCAGCAATGGGCTTCCACAGCTTGCCCCAATGTGGATCCCGGGTGCAAGCCCATAATGGGGCCCACATTTGCCGCCCACATGGGCTCCACATGTCATTGCTGGCTGGGGAGGTGTGAAAAGAGGTGTGAAGATAAGAAGAGGGTCAAGAGTTTTCATCTTTTAAATCTATATTATTTGAGTTCATAATATTCATTAATACATTTTAAAACGTGTTTTTTGAGATAACATATTTTATATGTATCCCCTGATGATGTGTGAATAATTGTTTTGTCACCCTTTTTCCTAAGTGGTATCTGAATTCATAATACACTAAGGGCGCCTGGAGATGGTGACCCAAGGTTGCTACAATCTTTAGATATAAAAAAAGAGATATCCTCTGATATTACTGGAAATGCTTCACAACAACAACAGTGTCATTGTTGATCAGCCTTCAGTCCCAACCATCCTCCCTCTCAGCAGGTCAAGATTCACTGCAGACTACATCTTTATGATACATACAAGAAATGGCTCACTACTGAAACATCGATGAAAGTCCAGTCTGAGAGAAACAAATTAAACGTATATAATGGTGACAGGAGTTCCCTGCTCTCTCTCTCTTTGTCACAGATCACCGCTGCAGTCGCACCTACTCTCCCAAGGAGGACAAAGAGGAGCTCACACGGATCTGTAGGGACAACGTCTGCCGCTGCACGCAGGGTAAAGTGTGCATGTTGCGGTGCACTGGTGGACATGTTTGTATTTATGTTGTCTGTTATTTTCATTTCGTTACTCTCTGTGTGCTCACGATCTCCAGGAGACTGCTGTGTCTCCAAAACCGACGGTGAAAACTTCCCCAACAAAGAAAGAGAGACGTTTGCCTGCAAGTCTTTACACCACGGTACGCTGTCACACGCTCGCATGCACACAGCTGAACTGTGTTTAAGTTTAAAAATTGGTCAGAAAGTAATTGCCAGTCAAATCCTTAAAATATATAGTAGGATCAATAATGATTATTACTTGCAGCGTTTATTAGTAGGCTTAGACTGACATAACCTTTCATTATACAGTGTATTTATAGTATGTAAAATACTGTATTATGCATGTAATGTATTATTAGCTGTATATGTGAGACATTTTGATCCCACTGTGGCTGAAGAAGAAAGGTGAGGGGCACATCAAAAACATTAATCCTCTCATCACAAACAAATTTAATGTCATCAGCACAGGATGTCAATAAACTACATCATTAAGAACACGGCAAAGATAACACCTTTTTTCTTGTGCTTCAGTTTTCCAGGTGAAGGTGCTGAGTGTCAGCCAGAGTTACTACGACAAATATGAGATGGAGATCACACAAGTTATCAAGCTGGGTAAGTCATTGCTGTGTCTGTGTTTTATGGTCATCGGCTCTTTTTTGAAAGAAAGGATTGTCCGCTAATAAAAGCCCCAGTAGTAGGATATGATATGACAAGTAAGATGTAAGGCATCACAATGAAGAATTTCCAAACAAATAGGATTATATCTTCGCAGTATGTTGTCAAAATCATTTATTAGTTGGACCCATATTCATACATGGTTGGAGGTTCTGTTATCTAGTAATGTGCAGCTATGTATCATGAATCTGAATCTTTCTCCTTCCTTCTAGGTGTGGAGGATGGAGTTGAAGTGGGCCAGAAGAGGATTTTCATGTCTCATGGAGGCTGCAGAGATGAACTCAACCTGAAGCAGGGCTCCCAGTATCTCATCATCGGCCCCAAAGATGACCGGTGGGACATTGACACCAACACAAACAGGTAAGGAGGAGATAACATAAGGGTGTCTCACCACTCTTCTCACTCCCAAGTAAGGCCAGTTCAACACAGGCAAAATACAAAGTAGCAGTTTTATTTTGTCTTTCGATATGAGAAAAGATGTCACAACCAAAAGGGGCTTCTGGCTAACTGCTAAAGAATGTTCAGTATCAAACTATTTACATCAAACAAAGGTTTACACATTCACAAATCACTAAAGCTGCTGTCACTACTTACAAAGGTTTTCACAACAAAGAACACAGATGGCCAATGGCTGGGCGTAGCAGCTCCCAGTGAGGAGGAAGAGCTGGGGTTAAAAGTGGCTTCTGTACTCCTGTTGACTAATTGTGACGCAGCAATCAAATCTGCTAAACCAATCTGAGTGCCCACCAATGGCGAGTTCAATCTCAAAACATTCTGCACTGGTGTGCAACGTTTTCAGATTGAATGACATGTTTGTTTTAAACGCGTTGCAACGGGCTTCGAGGTAAGTTTTCTCCGTTTGTTATTACTCAATCAGCTGCGACAAGTTTGTAAACACAAAGGTGTTAAAATGGTAGTAAAAATCAGCACGCTTGCTTACACAACGGTCCGTAAAATAACGGATAAAAATAAACATTTTGCTACGTTTTATCAGTGCTGAACTGAATTACCTGCAAGCACACACACGCACTCTCTCTCTAAGGAAGGAACAGCTAACAGTGAATGGTGAAAGAAAACAAATTTGACCAAAGGGTCATAACACATGAATGAGTAAAAAACATGGGAAAAGCTGTCATGCATATAAGCTACCAAAGTAGAAAAAATGCTTGTTGGTTGATCACAAGAACTAGAAAATATAAGCGTATATCAGCTGGTTAAAAAGTCATGCCATGCTGAAAATGGAAAGGTACATAAACACGGCCTTCTGATCTATTTAAACACAACACAAACTGTCTTAACTCCTCTCTTTCCTCTATTTTGCTCCCTGTCTGTCAGATTCATCTACATGTTAGGAAAGGACACCTGGGTGGAACGCTGGCCTTTGTCTGCAGAGTGCTCCAGCAATCCCAGCCTGCAAGCTAAATGCAAGACCCTCCAAGATACTGCAGATGAACTGTCTGTCAACGCCTGCAGGCTGTAGAGGTGACTGAGCAGCAACTGTGTCCATGATTATTTTAACCCAGCCTGTACAGTAAAGACATTCAACAAGTTGTGTTTTCACGGTGGAATAGAGAACTGAAGGTGGAGCTTGTTATAAAGACAGTGTAAAGTTGTTCTCTATTGTAATGATATAAGAATGAGGAACGAAATACCACTGGCAGCAAAAAGAGTAATAAAAGCACACTAAACAGCTTTTATAGAATGATTAACAATAAAAAAAAATGCTATTTTCAGATAATGTTTACAAGAAAAGGAAATAAATTTACACATGATTAAAAACAAACTTCTTAGGTTCTGTTTAAGTCTGTCAATTTAAATTTATGTTAAAATGTATAGTTGTCTCAGTTCTGCATTCTCTTTGACTGGTCTGTCCTAAGAAATATACGAAATAAGTGGTTTTCTGCATAATTAAACAACTTCAGATATATAACAGGCTGAAGATTCCCTTTGTGTTCAGCAAGTTAGTTGATTGTGCTCCAATGCAGGTGAATCCTCCCGGGCTGACTTCTGATTTTCAAAGGGAAAAATTAATTAGGGAATTTAATATGCAAGTGCAATAGGGATGCAATTATAATAGTAAAATATAACTATTCCAAGCTAATGTTATTCCAATATTTAAATCAGGATAATGTTTCTTTGAGAGGAGCTGCTCACCTCGGGGCAGTGCTGCCATTATTAAAATTTGACCACAGCGTACTGAGCACCCTCCTCTTCGTCATGTCTGTGGGGCTGAGCTGGACTGATGTTGGAGTAGAGAGGATGGGCCTGGTTTTGGGGGAACTGGACAGTTGAATAATGATTGTCATCCTGCTCCTCTTGCTGTCTCTGAAATTAAGAGTTGAACTTATGTATTTGGAAAAATACAATATTCGGACAAAGTGGCCATCTTGGGTTGTGGATCTTATTGCCTATGATCAATCTGTATTTTACTGCTCACTGCCGGCTCACCTACAGACTGGACTGTGTTGGTAATAGCACATTAAGTTTTAAGGAATAAATGTTAAAACGGCTTGCCATAGGCGTGTGGCTGGCAACACACCAGATTATATTGTTGCAGGTGGTGAGTAGATGGCAGCAACCCAATGTTATCTTGAGTGAGCTGAGCCCGACTTGGCTTGACTTGATTTTCAACTAATCACCATTCACCTGCTTCTCCCCTCCTTAGCCAGGCTCCATCCAGGTCCAAAGGGAGCAGGTGAAGATGTTCTTTTAAAAAAATTCAAATTAATTTTTTTTGAGTTGTTCATATGCTGAATGGGGAAAAGGTATTTTCTCTTTCTGGTCACTTTTTTTCTGTCAGTCTGGGTACTACGGTATGCGAGTTAAACTGAATTCAGATTACAAGATATTCAGGACGATTGGTCCAAATAGAGCTCTGCTCAGAGCTCTTTGCTTTCAGTTTTATCTGCAGATTATTACAACGAACTGGAACATTGATTCAACAACAGACTGGGTTTTTGTTTGCATTGGAATTGTTTAAACTCATCTTCCTCACCTGAATCCTGCTGTCTGGTCTCTCTCCAGGCTCAGATGATCGCTTAGTGGACCTTTTTTTCCTGGTTAGGAGAGTTAAAAAAAAAAAAAGAATAATTCACCTCTGACAAACTGACTGCTAAAATAAAAATATATATATATTTTTAATGATTTCATGGAAGGTGTTCACTTTCAGTTTAACTTCCAAAAACTGGTTTAGAGAATCTGGCTAAACTATTTTTTAAAAACTGTCCAATCTCATGTTTCATTCCTCGTATGATTAACAATGTCCACAGTGTTTTGAGATTTCTTTGTTACTAGAATGTCGACTGAATAATTTAAATTTTCAATAAACAATGATTTGATGAAAGCAAACTTCTTACCTGATCAGTAAAAAGACAGAGAGGAGTATGACAGCCAGGACAACAGCAGTGGGTGTCCCAACGGCTACTGATTTCCATTCTCCTAGTTAGTGGAGATAAAATGACAAATTAATTATGCTGTCACAGTATGTTTATAGGCCTCACAAAGTGATAATCTGAAGGGAAAAAAAAGTTGTATAAATATATTGTATTCTGGGACATAAATTATTCATGGCTTTAAACGTATTTCCATATATCTAACTACTGAGTTGAGGTCTTCACAGGTCTAAATTGTTGAACCCAATCAGAAACATACCTCTGGAAAACCTACCCAAACCTGATCTTTGTTATTTATTTTTCAAAAATCCAATTCAAAAGAGACCTGAGGTGAATCTGAAATGGACCCAATGAACATTAGATCCAGTTCAAAATGCATTTGTGATCAACAACAGACGGTAAAAGTGTCATTTCTTCCCGACATCTAACAGTTATCATTCTGCATCTCGCCCCAAAACACATCTTTCCTCTGCGATCAAAGCGTGCCTGGTGACATACTACTGATTTTTTTGCTCTGAGCAATTTGCTAATCTTATGTATAATTTATTTTACAGTCCTAGTCACTGCCAAGCACTCTGTTGATGTAGATAATTAATATACTGTGTGTCCTTCATGTGAAATAACCAGTTACTTTTTCTATCCTGACACTGAGACCACATTAGCCCAGCTCACGCTGGCAAAATGTGACGGTGACATTTATATTAACAGCTCAGTTACTTTGAATCTCAGCATGTTAAACCTCTGTTTTATATTATAATATTTTAACACGGTAACATCTGCATTGTGTTCTATCTGCTACACTGATATTTAAAATGAGTGTTATGATTTCTGCTGCAGTATGTATACAAGTGGATGGAAACTTACCTGCCACAACAATCAGATGTAAGGTGGAGTTATGACGTCCTCTTGTGTTCTGGGCTTCACAGTAATAATTCCCACTGTGTTCAGCTCTGATGTCAGTGATGGTGAAGTTCTGTCCTGATGCTTTTGGTGAGTCTTCATTCTCCTTGTACCAGGTATAATTAGCTGCTGGGTTAGCATCACTGCTACAGGTCAGAGTCACTGAACTGCCCTCCACTATCTCAGCAGAGGGACTCACTGACACAGAGGGAAGCTTTGGAGCATCTGGAGGAGATGAGTTAAATATAAAATCAGCCAAACACTGCCATAGTGAATAAAACTTCTACATAAACAACTACTGGATCTTATCAGTGAAGTTCAGCTGCAGAGACTGAAGTAAACAGATCAATTTGTAGCCTCATAGACCCTTTTCAAGTTGTTTTCTGATACTCTGCCTTTCACTCACATTTCACATTAATAAAGATGTGTTCAGATGTCCTCCTCCCCAGCTTGTTCTCAGCTGCACAGTAATACTCTCCAGAGTCAGAGGACTGGATGGAGCTGAAGACAAGCTGTGGTTCTTCATTGAGCTGTGTTTGGTTCTTCTTGTACCAGGTATAAGTAGCTGCTGGGTTAGCAACACTGCTGCAGGTCAGAGTCACTGAACTGCCCTCCACTATCTCAGCAGAGGGACTCACTGACACAGAGGGAAGCTTTGGAGCATCTGGAAGAAAACTTTAATATGTTTAAAAACTGAAGCAAATATTAGACACAAAGTGAGTACCACCTGCAGAGCTGGATATGTGAGGAAGAATCCACAGTGTCACTGGTTAACAGTATAAACAATATGATCATCTTTAATTGTAACTGAAATACTTTGAGACATCAGTAACTAAAAGGATTTATACCCAAAAACACTTGATAATGTAGTCCTTATTAGAGCTTTATACAGTAACACTGTATGGTTCAGTTACCAGCCATCCATAACTGATGTTTGTCCTCCTCCAACACGGCACATTACATGTACATGTAAGTGGTTGAACAGTTAATGGAAAGCCTGGCAACCCCATTATTGTATTAATGAAATACAGAAATATAATTTCTATTCATTCACATGTAAATACACAAACACATTAACAGTTTACAGTGCTGTTTCCTTGATACTGATCATTTGGAACAAAAACATATTATAAATATCATTAAAATGTTACCTGTGACAGACAGAGTGACTCCAGGTGAACCAGTAAAGCTCCAACCTGGTTGGTTTGTTATGAACCTGAACTTGTACTCAGCTGAATCGCTCTCTCTCAGGTCTCTGATTCTCAGAGTGCAGTTGTTCTCATCACAGTAATACTGCACACGGTCTGAATACTCTGAATCTGTTCTCAGATCCACTGGTTCACGATAACTTACTCTAGTAAACCAAATCCTTTTTTCAAATGTAGTTACGGTGTTTATACTGTGTGGGTATCTGTACGTGCAGCTTATGTCCACTGTTGATCCTTTTAAGGCACAGATCTGAGTAGAGGTGTAAGTGACTCCCCAGCCGTTCTGACTCTGTACCACTGTAACACAGAGCACATCAGAGATAACAATCACAAGCTGAACATCAAACAACAGATTTTGTTACTTTGTGGAGGTGCATCTGTATGTAAACCTGCTGAAGAACTACAAATATCCCAAATCTCTCACATCATCCTTAGGTTTACTAACACAGAGAGATGTTTCACGTGGAAGGAAACAAACAGATGCGAAGAATTCATTTATCTCCACCCTATAAACACCAGTGCTAAATATGTACATGTACAGAAAACAAACACTCAAAGACAGTGTCCTGCAATTTAAATGTGGATACACATTACCTGGCATAGAAAGAAGGAAAACAACGAATCCGCTCATAGCTGCTCCTGCTTTAGAGATAAAACACATATTTAGGTAATTATTGTACACATTATATATATTAGTCATGTCAGACTGCTACTTACATTAGAGAGTGTAGTTGTCTTGAAGTGTAATGTTCCTTTGTGGTCACGACAATTTGAAGTGCACAGACAGAAGGTTGTTAAAATACACCAGACTTCCTTCCTCCTACACATTATTGGTATGCATTGTGAACCAGATACCAGGTAACCAAGATAACCTGTTGCCAACTATCATCTTCAAAGCAAAGAATTACGTGTTTAACATGTAGACGTTACAATTTGCAGCACAAATGATAGCTTAACTTATGAGCTGATATTTGTCAGTTGAATCTGAATTATTTAAGTGTGAATTTAAATTGCTCAACTTGAATAATCACATTAAAAAAGTGAATTTGAATATAACAGTCTGAATCTGCACTGCTTAACTTGAATAACTGCATTGAAAAACTGAATCTGAATAGAATAATTCCAATAAACTTTAAACTGAACGTAATATTATGAAACTGAATTCAGTTGCAACTAAAACTGTATTTAAGCCTCACTAAAAACTCAACTCTTTATGTACTTTCACTTCTCTCAATTCAAATTCACTTCTCTCATTTTAATTTTATTCCACAAGATTCACTTTCCAGGACAAAGACAGTCCAAGGTCCTTCAGGAAGAGCAATGGAGAGCAGCTCAAGCCTGCATTCTTTCCAACAGCCAGCAGGGGGCGACTCCACTGCAAAAAGAAGCCTGGTTCCTTCAGAAATAATAAAATAAGGTTAATAAAATAAAAGCAAAATAAGCTTCCATCCTGCTTTATTACCTCAGTAAACACTTTTTTAATGCGAGTATTCAAGTTGAGCAATTCAAATTCAGATTTAAATAATTCTCATTCACTTTACTGATAAAAATATCAGCCCACACCCTGCCTGTTTTGCTTGTGACCCCTTAAAATTAAGCAATATATACTTGCAACACTTCATCACAGATTTTTTAGCCCAGTGTAGATATGACTAGTGAACATTACAAACATTTTTTTATTTAGGCAAAAAACAGAACAGAAGGAGATGGACCATAATAACAACGTATTAAAAGGATGGAAGACAGACAATTGTAATGAGATGTGGTAGTAATTGAGTATAAATAACTGGAAACCGTGACAATGGAACTGTAAAAAACAAAACAATGTGGTGAAAATAGACTTTTGACACAGATTAGAGAGAAATGTACTTTATGGGATGTGAAATATGGCCCTTGACTACTATCTAGTGGCAACAGTGTGAAATTACAACCAGATCAAATGAAATTAAGATCTTATCTAATTCTTTGTATATTTCAGTAGGCATTTCCAGTGATAAGGATACATAGATATGGATATTCCCTCAGTATTAGATATTAGAACTCTACCATTCAGTGAAAGATGCCTCATCCACCACATGTTGAATTATTGCAGAATTATTGCAGAGTTTTTCATTCTTATCACACCCAGGTATGTAACTGGGTTCTTCACAGGGATTCCATTAACTTCTGATAGTTCACATTCCTTAAGTGGTAGCCTAATAAACAAGATTTGTTCAAGTTCATTCTTAAGCCTGATACAGTAGAAAATTCCTCAACACATCTAATTGCTTTGATCCATTCCTCTCTATTAGACAAAAAAAAGTATCATCTGCCAGTTGAGATAATTTAAATGATCTAAGGTCTCTTTAAGTCTACTTTGGAACCATAGACTGTATAAAAACTTGAAACTTTTTTTAATGTGTACAGCCACAGTATGTGTGACAAGGAACAGAAAGGAGCCATCCCTTAGAGACTGTGGCAGAGACCAGTGGTCGGTGTGGCAGAGACCAGACCACAAAATTGGCTACAACCCCTGCTGGCAGATGGAGCAATTTTGAAGATCAATTCATCAAATCCATGTAAATTAAAAACTGATTAACTTTATGGTAGACTGCTGACTGAGGGTTTCCCCATAACAATAGATCCAGGACACTTAACGTAATTTGCCCAAATCCATAATTAACATTTCTAGGTGGTCCGGTCACTACTTTGAGCTCTGAACCAAAGAAGTCAATCATTGCATTGTGCTAAAAGTGCACAAGCTGAGACAAGTAGTCGTCCATCTTTGGGGATAAATAATTAAAGTGAATATCACATTGCATCCAAGAATGTATATTCCTCCTCCTGCAACCCTCACTGTACACAGCACTTACATTTATGGTATTAAGGATTCAGATTCACTACGTGAAATATATGGGAAAATCCAAAAACAGTGTGGTAACAATCCAGATACAGGCATTTCTACACCAAACGTTAAGGTTTTGTCTTGCAGTCAGAATTTTAAGGTATTTTAATGTACCACACTTCATGACTGTACAGGTCAAATCTAGGAACATGGACTTCTGACAATAAATGATTAAATGTTTCTTCTTAAAATAACTTCAGGTTGCACTGACTAAATGTAAATACCCTGCAACATAAATGTAGATATACAAGTACCTGGTACAGTCAGGAGAAGGACAACAAATCCACTTGCTGCTGCTGTTAACCTCATAACTGCTCCTCTCATCTCAAAGTGGTGGATGTGTCGCAGTGGGAATCTAAAGCTATGTGACTTCAGAGACATTAAAAGATGTCTGCAGATAATAATGTACACCAAAGTAAATCAGTAAAATCAAAAACACTTCTACCTAACATGAAATTAAGTTATCTTGATAAGACAACATTCTTATTTGGAGGAAAGAAATGCAAAGTCTGTAGTTTCATTTTCAGCTTTATTTATCTCTGGGGGGAAGTGACGTGTTACAGCATCATAAGAGACTGCTGGCTAAGAGGTAATGAAAACCGATTTGACTGAAATAATTACAAAAAGAAAAGGAAGAAAATTAGCGGGATGCCATTAAAAAATGCATAGAATATAAACATTAAACTAGCTGAAATATAAGAGAATTGTGAAGGTATTTATGCAAAACTCCCTCACTTACTTACAGACACTGTGGATCCGCCTCAGCCTTACTTTTACTCTGTTATTAATGCAGCTGTTTATTTTTCTTTTGACTTACTGATGTTGGATATCACTGTAAGTACTACTCCTTAACTAAGTAGGGTCATACTCAAAACACATGTAGCTCCTAACTAGCTGAGTTATATGAAACTGCATAAAAATATGGGGTGTTTAAGTCCTAACTGTAAGACTCCATTTTTTGAGTAAACAAACAAACAAGTTTAGCTCTGAAAGTATCTCCAAGGTCTGAGAGGCTTAACTTCCTCTGGTGCTTAACAATTACTTCAGGTACATTTTGGTGTCTCCACTAGGAGGTTTGGGAGGAAGGAGAGTTGTTAGAGAGCAGAGATAAAAGGTCACTGAATGCTGAACTTTCAAAGAGACCGTAAAAAACGTTACACAAATAATATTCAAGTTAATACTTTAAGTTATAAGGTTACCCATGCAGAGTAAAAAACTAAGCTGAACACTGGTTACATTTACTCATTTAGCTGACACTTTTGTCCAAAGCAACTTACAATTGTTAAATATGTCAGAGGTCACACACCTCTGGAGCAACGAGGGGTTAAGTGTCTTCCTCAGGGACAAAGTGGTGGATGGGTCACAGTGGGAATCTAAAGGTATGTGTCTTATCCACTGCTCTATCACCACCCCCTACTACTATACTACTGTATGTTATGTTGAATAATTAATGAAAGTGAAAAAAGCTTATAAAGACACATAGAAATATCATGCAATATCTGTTGTGTTCATTAGGTTGTGTTGACTGTGCTCTACAATGCAGCTGGACCCTCTCCAGTTTTCTGACCTCTGGATCTGAGAGGAAAAGAAGAAGATATTGTTTGAAATAAAATACCATCATTTCCCAACAGTGATACTACAAATGTAAAAATAGAGCGGGAAAATGCAAAAATACCACATTTATTTCACAGTTACAGTATGTCATTTTAATCTTGTAGTGAGGATAATGTGAGAAGAGCTACTCACCTCAGGGCAGTATTATTAAATGTGACAGCAGCGTACTCAATGACTTCTTGTTGCTCAGTGTGTCTGAGGGAGCGAGCTGGTCTGATGTTGGAGGAATCTGCCTGGTTGTTGGTGAAATGGATGCTGGTATACTGAAGGTTGTCCTGCTCCACTGGCTGATCAGGTAGAACCTGCACAGACAATAACTTTCAGCTACATATTTTACACGAGTAGGTTTTTCATCTGAATAGTGAATTCTCTCAGATGATGGCAACCAGGACAGAAAAGACTGAAGCAACTGCAGCTGTGGTAATGATGGAACAAATATCCCTGCTTCACCGTGCATCACAGTAAAGAGCTAAGTAAAGGAATTTACAAGGAGATAAAGTAGGAAAGCTTCTGGATCTACTAGGAATTTAGTCACATTCAAGAAAAGAGGAGAACGTTTTACAAATTCATTTCTGTGAAGAAGGATGTCAAAAGAGCAACATGAAGTCCTTCTCAGTCAGATTATTTTTGAAGAAGCACCTAAAGAGTGAGTGAGTTTTGTTCTTGAATAAGATCTGTGACTATTCTCACCTGTTCCCTGTTGTCTGGTCTCTCTTCAGGCTCAGATGATTCCTTGGAATCCCTCTTTTTCCTGATTAGGAGAAATTAATTAGAAAAGTGATTGAATGTTTTAGATTGGACAAACTGACCTTCAGTGATTTAACATTCAGCGATTCAGTGAAACAGAGCTGCTCACCTGATCCACAGGAAGAGACAGAGGAATATGATAACCAGGAGAACAACAGTGATTGTTGTAGCAACTGTTAATTTCCCTGATCCTGAGAAACAAGGATCAAGAAAACACAGACAGTAAATTAGTATGTTACAACATGTTTGGATCATTACAAAGAAGACACTAAAAGCCAAAGTAGATCAGAATGTTATCTGATCCTAAAAAGAGATTATTGTCTCTACTGTCAGAGATAGAAAGCAGAGATAGATCTGAACCAAGTACAGTGCTTTTGTGTTTACTGTGTTGATGCAAAAACACAAAAAGAGTTTAAAGAGTTTTGCATGAATTGTTGATGTATAATGTTTTGTTTTATTGGTGTAAGGTTTTGTGATTAGTGTGTAGAGTTTTGCAAAAATACTCACTAGTTTCAAAAAATGCGCCTAAGGAATTAGAAAACACTGTAATGTCCCCAGTTTCCTGCCCTCACTGAAAACATACAAGCTGATACATTTCAGATTGTGTGCCGCTGAATGCAAAAACGTACCTGTCACAACAATCAGATGTAAGGTGGAGTTATGACTCCCTCTTGTGTTCTGGGCTTCACAGAAATAATTCCCACTGTGTTCAGGTTTCACGTCAGTGATGGTGAAGTTCTGTCCTGATGCTTTTGGTGAGTCTTCATTCTCCTTGTACCAGGTATAATTAGCTGCTGGGTTAGCATCACTGCTGCAGGTCAGAGTCACTGAACTGCCCTCCACTATCTCAGCAGAGGGACTCACTGACACAGAGGGAAGCTTTGGAGCATCTGGAGGAGATCAAATAAATTAAAGACAAAAAAAACGAGGATAGATTTCTTTGGTGCTACATGTTGTATTGAAATGAGTAACAGTTATGTGTTTGTATGCTATTTTTATTTTATATTTTACCCTTTAAAAACTATATTTGAATGTGTGTTTTTTTTTCAATTTCGCTATGTTGCTTTTATGTTTTATTTAAAGCACTTTGAATTGCCTTGTTGTTGAAATATGCTTTACAAATAAACTTGTCTTGCCTTATGTGTGTGGAAGCATCTGAAACTTTGGCTTTGTGACTGGCAGCAGACAG